>CM022472.1:29777694-29797710 GCA_011952105.1 Coreoperca whiteheadi | reverse complement strand
GGGGGGGGCGTCTCGAAAGAAAAGAGCCAGGCGAAGAAATTGTCACGGTCGATCAGTTCACTAAATCACCGGCATATCAAGATGGACCAAATTAGCTGCGAGCCTCATGTAATAGATAATGACCGATAATAATGTTGGGTCCGTGGGAAAAATTCCGCAGGCATGTGTCGAGAAGGTAACTGGGGAGGAAATCAATTGGCTTTTCCTCTTCCCTCCCCGCTCACACCTGCTTGATCGCCTGGAAAAAGCCTCTCCCCTACAAGCCAGCGATAAATCTTCATTCAAGGCTGGCATCTTAAAAGCGTAGCACATGCTCTTCTTATTAGAATGTATAATAGATTTACTGACCCTGGTACACATGTGGGAAAAAGTAATTAGTCATAGCATAGTCTCAATTTAAACCGCTAAGAAATATAAAGGGGAGGATGAAGCACTACAAAAATGACTCACATCACAATTCATTTGGAAGGTGAGGCAGATAAGATAAATGAAGCCCATGCGGAGGGAAACAGTGGAATCAGCAGAGAGGAAATGGAGGATGTTGTTTAGGTGTCCTTTCCATCCAGCTCCATATGTGCTTGTTTCACAAGTGCAGATTAAATAGAGAAAAGCAGGTGTATGGTCAGGGTAATCCGCCATAATTTATTTTAAAATTAGATGTTCTCAGTGCCGAGGGTTACTTGCCGGTCTGGAAAGCAGCGATCAGGTGGGGCTGCATCCTATTCATTATGCATCGCAGTGAAAAGGTCCCACAGACCAAGAGTCAACAGGACAGCTCAGATGGCGGAGGTGAGGTTTCTTTTGGTCATGGGTCATTACACATAATGCAAGTAAATACAACCTCGATGATGTGAAGTGTTTGAAGTGCATTAGAGTCCGTCTGTGCATGCAGCCACTTTACCTCTGTGTCATTTCATTTTGTCTGTCTCAGGCAGTGCTGTTGTGGTTTTTGAGAATTCTTGTAACTTAAAGCTGCACCAGTCAATATCTTTATATTAACACTGGACCAAATGGCTATGTGTAATGTGAAAGGTGTCACTCAGGGACATATCCACGGCGACGCACCTTCTTTTTAGATTGCTCTTCTTCTTCTTCTTCTTCGTCTCAGTCGGCTGGAGGGGGGCGTGTCAGTGTCTGGGTTTGACTGACAGCCGCTGGCAGGCTGCCAGAGAGGCTGTGTTGCCCCGGGTCCGCCGGAATGGGTAAACAGGCAACCGTTTCAGCTTGTTCGGCTGCCCCCAAGTGGCCAAAAAAACCCAAATCCATTAATGCAGCTTTAAGCTGTGTAGGTCACTGGTTCTCAACCTTTTTGGGCTTGTTTCCCCTTAAAATGTCTACCGAATTACTTATTTCACGAGAAAAAAAATCAAAGTCGCAAAAAACAAACCTAATTTTGTCTAGCAGAAATATGTTATTTTCCCCCTTTTGTTTGTTGTACCAAACGAAATTGTCATTCAAATCCTGCCTCCCTCTGCGTCCCAACAGCTCTCTGAGGTTTTGCTCGGCGCCCTGAATCAAAACCTCGTCCGGTTCACTTTGCGGCCAGGGGTCCAAGTCACTGTGTACGCGGCACACCTATCAGCAGGTAAACAAACACAGCTGCCTGGGAATGTTTAGGGCTGCCCGGGAGGGCATTTCTACTTCGCTAGTAAGTGGGACAGAACATAAAGCATGTAGACTAACACTCAGGTATATCATTATTTTTGTGCCCCTGTCAACTAATAACCCCAACCCTGTGTCTGATTGGCTCCCACCATGTAGCTACACAGAGACATTCAGAGAGTGAGCATCCTTACAAGTGTGTGTGCCTCTTCCTATTGGGGATGCTGCTACTGTCCTAAAGGGGCTTGTAAGATTAAGACTAGGAGTAAGTCCACACAACTGTATATATAAACGATTCATTTATGATTTACGTAGGTGCCAATTATCCTGTTGACTGCTCATTGCATGATCAGCTGTGCGGAAATACAGCTTGCGCTAGCAGCTTACACTCTGTGCCTCTTGTCTCCCTGTCTCTGCAGCGCCCCTAGTGGATACCAGCGAGAACCACAGTGGCTCGGCCATGCTAATGTTGCTATCAGTAGTGGTCGTGGGTTTAGCTGTGTTTGTCATCTACAAATTCAAGAGGTAAAAAGTTCATGAAATGCCATGTCTATAGAGTCGTCACGGTGTACTTGATAGGGGGGTGGCGGAGGGCGTCTTAGCATCCTGACAGCTCAGTAAACAAAAGCAGCCTTCGAGGCTCCAGAGAAGGTTGATAGCTGCCTGTCAAACGTCTTCGCCGGCATACCCCGCGGTCCACAGTGGAGAATTGGCTTTTCCCTCACATGTCTGTGTGGATCCTGTGGAAATTCTTTCGTCAGGTCATTCTTCGCAGAAAAGAAATGTCAGTCAGCCGTCAGCCGCTATCGATATTAAGCCCTGTGAACGTAGGCAGTTGACCTTTCTGAAATGTTAAATTATGCCTCCGCGGCAAGGTGCAGTTTCAAGGGAAAAGGGCACAAAGGGTCATGAAGATTTACAGACCTGTTCGCTTTTAGTGTACTTTATCGTATCGTCAGAAGTTACAAAGAAGTCGGGTAAACAAGAAATGTTGGCTGCAGATGGTTATACATAGCATGCTGCCTTTCCCCTGGCTGCCTCCTCGCTCTCGTTGTTTTGGTTAAGGTTGCTGTCTTTATCCCTTTACCTCACTGTAAATCTTTCCTCAAGGAAGATCCCAGGCCTCCACGTCTATGCGCAGATGCAGAACGAAAAAGAACAAGAATTGACGGGTCCAGCTAATCCAACAGAGGCCACGCCCGGCTCACAGCGGGGCCTGGCGCATTCTTTGGAGATTCTGGACACGGAGTTTAACTCACAGCCCATCGGTGAATATCCACTCTGGTTTGACTCTTATCTGTGGCTGGCATTTACATTTTTTCTTTTTTTTTCTTTTCCTCCATTGCTTATTTCATACCATTGTGTGTGTTGTTTCATGAGACTCATCCTGTGCTTTCGGTTGTGTGTTTCTCGGAAGTGAACTGCTCCGGTCAAGGGGTGAACGGGAGTTAAACAAAAATGAGTACGGTGAAAGGTACAGCTGCTTCTCCGTAGTACAATAAGCACATTTTTCTCCTCAGTAATACTGTCACCCTTTAATCACCTGAGAGTACAGATGGGTGACAAATGAAAGAGAAATTCAACATTAAGGGTGCTTTCACACCTCTAGTTCGGTTCATTTGGTCCGAACCAAGGGCAAACAATTATACATTGTAGCATTTTTCAGCTTTTTTGGTTCCTTTTCACACCACACTGATTGCTTTGGTCCGAACCAGTTGAAACGAACCAAAATGCAGTCACATGACAACATCCACATCACTCATTGGTCGTGGCGTATAGAAGAGGAAAAGCCAGCAAACAACACAGAGACAACGATGGAGAGACGAGTGTGCGGGCTGATTCTGTCCCTGGCCATAATCTCTTACATTGGTTGTACACACCACAATGTGCAAACAATACATTTCTATAATGAAGCGCGGATGCTGCTTGAAAACAACGTTCTTATGCAAACGGAGGCGCGCATTAATTCCTCTTAACTCTGACATGCTCATCTTCTGAAAATACGACTACGGCAGCTGGTTTAGTCCAAAAATGATCAGTATTTTTTGCAGTTGGGTCGGTTCGAGATCGGATCACGTTCTCATCACAAACGAACCGCTCCAGAGTTCGTTTGAAAGCGTACCGAGACCACCTCTTCAGGGAGGTCTCGGTACGCTTGTTTGGTCCGCTTTTGGTGCGCACCCGAGTGCGACTGCTGCTTTCACACCTGACCAAACGAACCGGACCAACGGGGCAAACGAACTCTAGTGCGATTCAACCGAAGGAAGGTGTGAAAGCACCCTAAGTGTCTAAGTCAGGTGATGTTCCATTATGAGCCTCTAGAACTGCTCCAAAGCTTCTTGTCATGGATTCTCCAAGTCTGTGGAACTAGTTGCTCTCCCATGGGTGTTTAGCTGGGTTGAGATCTGGTGTTATGATTGCCACAGCATATGATTCATATCATTTTCACATTCATCAACTCGTTTTAGTAAACCCTTTTGCCCTATGTGGAAGCATCTGCATTCTCCTATGCGTTTCCTCTCAATTATTTGGGCTTTGTCATCCATCTGTATATTCCGATATGATATTTGACTGTGGTGGCCTAACATAATGTCTGTTATTACCCCAATCTCTTCTGCAATTCATGAATACAGAGTCTTTTTTTGTGATAGACGTCTGTGGCTATGTGAATGGGAAATTTTAGGGATTAACACTGCTACCTGTTGAATGTCAACGCAACCATGTTATTAGCACATATTCCCATTTTGTGTTATGTTTCAATTTCCTTTAAAGTAAGACTATGTACGTTTTGAGAGAGGAAATAACACATGCTCTTTCTTACAAATGAAAAGTTGAATTCATAAGCCAGTATGGTCTTTACTTAGTCTGGTTATCACCAGTAGCTTACGGTGGCTAATGTTAGCTAGCGTATATTTGGTTAGATATTGCTGTGTAACTGACATTACTGAGTCGGTTCACTGACTTGATCATTCTTTTCTTCTTGTGCTATTGTTACAGTAGTCTTAGTGTTAAGTGTTTGCCATTATCGTGTCACAGTCAGTGGTTGGTGTTCGAAAACACTTGGTCTCACTTTAATAGCTACTTTTCTGTTTTCAATACATCCCCTCTCATCCAATCTAAAATGTAACCAATAATATTTCTTCATTAAACACTTCTAAAAACTTTAGCATGGCTGTTACAGTACAGTAAACAAATGCAATAAGCTTTACAGCTGCTTTAATCAGTATGTTTTTACATTAACAATGACTCCAAAGGGTGTAATGCGGACACGTGTCGCTCGTAGTGATAAACTCACAGAGAGCTATCAGCAACTCTGCAGTTCCGCTGAGCTCTGCACGGCCTTTGAACCTCTTTTAGCTTTTCGTTTTGCTTTTTCTGGCCAATTTTTCTCTTCAGCCTTTTTTTTCCTGCCGCAGCAGGCAGCGGTTTTGATCGGAAAAGCTCTGCTAAAACCCACTGTACGCTACTTTCCAGCGTCAAGCAGCAGAAAGGCAAAGTTAGCGGCCAGCAGCTAAAGAGTCCGATATTGTTCTCACGAGTTGGTGAAGGCCAAAACAGAACTAAAAGGAGAGTGAATATATTCATCAGGGGACCGAAAACTCCAAATCAGTGCTAATGTTGCTCCATTTCTGTGTGTAAATGGTCAGCTAAAGTTTGCTAACATGTTTTCCATATCAATATGTCAAATGTTTTTAGTTTGTTTTAGCTTGGCCAAAAAACATCAATTAATGCAGCTTTAGTAATGTACTCAAGTCCGGTTTTGCACATTTGATAGATTTACTCTGCTTCTTGTACAACATATCCTCTTAAAACCTGTTTCTTTCCCTGTCCTGTTTACCCCCAGGATATATGAAACCTCATGTACATGTGAAATTCTCCACAGAACTCCCCACGTACATCGTCTAAACTGTGGACTGGATCCCCACTCCAGCTGCGTCATGGATATTTTTTTTTTTTTTACCATTTGGGACACCATGGTTTTGAGCTTTATACCTGTGCATGTTGGACCCTGCTGACACATTCTGTGCTCTGTTCAAACAAACAAGAAACTATGTACAGGTTTAAAATTTCCTTTCAACATATGTCCGATAAATTAAACATTTTAAAAATTCCATTTATTTATACAAGTCAGATACATAATTCAGAGGGAACGCCAGCATGAACTAGGGGGGGGGGATAAGCAACAATGTTTTGGTTCTGCTTAGATTTCTGAGATTTGTTTGCTGTTCTATGACGCTAACAGCAGTAGTGTACTATTTATTCATATGAATATACTTTTGTTATTGAAGTGAGTTACACATTTATTTTGTAAATTCATGAATGTCTGTGTTATAAATTTGTGTATTTTAATAACAAATGTCTTACTAAACAGAATTACTGTTATAAAATATCAATAGGGTACTTAAAAGCTTTTGGTCCATTGTCTTTGGAAAGCTGATTTATGGCACAATACACATTTTCTACTGAAATATTTTAATTTTAATCATTTTTTTTCTGATTTTAATTTATTAACAGAAATACAGGGTTTGGGTTTCTGGATTAATTTAACATTTGCTGTTAATTGAATGCTTCTGGTACTATTTATGATCCATACCAGTTCGTAAAATGCTTTGCACTTCAGAATAAGAGACCAGTCAATGGCTGAGGTGCTTATACCACACCATCCGACTGCAAGTCATCCTCAAATATCACCAGCCTTTACACCTTTTAGGAGTAGAAGAAGAAACGATGGGAGGGGGGGGTATTCCAAAGTCGTCCTCAGCCGCACCAACATCTCTACTGGAGGCAGAGTACAATGTATCAAGGCTCAGATTGAAGGGGGGCAGTTAGAATGAGATACAGCTACTTTTTGGGAAAATCCAAAGAGCATGGCAGTGAGAAAGAGGGAGGCAGAGAGAGAGCTGTTAAGAGAGATGGAAGAGTGCTTTTTGGGGTTGTGATGCATTAGGAGTGTTCTATTGGACGGAATAAGAAGAGGGTGACTTCGTGAATACTTAATGTGGCGAGTCAAGCTCAAGGCGGGGTAAGGTTGGTGACACATTCAGGCTAATGTCCTGACCCTCTCTCGAGTAGCACCCATCGTCATCCCACCTCATTATATCGCTCTGTAGGAGCAGGGGAACTAGAGCGCAGATGCTACCAGGCTACACGGATGGTTAGCTTGTTCAGAGGACTGTCAAGCCCTGTGGTACTCTTTGTGCGAAATCTGACAGATGTAAATTGGCGCCTTTCAAATCTTCGCTGGCAACCTTTCCGGATTTGTTTCCCCTCTTTTTACTTTGTGGAGATGTGGAAACGCAGAGGATGTGTAGGTTTGGCAGCACTGGATGACCTTTTCCACAACTGTTCCGTCGTCGTTGTACAGAAATTGCCAATGTGTATTTACCGACAACATAATCAGTAGAGAATGTAAGCATGGACCACACACAAGAGTAACAATCGGACACTTTACATGCAAACGCACACTGGCTGCTTCGCGCATAGCGTTGCTTCGTTTGACCTCTATAACAGCGACGACCCACTGAACACTATGCCAAGTGTGGAGGAGGTTACGCAAATTCATTTTAGATGAGACTCAAGTGAATTTTGCTTCTCAAGCCGGGAGGCGGTATTGCCCAGTGATGAAAGAGTGTGCAGGGGTTAAAGGTTGAAAACCTTATCCTAATGAGGGTAAACTACCTTTGTAGCTCCACAGTGACCTGCCACAAAATTGACGAAGAAAAAGTTACGCCGTGGTGGGCCAGGAAGTTTTTTACCTTCTGCGGCAACATATCTCGAGAACATCGCTATTCTGAACTCCAGGATTGCTTTTTAGTAGGACTCTTGCCTTTAAGATTACAGGTACAAGGAAGTTAGGAAGTGATGCTTTTGACACAAAGTCACGTAAATTGTAGAAGTAAGTGGTAGGTTGCATACGAGGTTGGACTACCAACCAGACAATTGGCCCTAGAACCTCAGGGGACCCAAAGGCGCCAGATTCACTGTGTATAAATTAGTTTGTGATAATCTAATTAATAGCAAATATGTTTGTCAATAATGTATATACCATTAACATTCATTACAAATTGAAATGATAAAGGCCTTAAGACAACATTTGCATCATTATCCAATCCATTTGTACCCATATTTTTCTCAATGTTTTTATGCACTCAATCACGTTAACTGAGTCCCATATGTACATGTTCCACATTTATTTCCGGGCATGCATTGATTTATACAGTTATCACTAGTGTTTTTGTTATTGTGTTAGGGTAAAGGTTAAATGGGGTGGTGGGGTAGTATATTGAACACAGCACACACTGTGTGCTCACTTTTCTAGAAAGTCGCATTTGAATGAGTGGGCACTATACTTGCCTTGTGTCTACTCTATAATGGTGAAATGTGAATTGGAATGCAAAAAAAATATAAAAAAATGTTTTACTTTCTCAACAGAACTGTATTTATTGAGAAACAATTATATTATGTAAAAAATGTGTGAGAACAAGTCTGTGCCACATCAAAAAGGTTATTATTTTGCAAATGTAAAATATTTTTTAAAACACTTCGATATAATTTGGTCATGAACATATTCATTTTACCACATACCTGAGAAACCAACTAAGAATAATTGACTAACCATTGGTAGCATGTAACAGGTGATCATCGTGCATTATATGAAACGCTAACTCATTACTTTCTAAATTTTCAAAATGTATCTTCTGGAGACAAATAGCTGTTTGCTGAACCTAACTCAACAACACACTCATAGTGGCTCGGAAACTGAACCCAAAACATTGGTATTTGGGGACGTGGGAATGAGACTCACCAATCAACTATCTTTCTCCAGAGGTTACATAGTGTTGATTTAAAGCCACTATCTGGTGAATTAGTGCATGTTTTGCTTATGTGCAAACGTGATATTGTATAATGCACACACACACAATGGTCAAACCTGCACTATATAGCTTTTTTCATGGAAAGAATAGCCTCTTTAGAAATCTAAAGTTGGGCTGAACGTGAGACTACCATCCCAACACCAATGCATGAAACCCAGCAGAAATGCTCGTGAAATCTTGCAAACCGGAAGTAAACAGTACCACGTCTTATTCAGCTCTTTTCTCTCATCCTCCTTGTTTATCTCTGTGTGAAACACTAGGGAGTCACCTCTCGTGGCCACCATTTTGTGAAAGTTACATACTTTGAAATGGTTCCGCTGTGGCGAAAGAATTCTACATCTCTGATCACGGACAATAGGCTTAAACATGTCCTCCCTGTATTTGACATCATTCAGTCCTGTTGGTTACCAAAATGTTAATGCTAACATGATCAAAAAACGGTATTGTTTGTACAGACATTAGACCTTAGGTTATCTAGTACCAATTTTTTAAGTGTTACATCACATCATTCTTCTCTATTTGCTAGCAGCTGATTGAACCAGAAAGTGCTGGTTTGCACTGGGGGACTGGCCAGTAGGACCGAATGGTTTCAAACAATGGGGAAAGACGTGCCGTTGAACACTGACGTGCTTAATGCCGCAGAAAGGGGTAACATCTCTGAATTGATATGTTACCTCTGGTACATCATTCTAGCATTAAAAATGAGCCAGATTGACTTTTAGACTTTTCACATTATTACTAAGGAATTTGCCCAACGGCAGTTATGGTTGCCGCTTGGACAAATTATTCCATATACAAAGAATATATATACATCCAATATTAATATTTGTAATATTTGTGTTGTTTGGATGATTCTAGAGACTTTCACGATTAAGTAGATGCATATGTGTCAACAAATAAACAAAACGTCATTGTTATTTAAAACTTGCCTTTTCTTGGTGAGGGTTTGTCTTCGCCATGCCCTCAGGAAGGCGGGTCAGGAACTCAACAATGTTCAACAAACATGAGATAGGAAGGGTGTGGAAATTATTGTTTTTCTTAATTAAGAGTGCTGTCTACTCACATATATTATATCATATAAAACACGTATAACATTTAGACATTTATTTATGAGTGGAAAATGAATCATTCACTAAGCCATGCGGCATCTAGGGCCCTGAGTTATAATCTATTCTACCCTTATGTTTTCAGTATGGGTTATGCTACATGGTGCATTTTTAAGTTACCACAAACTAATTACTGACTAATACATACACAGTGCACAGAGATTGGGGCAAACTGGAGGGTCAAGAGGGGCCCACATCTCATTTTGCCCTGGGGGTTAGCTAGCAATGTGTACATTGTTATTTACGCAATGCTAGCTTACAAGCAAGCTATTTGCTATGTTTGCAGGTGTTGGCCAGCCCACAGTGACTAGCCAACTGTGGCATGGGCAGTGTTGTGGGATTGTTTCGCTTCTAGTGGCTCTCCACCATAACAGGCAGAAGACTTGCCAATCCGAGGAATGACTGTGACAAAATTTGCTGCATTTATGGACTGTTGATCTGCATCAAAGCTAGGAAATTGGATGGTGGCGTATCCTCGCGGTGTGTTCACCCGTACAGATACAAAGAGGCTGAAGATTGTGGGCGTGTTTGTGTTGAGCGCGAACGTTTAATTCTGAGGTCCTAATTTTCTCATCATCCCTCATCTCGAACAGTGCACAACAAAGAAGTTCATTTCCCGAATTATGTGAACTGTTGTCACTGTTGTTCGTTGAAGCTGTACTGTAGAGAATTGGGAAGCCTTTGACCACGATGATCAGCTCTCCCTCCATTTTGCTATTTTTCGTAGTTAAGATCAAGTAAGAAACAACTTTGTGCTTCTGTTAAACGAGGGAGTCAAAACAAGCATGATTGGTGGTCACTCACATGTCAGAGGGCATAAGCAAGCCTCAACTTCTTTACGTTGCGCTGCTGGGCGACCTTTGAGTCTTTGAGGAGTGGTGGACAGCGGTGCCAGAATCAGTTCACAATGGCATCCTGTCGAGTCTCCAGTATTTGAGTCCATATGTGGGAATGGGGCATGATGTGTCAAGATGCCCCTGGTGTGCTTTGCCCTCAATCCCAGTTGAAACATTTTTTTTGTTTCAGATGAAAATTTTGTTTAAGCGTTTATATTTCAAAGCTGCATGCTAAGATGATTTTGGTTACAATTCTACTTTTATCTTCATTTCCATTGTCGTTGTGCGTGTTCCATTTGAGGTTGCAGGACAGATTTATCTTTTTCCATTGCATGGTGTATTTAATTTTATAATGTAATGTTACATACTGGTGGTTGGATTTTTGTGAATCAGCAACATCAATGAAATGTCTAGGAATGTAGCAGTAAGGGCTGGGTATCGGTACTCGATACCTTTTAAGGTATCGAACGAAATAACCCAGTAAGTAGTATCAAAACGTCTCCAGTTAAACGATTCGAAGGTTTTTGTATCCAGATCTAGAAAAGAATTACTATTTGGACGGTTTTACTCGCAGCCAATCACTGCAAGTGTTCTTGGATTTAATGTTACGTGTGACGCGCCCACTCCCGCAGCTACAGCTAGCAGCTAGTCTGTGGCGGTGGTGGTGAAGTTGAGCGCTGTGTATTTGACAGAGTTGGCAGTTCAGCCTGCTGTTCCTCTC
Source organism: Coreoperca whiteheadi (assembly GCA_011952105.1). Lineage (NCBI taxonomy): Eukaryota > Metazoa > Chordata > Actinopteri > Centrarchiformes > Sinipercidae > Coreoperca > Coreoperca whiteheadi. The sequence goes on along the minus strand of CM022472.1, from coordinate 29,786,570 downwards.
ACGGTCACTTCGGAGCCCGCTTCGCTGCCGGAGTGCTTCTGGCCTAGGCAGAGCGGAGGCCGGGTGTCCACAGGGCGGGTTGCCTCAGGAGGAAAAGTGGCCGCGAGAAGAGCAGCAGGCAGGCCAGGCGGGCAGGAAGGGCTGCGACAGCCGAAGAGAACGGTGTGTTTATTGGAGAAACTTCAGCTCACAATCTGCTGCATCAGCGTCACCACTGGCTTTGTGTTTCTTTCTTTGCGGTCGGTTTGTAAAGCAGACACATCCAGCGCTACACATAGCCTAAAACTGTTAACTCATAGTCCTTCAGAATTAACGTTTCCCATTACTCAACTGATAAACAAGGCTAGTCTGTTGTGCTGACTCTCTACGCTTATCTTGTGCACACGAAACACTTTTGAAATGTATTTGTGTAAAAATCATTTGGATAGGGAGGACTGGTGGCATTTGACGCAACTGAATGCTTCCATTCACATGATGGGTATCGAAATGAAGTACTGTATTGGAATCGGTAACACTTTAAGGGTACTAGTTGTCATTTATACCAGCTCTACCCAGCTCTAATAGCAAAACAATTAGAATCTGATTTTCTGTGCTTACAAACATTTAAGGATTTCTTTGCATGTTTTGCAAAGTAAGGATGTGAAGTTGTATACAGGGAGGATTTCGTTCACATTTCAGATTTAGAGAAGCGGTTCTGGCTCTGATTTTTCACAGCTCGAGGGAGGCATAGAGTAGCCTGTAACCCCAGACCCCCAGAGTGATTATCCTAACCCTAACCCCAGGGAACAGGAAATGACTGGCCGGACAAGATGAGGAGGCCCGTCATGATAAAAGCGCCTCCTGCCTTTGAATTTCACCGGGAGGAGGACATGTTGAACAGACAGGAAGTCTTGCTAACGCGAGGGAGCTCTGGCCTCCTGGTTAGGACGAGCTGTGATGTGACAGCACCCGAGGGTGTGGGCAACAGTATCAAGTTTTAGACTAGCTTTGAGCTACACTTTCCTTCTCTCTATCCCTCTCTCTTTATCTTTATACCTCCTCCCCGCATAATTAGCAAGATTATTATTTTTGTAGAGAAATATTAATAATAATAAAAAAGACTTTTATTACTGTACAGCTTTTGTATGAGAACAGACAGTAAGATGTTACAGTGTTTTTGTTTGACCTCAACTGTGCTGTGTGTAATTGTTTTATGCATTTATAATCATATTTATTAAATAGAAAGAATGTCTGTTAACTTGTGTTCTCATTTTCTTACAATATTTGTAAAGAAATACAGTACTATGTATTTGCGGAAGTAATATTCAACCTATAAAGAAAGCGAAACAAGCTGTGTGCTGGTATTTTCTTCTACACTCTTCAATGTATTTACACGTATTTGGACAGAGCTGATATGGTTATACGATGTTACACAATTTCAGCATGGAAGTTAAAAATAAGTTAAAATATTGTGAGCTAAAAGGTCCACTCAGTTTTTGGTGCTTTCAATTGCAAATTACTGTCCTCTCCTCTCCTTTCGTGCTCCTTGTTTGTGGTTAAAACAAATGCCACTGTCCCAGCTTTTATTTTGAAAGTCAAAGGAAGCAGCTTTGATCATTACGAGCGTGAGAAGGCTCTCTCGCATGCTCAGATCTCATGATTCTCTCCTCCCTCACACACAAATCTAGTTGTGCCCTTTAAATCCCTGCCTGTGTTCTCTCACAGGTTGACAGGTAGCCCTCAGATTTGTTTGGTCCTCTCTCAGATCTTTTGTCGTCAGTATGCTTCCATTGATTTGAACAACCCCTACAGCCTTTGTGGGTGTAACGAATATTGTACTATTGCCACCTCTTACCCAATAGCAGTGCTTAACTGCCAAACAAATCTATTTATGGAATTGGATCATGCCAAAATGATTAGTCTGTTGGAAAACAAAATCTCAAGACGTTTGAAGGTTTCCTCAATGTTCCCAAGCACTTTTTATGAGCTTTGCTAGTATTTTCCCCTAAAGTGTTCGTGGACAACTTACTTGGGAGATACTTAAGCAACCTAACAGGGATTTGACTCGAATAAAAAAAAAAAAAGAAAAGAAAAAGTGCTGTGCTCTCTTTCCCTCCTCTGCTGAGGGTAGTTTAGAGCAGTTTGTCAAGCAAGAAAGGATACTCTCATAAATAGGGATGAGCAACTGAGATGGAGTCATTAAAGATGAAGATGTTAATTTTAGCATATATATATAACCTTAACAAGTTCCCTGCCGAATATAATGATGCTGAAGTGAGTGCATAAATGATAGAAATAATTACAGCTGGCTCTTTTACACTTATTTATGCGGTTTCCGAAAATAGCTGTGGTCGGAGCAGCGGTGGGGATAATGATGATGGCCACAGCAGTCGCAAAACTAACACAGACTGATTTGTTTGACTGATTCATATCGATGCTGCCAGTGTACAGTACATATCTCAGCTGAGGCGTTCAGGGAACATATATCATCTGAATAGCGGCGACGACTGTGAGTGTGTGTTACTCACGGGCAAGAGTCATCTTAGTTCATCATGGTGCGCACATCCAAAGGCCTTCGTTGTCCTCAACAAAATAGGAGAGAGACAGGCAACAGGGCGGCGGGTCACTCGTCGAGGGGGTCCGGACAGAGTGGTCAGGAATAATCGTTTTTAGCCGGGAAGATGCTTGGGGCGCCCAGGAGAGAGAGAGAGAAGATTACCAAGAGATCAATTCCAAAGCAGGGCTGGCTCTGCTGACATCTCAAGGTAGTGCACTGCAGTGTCCCCATGGGACCGGCTGCCAATGCAGGCTGGTTTTACTGTGATTTTAGTGTGAAGGAGAGTCAGAGAGAGGCGAGAGGAGGCGTTTGGTGAAAGGAAATAGCAGGAGGATTACACACAATGCTACAGTGGGACTGTAGGGTGGGACTCCTCCTGCGGCTAAGTTACAGCTGCGCCAGGCAAGAGGTTTTGGAGAAAACAAACAACACAACGTGCTGTCACGAGTTAGGGCTGCCACCGAAAAGAAATGAGAATAATTTTGATATCGGGTATGGTGACCGGAGAGCAAACAAAATTAAGTGGACAGCACCAAGTCCGCACGGTCAAAATGTATCATAACAGGAAATATAACAGAAAATGAATCTGCTTCTGAAACAGTACCTGTTTAGAAATGCACATAACTGATCATGGGATACATCTGCCAGATTCTTTATGCAAGTTTAACTTCATGAGAAAACAGTGCAAACGTTTGAACCACGTCTCATGGTCTTCATCAGCTCATTTTGTGAACACATGACCTAAGACAACTATGACCTATATGACAACTGAGCCAACAAACTTTATTCGCTGACGAAGATGGGGGGTTTGTGGTTGAAAGCCCTAAAAAAAAAAAAAAGAAAGAGAGAAGCTAATGAGCGGACTGTGAGTGATTTTGTCAAACTACGGGTCAAGAATGTCAAAAGGTTTTTTACCGGCACACTTTAATATTTTGTTTGCCTCGATGTTAAAAATGCATTTTAAAATTCTTCGCACCAAAAATAAATGGCTTACCCCACCTTTCCCGTCACATTTTATTCGAAACTGGTAAAAACGCTTTGAGATGCCCTGTTAAATAACAATACGGGGGGGCTGAATACAGTTAAACCTAACTTAACAATAGCCGAACCCTCTGTGCAAAAACAATCCCTTCCAAAACCTTTAATTCATAATTAATTTACCCCTGAAAGCAGAGCATCAGGGATGTCGGAGAGGTGAGGTGGCTGCGCCGAGTCCAAAGGATACCAAAGGACGATACCCACCCACCCCAGCCGCAGCCCGGTCACCCTGCTGCCGCCTGGACAGAGATACAGGAGAATCCGCTGTCGTAGCACCAGACTACAGAGCAGCTTCTTCCCTCACGACATCCTCTGCACTCCACCATAACTAAATGACCTGGAGCTTTCTGTTATGCTGGTTTTGCACATACCTTCGTATAATATATGTGCTGTATAAAAGGAACTGTATATATTGTTTATTTGTATTTGTGTTCAGTGTGCGCGGCGTTGAAGGGGAACTACAGCTTTAATTTCATTGGGCCGCACTGCGCTGTAGAATGATAAACGTACCTTACCGTACCTTACATTACAGGATAAATGAATGAAATAGTGTTTATTAAGAGAATTTAAAGGGAATATCCGCACAGTTTAAAAACTTAAAATTTACAAAATAAACACAGTAATTAAAAATAATTGTAATTGGTTTTGAATTAGATAGAGAATAAAGGATTGTCGACGTTACTTTTTTAATTTTAAGGAATTTTAACCCACTAAACAACCCATTAAGAATAGCTAAATATATAGTGATCCATTAAATCAGCCATTTTCCCGTTAGACTCCCATTAAAATAGCTTAATTACATCATCGTTAATGGGTAAATGAATGGAAATTTTAGGTAAAAAAACAAAGGTGTGCATTCAGTTTTATAGTGCATCTCTCCAGCTGCAAAGAACGCGCAGTTACCTCTCCCTGGTGCAGCATTACCTGCTGCAGATTATCAAAACGCAAACAGCAAGCTGGGGAGAAATTTGGGGATCCCGTCTTTAAGGTTATTTTGCCCAGAAGAGTCTTTGCCGCCCCTGAATGAGATGCTACATAATTCATGGCGGAGCGCTCTGCAGGAAATTCTCTGAGCGTCTGAACCTGAGGCAGCAGGACAGGGCCGGTTCATGATAAGTGTTGCTGACGCACAGCAGCCGATGAAAGCAGTTTGGATCACGTGGGTTGCACGTGGCGGATAACGATTACCCTACAAACAGATGATGAGGAACAGGAAAGAACATCCCACTGACAACAGGCGAGGGTATAAACAGGGCATTATTTGTGATCTATAAAAAAAAACTTAAAATCAAATCACATAAAAGGGATTGTCTATTTTGTAATATCTTATGAAGCCATTCTTTTGTTAATTCATGCAAAAACATACAGTGAATATCATAAAATAAAAAATAAAAAAACCATATATACATTTTCATAGCTTCGTATGTTTGCATATTTTCTTGTGGTGCCATACTTAATTATTTCTTTCAGGCTTGGCGTCAGCCCATTTCTTCTTGTCTATGTGGAGATTTTTCTAACATTAATAAGAGATGTATTGCGTTTCGTGCTCACCCTCGCCTGTTTAACATCACTCCATGCTAAACATTCGGCGTGCATGCTGTTCTGTAGCAGTGCATTACATTTATCGTAGAAAAACAAGTGGAGGCGTATTATGAAATAGACGGAACTATACATAATGCGTAACACAATTCTATGAATCATTACGTTTACATTTACATCTAGTCATTTAGCAGACACTTTTATCCAAAGCGACTGACATATGAGGAAGACAATGGTAGCATTTATAACAAGAAAAGGTAACAAAAAGCATAAGTGCACCAGAAACTAGTCTGAAGTTATTTAATTTAATTTATTTTTTTTTTATGAGAAGAGATAGAAAGGAAGAAGAAGCTAGTGATTGTCACTTAGGGTGCTTTCACACCTACCTCGTTGAATTCGGTTGAATCGCACTAGAGTTTGTTTGCCCCGTTGGTCCGGTTCGTTTGGTCAGGTGTGAAAGCAGCAATCGTACTCGGGTGCGCACCGAGGAGGTGGTCTCGGTACGCTTTCAAATGAACTCCGGAGCGCTTCGTTTGTGGTGAGAACGTGATCCGAACTCGAACTGACCCAACTGCAAAAAATACTGATCATTTTTGGACTAAACCAGCTGCTGTAGTGCCATTTTCGGGAAGATGAGCATGTCAGAGTTAAGAGGAATTAATGCGCGCCTCCGCTTGAAGTGACGAGCGAGGTGCCCACACTCGCCGTTTGCATCAGAACGTTGTTTTCAAGCCGCAGCCGCGCTTCATTATAGAAATGTATTGTTTGCATATTGTGGTGTGCAACCAATGTAAGAGATTCTGGCCAGGGACAAAACCAGCCCGCGCAGTCGTCGCTCCATAGTTGTCTCCGTGTTGTTTGCTGGCTTTTCCTCTTCTGATGGAATTTTCCCGCACGCAAATTCTGACCAATCGAAAAGCAGTTTAGGAAACACGCCACGGCCAATGAGTGATGTGGATGTTGTCATGTGACTGCATTTTAGTTCGTTTCAAACTGGTTCTGACCAAAGCAATCAGTGTGGTGTGAAAAGAAACCAAAAAAGCAGAAGAATGCTACAGTGTATAATTGTTTGCCCTCGGTCCGGACCAAATGAACCGAACTAGAGGTGTGAAAGCACCCACAGGTGTTGACGGAAGAGATGCGTTTTCAGGGGCTTTTTAAAGGCGGCTTCAGAATCCGCTGATCTTGTTGGCGCAGGCAGGTAATCATTCCACCAATGTGGAACGGATCATGAAAATCAGATCCATTTCATGGATCTCACAGATACATTGCACATCATTATCACACTGGAGCGAAATGTAAAAGAGGCTGCACGTCAGCGAACGCTGCAAGTTTAGCCTCGGCTGAGTCCCGTCATCTCACTTCCATAATCTCCCAGGGATTATGACTAAGGATGAAAAAATGAAATCATTTTGTTCAGTCCCTTTTTTTTCATTCAGTTGGAAAATCATTTTTGTAAACTTTCAGATTCACATGCTGAATGATTTTAATAGTACCAGACCTGAACAGCTCAACATTGTCTACAATGAGACTGAAGGGAGACGTGTTAACCAAAGGCATCCATGAATTTGTTTCAGTCTGGGTAAAAAAAATTGTACACTTGTCCAAAAGGCAACTCTGTTTCTGACCTCCAGCTACTGTACGTTATATAACTGTTCCCCCATGCATGTGTCTGTGCGCCTGAGCTGCCTGTCTCATATAAGCCAATGTTTGACTCATTTTTTTTGTACTATTTCCGACTACTTCGTCCTTCCTGGAGGTGAGGGATCAGTGTCACAGCGCGGCCAATTTTTTTTTAAATGCCCCAAGTAGTCACTACATAGTTAGACTTTACTACAGGAAAACCACGTTGAATGCCAAGTGGTGTATTTCTCACTTCCAGTGCAAAGCATATGAGCTGATGCACTTATGCTTTTTGGTTCCCTTGTGTTGTTATAATTGCTTCCATTGTCTTCCTCATATGTAAGTCGCTTTGGATAAAAGCGTCTGCTAAATGACTAAATGTAAATCTAATGTAAATGTAGCTGAACTGTCTCGCTTTTCCTGCACGAATCAAAAAAAAGGCTTTGTTCATAAGCCACAGTGAGAGCTGCTACAATAGCTTGAACCTGGATATTGGACATGGTAGTTGCCCTCAGCTTATAATGAACACTGAGTCGGCTTCATTTCCCAATGCATTGTTAAGGCCGCCGCTGATAATGACAGATTCAATGGCTCATGACGTCATGTTCAATTAACAGCGGAGCGTAATGACAAGGACCCGAGCACTGCAGGAAGTATACCTAATTGCTTTAAGAGAGAAAACTCTGAGAGGGAAGGGCACTGGGAGGACAGCCTGTTACTTTAGCTCAGGGTTGTGTGAGTGGGTGTGTTATGTGTCATTATGTGTGCCATTGTGTGCGTTTGTGTGTGTTTGTGTTCGTGTGTGGGGGTGACAGTGTGTGTGTGTGTGTGTGTGTGTGGGGTGGGGGTAGTGTGTGGAGATCTGACAGCCTGTTACCTTGTGTGTTTGTCCATGTCTGTGAATTTGTGACGTCCGCATTCGCAGTACATTCCCTGTGCTTTCTGTCTTTGCTGAGGTTAGCATAAGTCAGGGGATGTGTTGGGGATGACCATGTATCAGCAATGGTTCAGCTCAAAGCTGCACCAATACATATTTTTACATTAACAATGGATCAAATGACTATGTGTATTGGAGCTTGTAGCGACAAATACCGCTTATACGTAGCGTTTTATCGTCTTTCACTTTGTTGTTTTGCTACTTTGGCCCTGTTTTGGTTTAGCCTCACCACTTTCATCTGTGTCTTTTCCAGATGCACCAAGCAGCTGTTTTCATCAAAAAGACTCGGCAAGACAGACTGAATTGCCCCCGATAGGCGTGTTTGCTTGCATGGTAGCTCGCTGCTATTGGTGTGTGTGTGTGTGTGCGTGTGTGTGTGTGTGTGTGTGTCTGTGCGAACAGGTGAATAAGAAGCAAAATGTAAAGTGCTTTGGATAAAAGCGCTATATAAATGCAGTTCATTTGCGATTTACAACGGCAGACGCAAAAATGCTCATTGTGGGAAGTGTAGGATCCAGTGTTAAGCGGGCGTGACCCATTTTTGGGATCAAAAGGCAGCAGAGAAAATGTCGGCCTGTGCTGCTTCAACACTGACCATCCTATTTCCTGTGAGTCCCCCACCTTTATCTAAGTGTAATACTAAATTGCTTTCAATAACCCAATTAGCCATGATAGCCTCATCAAAAGCGTTTGTTCATGTTACGTTTTTTTCCTTTTTTGTTCTCACTTTTTTGACGTCGATGAAAGCCTCAGAAATCCCGTTTCAGTCAGAATCGAACACGCGGTATTTAGAATGAGGGAACATAAATTGCAAAGCTTGGCTTACATTAAACCCAGTCACATAGAAGATGTCTACAGAGCCCTTTCAGCTGTGTAGGACAGCGAGGGCGAGCAGGGACCATCCAGGCTTTATTTATAGTAAGAGCAGAGTTACACGGAAAGGCCACAGTTAACAAGCCAGCCCTCCACTCCACTCCTCTCTGTCCCCTGAGGAAAGGGGGCACAGGGAGGAGAGATAGAGCTGAAGCCTGGACGTCCATCGAGGGAATGTCATTTTGCTCTCCTGGGCAATTTGCATGCTCTAATATTAATTGCTATTGGAAATGCTTGATTTGATTAAGGGGGGGGGGGGGGGGGCCCCATGGGGTTTCTGAAGGTGAAGGGGAGGGAGGGGCGGTGTTTGCCCTAACATTTCAATTTTGG
>CM022472.1:29730874-29768808 GCA_011952105.1 Coreoperca whiteheadi | reverse complement strand
CCTCCCCTGGGGAGGGTACATTCTCACTTCCAATTTCTATCCATTTAATGCCGGGGACGTTGGGTGTGACTGGAACTGGACAGCAAAGTGAACATTTGAAATGCCTCATAGTATCAAAATGATGATATTAAGGCCATAAATTAGATAGAAGGCCTAAAAACATGTTTGTCACCACTATAGCAGTGGACCTTGGTCCCCATCATGCCCTGTAGCTGTGTTCTACATTTTTGGGATCAACGCAGCTTTCACCCTGCACACCAGAACTCCACATGGTCAGTCAGAAGCCGGGTTGTCTGGCCCTGCACGTACGCAAGCAGCATCATGAACACGATGACCGCGTTAGAGACGCGGAGCCCCGGCGTAGATCAACACAAGGTATTGTTGTGTACAGTCCTCGCTGCTCTACGATAAACTTTCTAACGGAGTTCAGGATGAAACGGTTGCGTGGGCAAAACGTGAAGCGAGGAAAAGGAGCAAAAGAATATCCCGATGCGGTGATCATCTCTTCTGATCGGGAAGCAGGCGGAGGAGCCGGCCAGCGGGTTAGAGCAGATACAACCCCCGCATGACCCGTCTTTCGGGCTCATTCACGCGGCCTCTTTCCCTCCCTGGCTGACGCTAAATGAAGCCGCACAAGGTGACAGACTGCAGATTATGAGCTCCTTCTCGTGGGTTAGGCGCTCACTGTTCGGCGTCCCTAAATAGAGCTGGATGACGAGGAGGAGAGAGGGATCCAATGCCTTGTCTGGGATCTTGTCACGAGTCTTCGTTTTTGACCTGTGGTTTTGATGCTGCCCTGCAGGTTGAGGTGATAATGGGGACAACAGTTAGATTTGTCAAAGGTTCAAAGACGCTCTGACCCAAGTCCCAAGAATATCATAGCAATCAGAAGTACACCATGGTCATGGTAGCTAACTTGAAAGATTTTTGCTCAGTGGCATCTGTAGATGTTTGATGCTCTTTGATTGTGTTTAGGACAAAGAATGGCTCAACGTTGACACTGGGATCAGTGTGTGAAGTGCGTGCCGGACCGTGTTTGTCTTTGTTCAGTATGCGTTGCCTGCTTGAACGTGTCTTTCAGGCAAACATGCATTCACTTTCAGGTGTCTTACCCTGCAAAGGTGCCAAGGTTTTTTGCACTAGATGGCACTGTGCACATGGCTGTGAGAAGCCTCCTGCACACTGCGACTGGATCAAAGCACACAAACAAATAATTTATGATCCGTTATTGACACTGTGTTTTGTCTTTGGACTTCACCCCCAGCCGACCGGCTCTGTTGCCGTGGGAACAGGTCTAAAACGGGCTGCACAAATCCACATGGTGTAATTTCCTCCCCTTCCAACGTCTGTATGGCAAGTCACTGTAATGCATACAGCAGCTAAGTTGAGTCAGCAAAGGTCACCGAAGAATGACACTACACTCCGAGAGTGAATTAGCAAGGGGTCCCTGCCAGGGCCAGGTGCTGAGCCATTAGCCCTTGTTGGCTAACAGCCAGGTAATAAAAGTCAAGTCTTGGAATCTGATGTCCTGTAAAGGCCAAGTCTTGCTCGAAACACTGTGCTGGCCAGGTAATCCAGCAGTTGAATAAAATGTCAGCCTGGCTGGAGCGCACACCCCCATTCAGACTGAGTTATCGCCCTTATGGTCGGTTCAACCAAATTATATTTTTTTAAAAAAGCATATTTTCTTATTTACATCTTCTAGGAACTATTCAGGGCAAAACAAAAAAAATTACATACCCTGGTAGGAACACTCTACATTCCTTGTTCATTCATGAAGAGCATTCTGTGCAAGTAAGTAGTTATTCTGAAATCATGAAATACGGCACATATCCTTCACAGTTGTAAGTTCATTGTGCACAGTGTGGTTAAAGAAGCCCTTCCTTGTCAGTTCAGTGTATTCACACAGTAAACAGTGGATTTGTTAGTTACCATCAAAAACCTCTGTCTTGTATGTGTACACATATCTGGCCAATAAAGCGGATTCTCATTCTGAATAGGTTCTGAGCCTGGCTGTGTTACTTGTAGTGGTATGGGACTGGTGTAGGATCAGAACCAAATTTAGTTGTATTGCCCACCCCTAATATCAGCCTGAAGGTGCTTCTGTGCAGTCTCCTTAGATTTCCCTCACATGCCACATATTTACAATGGAGATGAATGGAATTTGTGTGGCACCCACAGCCTTGGAAAAAGTACTCTATGGACAGTTTTCATTGGAAAGATATAGACCCTAGAGAATCTGTTGACAGCGTGATCTGTGGATTACCCAGAGGAACAGCGACACTGTTTCTGTATGCACACACTGCTGTTACATCTTTTCGAGGGGAACACCAGCAATTTAGTATTGCACTTCCATGAAGTCGGGGGGCTGGTGACAGAGACGAAGAGCAGTGGAAAATCAAAGCAGCAGAGGCTGAGATATAAAAACTTTTAGCCCCTAGTATGAGCCATGCTCCAAAAACCCTGGGTCCTACGTTTCCCATGATACAAGTTGAAAGCGTCTTTCATGAGACCCTCCCTGCCTGATAAACACCCACGTCTTTCACCCTCCACTCCCTCAGATTATAACAAAGGCGTTCTGTTGAAAATACGAAGTGTCAAGCCTGCGCCAAAAAAGAAAACAACCCTTGATGCCATCACTGACCCCTGATGACATCATTCTTCTCTCAGACTTTAGAAAGCGCGCTTTCGAGCCACATGAGAGGCTGAATTGCGCTCCTCACGATGAGTGAACTGAACTTCACGTCTAAAGGCGGTGGAGTGCCCCTTCAAATGCCATTTTTCACTGCTCCAAACACCACAACAAAAATAAAAAAAAGTTAATTCCATTCCCCTAAATTTGAGGTTGCGACAGAAATCTCATAGTCGAACATCTCAAACAAAACAATGTTATTATGTAATTTGGGTGAATGGACCCTTTAAATTCCTTGAATCTGCATTCCTCAATTGTGAGCTGACGCATGCCGGGCTGATGGACATCATCCAACGCCCCCCCCACGTGTAATAAGCAGAACTATCAGGAAAGTTACACTTAAACTGGGCGTGGCCCGGTCTCGATTGTTCCTTCCAAGGCCGAGGCCTGTCAAGTAGGCAGCGCCTGTGGTCACACACACACTCTCGAATGAAGATGGAAAATGGAAACACTTCTTTCAGCATTCAGCGAGCTTCCCCATCTCACGCCGGTGGGGAAAGAAAAAAAAAAAAAAAAAAGAAGTACACATTTCAAAGGACTGAAAACAGGTGGTTCAGTGATGCCACTGAATGCTATTCTTGAGAATAATAAAGTAGTGGCTTCTGGTTCAATACATCTGCGATGTTGCCCCAGACCTCATATGCTCAAAATGAGGGTTCCATCTGTCTGTGCAGCCGCTCCACACACACATCATCGTCATCATCATCATCTTCAGTGGAGTGGGCAGCGTAACAAAGCAAACACAATTGCAGAGCAGCTGAATTTGTTGGCAACCCATATCAGATTCTTTTTTGAAAATCTTTTCAAGCCATGTCAAATGAAAATATGAAGGTTCAAGAAAACATGTGTGTACAGACTACAGAAATTTGCTCACATCAGTTAAAGATATTTAATTCAGCTGAGGCTTCTTCTTCTTTTATCATAAAGATATGTTTATGGAAGACTTAATATAACCAGGACAGGGTCAACATAAAGCATGTAAAGGTTCATATCATCATACAGAAAATGGATTGGCTTTCCTCCTGTTTATTGTTCGCTCGGTAAAAATGAAGAAGACCAGAGTGTGACAGTGAAATTAAGACGTCAAAAACAGAGCTCCTTCTGAAGTGCAGGGACTCAATTCATCTACAAAAAAACAACCAAGTGTAGATTCAGCTCCTGGTTGCTGAATGCTTTCAGCGGTCTTCCTGCTCAACTCTGAAGACTGAATTTGCTTTTGAACTCTTCCACGTGCTCTTGTGCAGCGGGTGTTTTGTTGCCCTTTTTTTTTTAGCAGGATGCATACAATGTGAAGAAAGCCCAAGCAATCATAAACGCAAAAGATTCATTACTTGACATGCTGGTCAAGTCGCAGCTATATTTCTCTTGCAAACGCCCTTTGCTTTAGCTCAGTGTCGCCCAGAGGAATGTGCCTCGCGCTCTCTTTGTTTTTCGTAACCCTTTTCACACACAGTGTGTTTGCACGTATGTGTTCACACGTGGCAGCTTTGTGCATGGGCATGTTTGCGCACATGTGCATCCAAGAGACGAGGGCTCGCACACATAAACCCCGCACTCCTCCCTCTCTTCTCCCTAATCAAAGCCTTTTCAGCACACTAGTAGCAGGACATTTTGTTTTTATCTTTAAGAGGAGTGGGTGATACCGCCGAACATCGTCTGCATCTATTTTGCAGTTTCAAGGCGAAGAAGCCTGCCTGCTTTGACAGTGGGCATAATAAAAGGACATGCCGCCACAGCGACTGGGACTAAAAGGCTATTGCACATTTCCTACACTGTGCAACTGAGATTAATTATCTCTCTCTCCGGGAACTCAATTCCATATCATGTAAGGGTTTCCAGAGACCCACTTGCTCCCCGATTCGAAGCTGAGCATGATAATCGCCACTGTACTACAAATGTGACTGCCCTACTTACTCCTGCAGCCACCCCTAACCCCCCCGAACCTCTGTGGTACTGACAGACGTGCTGTAACAAGACTAATGGGGAGTTTTCACAGGAAGCGCTTCAGCCGCGTTTTACTCACGCTATTCACGCTTAAAACACAACCCCAAGCATATCTTTAAGCTTCAAGTCTATTTTCTTCTGATTGACCCACGTTAACTACTGTGATTTTTGGACTCTGAGCGCCGCCACGCTCAAAGCTGTGCCTGAACACGGACCTGTGTAGACACGGACAGAGGACTGAAGCTGCTGTCATGCTAACTTGCAGCTCACGCTGCGCCTCCGGTGTAGACAATGTGTAAGTCTACCTGGTTAGCATGCTAACATTTTTCAATTAGCTCTAAACACAAAATAAAGTGAATTGCCGATGGGGATGTCTTTAGATGTGCAGGTATTTTGTCATAAACCAAGGATTGGACAAACTGAAATTCTGACCTGGCGGTGGCACTTGATGGGAAGTCAGAGGATCACCAAAGTGATTACAGTTCATCTTGAGGGGGACATGCATGTCTGAACCAAATTTCATGGCAATCCATCTAACAGGTGTTAAGCTATTTCTATCACGACCACATGCCAACCACACGGTAGCGCTAGAGGGAAAGTCATTGGGTCATCAAAGTCAGTAGGATTCATCATCTGGGAATAATGACTGTCTGTACCAAATTTTGTGCCATTCCATCCAGTAGATGTTAAAATATTTCACAGTATAGGGGGAAAATTTGATCTGCTGGTGGCGCTAAAGAGAAAGGTCAGGGGATCCTCGAAGTCAATAAAAGGCATCCTCTGGGCACCATGAATATCTGTACCAGATTTCACGGCAATCCGTCCAATTATTGTCAAGATATTTCACTAAAGGTTAAAACAAATGTTAACCTCCTGGTGGTGCTGGAGGAAAAGGCATGTCTCTATCAAATTTCATTGGTCCCCATCTAATATTTGTTGAGATTTTTCAGTCTATACCTAAGTAGTGGGCAGACCGACAGACAGACCGACACTGGCCTATATAGAGCTGGCAGGCTAGCATGGCTAAAAACAGGTTTGAGATGCAGTAAGGACGTGTTGTTAATGATAAAGACAGCAGCACATTAAGAGAAACTGACCCTGAGAAGGCTTCTAATCTGTATCTCATCTTGGTGATCGTATGATCGTAATTAAAGATGCTGAGGAGTGACAGATATATGGTGTTGAGTAATGGATGCTGTTTATGCAGCGTCATGTATGCAAGCTCATTGCCTGTGACACAGTAAGATAGAAGATATTTAACAGTAAATTATGTATATCCCATTAACCTTGTTAGGCAGTCTGATGAGGAGCTCCAGATTGAAGCTTCAACCATGTTGATATGTGAATGCTGGTGATGTTTACCATTTCTTGCTATTAAAAAGCAGCCACAGGTGACGGAAGATGGGAATGGAGATCTGTGAAGTAGCTCAGAAGGCAACAGGTCGGGAATCTCTAATTGGAGATGCTGAGGTTTCCTCGCCTCTGCCTCCAGGCCTCCTCCATCAGCACAATGTGAGGGTTTTTTAGTATTTAAACAACCATAACCACATCCATCAGATGTAGGTCAAACAACATTTGCAAATTCTTCTTTGGGTATGTGCACACCAATCGGCATAAGCAGCAGATTTAGATTTCAAAGTGTGCACTCTTGTAGTTTGATTGAAATGGCGAGGTGAGAGCACCATCATTAGGGTTACAAGGGTTACAATCCATAACCTTTCATTGTGCTTGTGCGGAAAAAAACTAAACCTGGTTTCCTGTCTGATATATTCTATCTCGTGGGCAAACTTTGAGTTGCCTTTATCTTAGAACAAGTATCTTTTTGGATGTTCATTATGTCGTGCGAGCTCTTGTCTTGCAAAAAAAATAAAATAAATAAATAACGGCTTCAAGAAAGCTCTGTCACGCGCTTACTGCCCCTTTTGGTGCAATTCCCACTGAGAGGGGAGAAGTCAAACTCAGGAATGATCTGCCCCAATGAATGAATCAACAGCTAGTTGGATGGGTTTGATTTGAGATCGAACTAAGTATGTATTTTGGATAAGGATGACGATGCTAACATCTTACTGGTTGACGCCACAGTCCAAAGCACTTGATGCACTACAATTTTGCACTTACCGGGTATGTGGACATGTTGCTACACATGGCGGCATAGAATGTTTCTTGTAAAAGCCAGAGACTGCATTCTGTGGACTGTATGTTTTATATTCATGTGTGGGTGCTTTCAAGTGGGCTCCCCCACTCAAATAAAACATTTTGGAGGTGTAGGTTCTGTCACGTCTTTATAATAATGCTTTGTATAATAGTTTGCATGATAATAGCTTTGACTCCATGAGTGTTCCTGACTGAACTAATCAACAATGACTTTTGCTCCCTCATTCATGGGGAATTCTAATTATCTCTGTAGAACACCGAATTACCTGAAACTAGACTCTATTGTGCTTTTGGGTTAGTAATTACTGCCAATTAATATGTAACATAAATCAGTATTCAGTATCTGGTACAGTAACCATACATCACTGAGCAGGCTAGTTTGGGCAAACACCCCGTTTGTATTATTCCACCAGCAGGTGGTACATGTGGAAGCAAAACTGATGATGATTGCATATCAGTTTTCATTTGTGACAAGGACCATAAAACCGTAGGCTAATGAAAACAGGTTGTACAAGTCGCAAAAGGGCACCACACAAACTGAATGTTACCAAAAAAACTATTAGTCGTTTATTCTGCGTATTCTAGTCTAGTAATGATATATCAGGCGCATCATGCCTGGCTGACACCAGAATATCTTCCTTGAGAACTTCCGATTTTTTCCAATGTATGGATCATTTAACATGGAGATGCATCAAGGTTACTTTTTGTTTAGGTCATGGTAGAAAAATCAGCAGTGACAGGGTCTATTGGTTTCTCTTCAAAGTTTCAGAATTTTGGTTCAGATCTGATATACTGCCCGCAAAGCATTGATTCAGCCCCGTATCCTAGGACGATTCTTCGGATCGTGATTTATATCAGTGCCAGTGCAGAAAGTAATGAGGTAGAAAGGTAAGGGCTTGGAGGTCTGGTTGGTTGATGATCTTTATCTAATCTTCTTTAACCTAGTATTTTAGTTGCCTAACTTTAAAGGACCTGTGAGCCACATTCACTGCCACTAAATGTCAGCGTACCAGCATCTCAGACCAAAACAAATGGGCGCTAAGGCGCACCAGACTCCATTGAGAAAAACGGCGAGTTTACCTTCCAGATCATTGTAAAACACACTTCATTCAAACAGGACAGAAACAAAATTAAACTCAACAAAACCATCTTTGTTAGTCTTTCCACTGTTCCAACGATCACCAACTGTGGTTTGGTCAAAATAAATCCTTAATTCACCGCGTTAGATGGGAAGAGAAACGGACGTTATATCGCTCTCCTCACAGACGAACAGTTTAATAGAGCGACTCACATGAGTTACAGCCGGTGCGGCTGTATAAAAAAAGCAGAGAGATGCTCAGAAAACAACACAGGGAGAGGGAATGTGATCATCATCTGCTCAGGACGCCATAACACCACTATATCTTTATGTAGCTATACATTTTTAGCTGCTATATTAATGTTCAGAATCTCATATACAGAACCTTTAACCATATCCTCACCTTAGGTGTATTACTTGCCCAACTCTAACCATAATCTACTTGCCCTAACCTTAACCTTACTGTGCCATAGATGCTTCCTATGGATATTGTAGAACGCTAGAATTTTTTAACATATTGTTGTTGCACATGATCCGCGGTTTTGCAGAATCATCCAATAATAACGTTCTTGTCTGGCGAAAGGACTGCATTCACTGCTGAGAACTCACACAGTTGATTTTCCAAAGAAAGAAGAAATACAGAAGGTAGCTAGCATACACACACCAATACACATTAGTTAAAAGCAAACAGCTCCTTGTCAGAATTTGACAAACATAGTGAACCGTGGATGCATCCTTCCTAACGTCAAGATTGCGGGTCAGCAGCAGTAAGATACAAGTTGGCTTTTCTAAGTGCACCGTGACAAAGCAAGCACCCGCTCAGGATGACTACAACAAGAGTGACGGCGGTTTATTCCAGTGGCCAACACAATTCACACATGCACATTTAGATCAATCCTTAGAATTGGAAGCAGCAGGATGGTCAAAGCATGAATATTATGCTGCAAATAAAAAATCCTCCATTTAACAGCTCTTTTAAATGAGCAGGAACCACGATTCCTAAAGAACATTGTTAATTCCTTCTTGCATCAACAGAGTAAATAATTCAGCATTCTGAAGGCAATACTGGGCTCTTTTAGCTAAGTGAACACAATCTCCAAAAACTGGATTCTTAATGTAGCTATATGGTTCCCTCTCGACTTTTCTTGGCAACAAAATAGGCCTCTGTGACTTGCAAATACCAGAATGACACACCTCCAGCATCTCTGGGGCCAACTCAATCTATCTCAGATTGGCAGAAGTAACAGGTAATCATTAGCGGTGTCGTCCAAACGATGTGATTAAAAGACCCAACTTCATTTTCCTGAGGGTCAGTTGTCATTGAACCATGGCAGCAGCCCAGCACTCTTAAACTAATACAGGTCTTCAGTCCACCACGAGCAGACATCTAATAGCTGGATTTAAGGCAGAAATATGATCAAAACACTCTTTTCATTTTAATAGTAATAAGAATATTAGGTCAGCATATGAAAGCAAACTGAATCAGTGATAATATGACAGAGACAAAGCAAGTTCATTTTTAAAAGTGCACCTTTCAAACACAGAGGTAATTCAAAGTGTGTTACATCAGACAAATACAAGCATTCAAAACAGTTGAGGGGCAGTTATGAATTGTAAAAATGAAATGAAATGTAATAGAGTACATACAAGCTCAAAGAATGAACTGGACATTTCATTCTCCCCTGTTTGTTAAGGGAATTAATGATTAAGGTTAGACAGGTAAAACACTGATGGATATGGTTATACAGAATTAACGAAAATCATTTTTGGAACTAATGAATTTGCATTTGTCCTGTTGGAAAGCTTGATTTGCCTTTTAGTTTATTATTAACTGTCCATTTGAAATGTCCAATTAGTTTTCAGAGCAACTTTTGTCCCCAAATGAGACAACAATCTGTTTTACAGTCACATCGAGCCGTAATGATTTCGCTACATTGTAGTGACTCTACGGCGGCTGTGGCTTTGTGGAAGGTCGGCAGTTGGATCCCGGCTTCCCCCAGCCTGCATGTCGAAGTGTCCTTGAGCAAGATACTGAACCCGGGCGTGTGTGAAAGCTAGATTACTTTGTACCGATTGCCATCAGTGTGGGAATGCGACATGTAGTGTGAAAGCACTTTGAGTAGTCGGAAGACTAGAAAGGCGCTTTACAAGTACAGTCCATTTACCGTCTGAGGGCCGTTTTTGGGAATAAACCTTTTGAAATTCCTCTCTATTTTTAAAACTCAGTCTCTGCCATTCCAACGGCGATCTAACATTAGATTGTTAAAATAAAACCCCACTGCTCACCCTGCACTAAACACCGTATACTGAGAGGAGTCTACCGACAGGCTCTGTAGAGGGACACACTGTTCGGGGCTGATGCTCGCTGTCACATCATGAACCTCCTGGCTGCAGCTTATTTCGTGACCCTGCAGTTCATTTGTTCACACCACTGTGTAAAAATCATGTATGAATAACCAGGTGACTTATGTTCAATTCAAACATCATGTGATCATCAAATGTAAATAGACTGTACTTGTATAGCGCCTTTCTAGTCGTCCGACTACTCAAAGCGCTTTCACACTACAGATCACATTTACCCAGACACACACATTCATACACTGATGGCAGGAGGTAACTGCCCATCAGTACAAATTAAACTAATCATTCACACACACCGGAGGCACAGCTTCGGGAGCAATTTGGGGTTCAGTATCTTGCTCAAGGGTACTTCCACACATGGATGGGGGAAGCCGGGATCGAACCGCCAGAGGACCCGCTCTGCCACCAAGCCACAGCCGCCTTAATCAAGACTGGGATCCGGATAGTATGGGCGACCTTAACTCCAGTTATATAGTAGTAAGTATTAAACAGATTAAACAAAAGACAGCCTATACTGATTAACAATGCTCTACACCCTGAAATGAACGGTACTGGGTTAACATGGTATCCCCTCTGGATCCAGATGTTTTGAATTTGAGTCCGATGCAATGTAAACAGCAGACTGAAACCATATTATCACCACAATCTCTATCTTCGCGTAAAAAGCTGACATTTGCGAGACTGTGTCCGAGAACTTTGCCTGCATTTGAGCACCAAGCATCTCCTCCTTTCATCTTGCCGGAGTCTGTGCTCAGAACACGGTCGAGTTCTTGATCTGGGATGTTGATGGAGCAGGTCTCTGTAAAGATGTGGGCACAAACCGTATCTGATTCCTGGTACTTTGGCTTAGCCTTTTAAATGAAAACCAATCAGACATCATTCAATGGTGTTTGAGCAATAAAGTTGCAAAAAATAAGAGACCACAGCAAAAATGTAGCTACCGGCCGCTGACTCTACATGCGCAGCCGTTGCCATAGCAAAATAAACCCCCCCAAGAAACAAAACTAGCAGACATTCAGGACTCCTTCTCTTACCGCCAACTGCTCTGCACTCGGTATTTGTGTCAGTTCACTAGACGAAGACAAAAACTAAACCAAAATACTTCAAGGATGAGGGTTTCAACCAAAAGTTGCTCTTTGCCATCTTCTGCACCACACCATCCTCATGTGTCCCTAGCTCTACTCCATATCTCTGGCATCTGCCCATTGGTAGGCTTATATTAGCAAGATCTGCCCTCTTGAAGCTTGGCAACCAAATCAAAAATAAAAAATGACAACCTGTGACCATGGCAGTACATGCTGTACTGATGGAGCTAGCCTCCAACAAAGAGTATAAAAAGAGAGCCAAACACTAGCCTCTGTTCCACTAGCTCAAACGCAGAGCTTCTTTAACTCTGCAAAATCTCACTAAGCATTTCTTTCATCTGTATTTCTGAAAAAATGAAGCCTTTTCCTTTGGTTTACTTTCCATATTCTACGAAAAAATGGCATCCACTACAACAATTGCTATCAGAAACTGAAACCTCTGAAACTTTTACTTTCTGAGCATAAAAAAACTACAACTCCCATGAAAAAACTACAAGCGCCGCATCATGGGTACTTACGTCATGGTAACTTGGTTTCATATCCATACAATTCACCAAAGCTCTCTTCTATAAGCATTTCCACCCCCCCATTATTTTAGCTGTAATCTCTGCTATCTAAAAACGTGTACAGCATTTGCTCCTGTCTGTCCTGCTGTTATTACAAACTCACAAACTCGACATGGCATTTAGCCCGTCTGGGTCTGGGGCTTATGGGAAATGGTGTTTGTTAAAGGCCACTAAAAACAAGAAATATTAAATATAGACCATTTGATTGTTTTTCAAACAACTACAGTCCCTCTCCAGGCATATGAAGCGAGCCACACAACATACTGTTGAGAAAGGCTGGAGTTTAAGTCATTAGCATTGTTACAAATGGCAATGAGACTTTGAATGAGGTGTTCATACTACTGAAACAGAACCCGGAAGTTTCCTCCCTTTGCCTACATCCATTAACACCCAATTCAGATTTCTATGAAGACTCTCTCTGTACAGTTTCCTCATACCATGAGGAATGCTTAGTGGGAAATGTATATCCTGGATTTGATCTAGCAATAACATCACCATGACAAATATGGAATAGGCGTCCCTTTTCAAATAATATACCAGATGAAAGTGAGGCTACTCATTTAGGAAGTATATGTGCAAGTTGTTCAAATCAAGAGAAACATACATACAAACACACTTCCTGCAGAGCCTTGCGGTAACTGATTGACATTCTGGCACTCAGAAACTGAAATTTTGCTCAGCGTGGTGTCAGTGCCGCCTAATGCAAGACATGTATGAGTTCAACACTTAGGGCTTATTTTCAGAGAATTCTGCAGATGGTGTTCAAAATGTTACAATTTAAAAATGACGCACAGTTGGATTATTATGGAATGTACAAGTAGTCTGCTTACCCACACGTGGGTCTGGAACATGGGCACAGTCTGTCCCCGCTGAAGTGTGAACAATGTAGGCTGAAGGCTATTTATTTGTGATATATGATGGTTTAGGAGTTTCTCTTGTTTTCTAGCTTTTGGTATATGCATTAATTGGGTTCCTTTGGGATCTAATAAAGTAGAATTCTTTTAATAATTAAATATAAAACTATCAAAAGGTCTGCCCCATGCGCTTAGCAAAAGGTAACCTAAACTATGCAATTATGTTGATCTGAATAAAAACAATACTGGTGTTTAAATGTGTGCTTCTTCATAAGGCACTTAAAGGGCTTGTACGCTGTAATAAATGGTCAATAAATCATTAACTAGCACTTTATAGAGCAGTTATTGGACACTAATAAAAGCAACATTTTGGTTGCCATGTTGTGAAAAATAATAATATAATGAAGGGGATAAACCATAAACATAACCTAACCTTAGTTTCTCAGATTCTAAGAATTTATTGACTGACTAGTTTGAATAGTTAATAATAATTTATAATGCAGTATGTAATAAAAAAGTTGTACTTGTAAAATTGGTAAAATGGAACTGGAATGTGAACCACTCATTCTTTTGCTAGCAAAAGGCTACCAGTACAGTCAACTGTCAGTCAGAACCAAAAATCCATCCCCCCTGAAGAACTAATGTACGGGCGGAAAGTAAAATACATTTTTGGTAATTACAATTTTAACCAAATAAGTATATATATCAAAACAAGCACTGAGAATAGATATACCGATTTCATAGGAAATATTCATTTTAATCCCAGTTCAACAATGGATTGCAGCCCTTTCCTTGCAAACGGTGCATCGAAGAGGTCTACCTGGAGGAGGATTAACACAGGCCGGATAGATTTTTCTTACTTGGCAACCAAAAGTTGTTCTCAATTATAGCTTGTAACTAATCTATAAAGCATCAGTATCAACGATTTAACCATTAACCAAGCCATTAGTTGCAATTCATAACGCCGTTGTAAAGGTTGACTTACCAAGAGTGGTACCAAAGATTCTAAAACTACAATGAAGAAGTTTAATATCATATTTCATAAATTTTCATGTCAACGTTCTAAGACAATTCTTCAATAGTGACAAAAAAAAGTTGCAGATGTATTAGCTCTGCCGCATTTATAACTGAGAAGAAGAATGATGTATAGCTGGTACTGGATCAAATGTCTCATGATAAGCCACAGAAACGTTGCGCAACAACTTTTTTGTTGAAATTTTGACAGTGGATCATCTTTACGTTGTGATTACATGGGGGATACAAAACACAACGTGACTTTGCTTGTGTTGTGAAACAAAAAGAAATGAGTGAAATAAAAGATTTGGAGTTCTATCCTCCTACGTGTTGTGATGAATGGGAGCTAGGTAGCTAAAGCTGAGGTCATCCATCATGAGCTATAGTGTTAATTAATGTTGTAGGAGGCGAGCCAACGAGGCCTGTTCCACATCAGCAAAAAGAAAAGCTACTGCTTTTCCTTCAGCCCCTCAGAAAGACTGCGGATTAAAAATGTAGCTCTTTGCAATGAGAATCAGTCAGATCAGGACACATGAATTACACGGTAGACACAGACTGATAGCAACACACACTCACATACACATGCAGTCAGCAAACCAGCTGCGCACTACTCTCTCACACACTGAACACCTTGCAATGCTCAATGTGTCACTGTAGCTCAAAGCAAAGGTAACCCCTGTCATGTATATGTAACAGCCTCACCCATAAACCTCACTCTTATTAGCCTGAAATGTGACTGGTTTTCATAATGAGTTTTCAGTACACTACAGTGTGATTTATGTGAGCGGTCACTTTGAACATGATGCCACTGAAAGTCAACCCAAAGGGAAACCCTGCAAATAAACAAGTGTGACATGATCGTGAGCATAGAGCGATTTTAATTCATTACAAGCGGCTCCTCAGAATGGCAACAAAAAAAAAAAAAAAGGCTCATGACAAATGGGAAGTAAAGTTTCATGCGTGTAAAGTTATTTGTATTTCTTGGGTGTGTTTGGGGACGCTGAGGACAGGCCTGGGAGAGAAATGCGATTCTATGTGTAATGCTACGTTTATATAGAGCTTTTATCCAAACCATATACATACAAATATCTATATATATCTATAAAGATACTGTATATAGATATAGATAGATATAAATATAAAAACTAAATAAGTATAGATATAGTTATAAAAATAAATACGTAAATAAACTGTCTCTTTCTTGCTAAAGGTTAGATGTGAAGCTTGATAACACACTTGAAGCTACTGGAAACAGGGCAAAACAGCAGACCTGTCCAGAGGTGACATAATCTGCTAAAACCACCACTAAAGGTTTCTAATTAAGATGTAATGGCTCACTTTTGTAATCCGTGCATAGACGAAAACGTTAAAATGACAATATTTGGTTTCACGGGGGTTATGTGTGGGACAATCTCTCGGCCAGGTGCAGTAACCTTGAGTGTTGTCACACTGACAACAAGTTAGCAGACATGTAACTCTAGGCCAGAAAGAGAAAAAAATGGATTTCCCAAAATGTCGAACTATCCTTTATCCTTTTCCTTGGTTTCACACCTGGAATAACCGTGTTGAACCCTGAAGAACTCAATTGATGAAGTGGACGTTTGCTGACGTGAAAAGGGCAGAGCAAGAGCCCAGTGTCTCGGTGTGACGGGTTGAATGTCAAAGTAGAAAGAGAAAAGCAAAGATGTGTCTTAAAGACGGAACTCTGTGATTACCCATGAGTGGACGCCAAAGAGCATGTGGCCAGAGCACTGTCAAAAACAGGCCAATGTCATTCACGTTGACATATCTGAAAGAATTAGACACATTAGGTTCTATCTAAAGGTTGTGAAATTCACGCAGTGCAGCAGGGCTCTGCTGAAAGCGAAAACAACACAGTCATCTGAAAATAGATGCTCTCTCCACTTTAATGAATTACATTTAGCACTGCAATATAACACAAGTTCCTACTTCTCCCCAAACTTCAACTTTATTTATATTACAGTTCGTTAGTCACCACAAATTCAACTCGCATGCCCTTTAGGTGACCAAGAAGTCCACGCCTGTGAGACAGCAGTGAAAAATGAAAGGATGACTTAATAAATGTCTGGTCCCTCTCTTCAGGTATTTTGTTGAGTCACTAAATGCGTCCTGTCTACTCTGTTCTGATCCCAAACAATATATCCTCCCGTCTTGGTGGAATTTCACCTCTATTATTCATTTAGAGTTACCCTTGCCCTGCTGGTAGACTTTTTCCTTTTTTTATACATCTATCTGTGAGCGAACCAGAGTCAAAGTCAGCATATGGGCAGATATCAAGAAGGCAAATTATCAGCTGCCATCATCTCTCCTAGGGCATTATAAATATGGCATTTATCACAGGAGCGATCCACAAACCCCACTTTAATATATTCTCCTTTGACAGCAGGCAAAGTGATAAATCTCTCCTTGGACCGTTTTAGACGAGGTAACTACAACTTGGCGAAGCAACAACAAAAAGAAATGAATAATTCATACGGTGACAAAATGGTGCACCAATTATCCAGTACATTTACAGCGCCGTTGTATTCCATCTTGCTTGCAGTGAAACGTGGGCATGATTGGGGAGATGGATGTGAGATCAAAGTTAGCTTTCACAAGACGGAGATATCGCGTCGTCACAGATTTCATTTCTCACATACTATCTTTACAGCATTTGTAACACACTGCGGTGCTTTGCAGTAAAGCAATGGGCCGCACATTTCACAGGTTTTGGTGTATTTTACATAGTATAGGATGAGCAGCAGAGTTTAGGATTTGGTAGTCTGAATAGGCTTTAACACTGAACAGCTGACTATGTACCAATAAACTGCAGAACAAGGTAAACAGAGGTTTCTTACTAAGGTTTAAAGGCAATGAGAGTACTCATTGCTTAAGATAAAAGCGTACATATATATACCCAGAGTTAAATGTAGTGGAACAGGTGCACATAACTAAATAACTAAATAGATTGTTTGCCATTGCCTTCCAAAATGACTCATATGAGTGTTTCCTGAGCCGCCACCTCTATGGTTAAGGTTTGGTTAAGTTTAGGCAACTCAAATTACTTGCTTAGGTTAGGGAAACATTGTTGTCATGGTTACACATTCCTAAGAGTCTACAGCCACGCCAACGTGTTCTAGCTAACTGTATGGAGCTCATTCCCAGGGTGTCAAATACCACTGTTTTGCCACGCCCCTCAGCGTCGCATAAAGACGCACAAGGTGCCCTATGCCATTAGTAGGAGACGATGTAACGTCAGTTAAAAGCGTGGCTGTTTTTAGGGACGAATCCACTTGGTTCGGCAGCAGGAGCTCACGCGACAAAACAAACGTAAGTCCTGTAACTTAAAACCTGAAATGTTAAAGTCAACATTTTGTTTTTGGTTTCACACGGGACACGAACCCTGGTCTCCTGGGAAAAAGACCCATCCAGCCACCCCACCTCCTCCTTAAGCAGAGCCCTAACGTGAGGAGGGCCCATGAAGATACTAGAATGTATAGCCATGGATGCAGGGAGGGGCCCATAGAGAATGGCTAAGTATAGGGCTCTGAATTTTTGACTACGCCCCTGCAGCCGTGTAACAACATTGGGCCATTTCCGCATTTGTTTCTAAAAGAGAACAGTCATTATTCACGTCACCACGAGAGATCACTTGTTAGGAAAATGTAGGTCATTTTAGGCCTTTGAACCACAACGTGCACTGCTGACGTTTTTTATGGTGAGGACAGAGGACTGCGAATTTGATTGCACATATTAGGGTTGGCATCTTCAACAGCCTAGCATGGTGAATGAGCACGTGTGTGAGTCTTTTGGGGGTCTGACATCACATGAGTATCTGATCAACACTTTTTTGACTTTCGTCATTACAATTTACGCAGTGCTCTCAATATGTCATTGATTTCTAATTCAGCAGCTCACTTCAGCTGTGTACCCAGTACGTCAGTCATTTCTGCCCCAGTAAAATGGACATTTGAGCAATTGCATACATGGATAGCTTGTGCAGGTTGCTGGAAAGAAAGGAAAGGACGAAACTGCCGCAGAAGACACATTTGCAAGTTGCCCGCTCTGCACGGTTATGAACTGTTGTGTGACATGACAGGGAAATGCTTATGGTAGAACACTCTGCCTGGCAGCTCCAACCTCAGCATCCTTCTACCAATATATTCACAGTCTCTCCTCTGAACGTGTCCAAACCACCTCAATCTGGCCTCTCTGGCTTTATCTCCGAAACATCTAACATGAGCTGTCCCTCTGATGGACTCGTTCCTGATCCTGTCCATCCTCGTCACTCCCAAAGAGAACCTCAACATCTTAAGCTCTGCCACCTCCAGCTCTGCCTCTTGTCTTTTCTTCAGTGCCACTGTCTCTAAGCTGTACAACATCGCTGGTCTCACCACCGTCTTGAACACCTTTCCTTTCATTCTTGCTGATACTCTTTTATCACACAACACACCTGACACTTTCCTCCACCCGTTCCAACCTGCTTGCACTCGCCTCTTCACCTCTTTTCCACAGTCTCCATTGCTCTGAACCGTTGACCCTGAGTATAAAAACATTTGTATGTACTTTTTGTAATGTGCTAAACGGAACCGACCCGGACCCGTCTATTATTTCAAAAGCTGGACCCGGCACGTGCATATCCGAGAAATGCTTTAACTTTAAATAACTTTTAAACTTTTAAATAACTTTTTGTCTTGCCTATATATCCGTGGTCTGCCTTCCTTGTACCTGATTGCGATGCATTACAATCTTGCCAAAAAGTTCTATCCATGTTATGGATGTTTTTTGTTATTTCTGTTCCAAGCATGCTTAATTTCACTCATTTCAGCTGTAAACGTCCACTTTATGTCACGGTGTCAGAGTCCACGGTCTCGGGGGCTCCGTGAAGACCTCTACCTCACACCAGTGGTGGAAGAAGTACTCAGATCCTTTATTATAAGTAGCAAACTACAACATGAAAACCCTCCATTAGAAGTAAAAGCCCTATATCAGTAAGATTTCTATTTAAGTTTAAAAGCATGTTAAGTATTATCAGAAATATGTTCTTAGGTATATAAAAGTAAAGTTACAGCTGGTGGATGGCGCCAAGTGCCAAGTGCTTTATATCTTGTCGTGTTGTTTAATCAAAAACGTTACGTCATAATTTACAAACTGATCAGATATTTTGAAAGTCAAATTTTAATCTGCAAAGTAACTGTAGTTGTTAATGTATGAGGGTAAAGATTACAATAATTCCCTCTGAAATGTAGTGGAGTAGAATTATATTAAGTGGTGTAAAGGAAAATACTTAAGTAAAGCACAATTAGTAAAGTTTCCACCACAAAGAAAAGATTTGACCATATCTTTGATTATACTTAAAATGTCAGTTCAAAGTTCGTATCTTGTATTTATGTCATTAATGTAATGTCAAAGTTTAGTAAGTATGACACATAAAAAAGACATCTGCAGCTCACATTTCACATATTAGGTGGGTAAAACTACCATTATTTTTATTTCATTTTTTTTAACCGTCATTAATTCAGGGAGGTTTCACTGAGAGGCAGCCTCTCTTTTGCAGGACCACCCTGATTCACACGTTCGAACGAGTTGCACACATTCACACCTGAAAGCTGCCCGGTACAACCACAGTCTGATCTGCTCGCTACTGACCGGTACGGGTTAAGGGCCTTGCTCAAGTCTTTCACTTTCTTCCCACCCAGATTTATTCTTTCGGTCCGGTTGATTGAACTGATAAAATCCGGGTCACAAGCTCGCTTCTCATTGGAATGTATTGGATTAATTTAATTATGTAATTATGCTCTGTCATTTTCAGTATTTTTTTTTTTAATTGCTACACGAGTAGCAAGAGTGTGGGATCAACAGTCATATAATTGAACGTCTGTTATATTGACGTCCTTGCCAAATTAGTTTACACAATACCGAATAAGCCTATCACCGCAAGGTAAATCTCTCTATATTTGGCAGTATACCAGAGTTTTAAAATTAAAAGTGTCTGTGGTGACATTCCCGCGCTGGCGCGTTTTACACCAATCAGCAATGATTGGCTTGCCAGAGCAGAAGCAGGGAGCAACCCAGAGCCATGTGGAGAGCTCCACGATCCGCCATTGCTGGTCCATTAGGGAGAATTTTTATTTATGACAATTGTTTATTTATGTTGTTGTGATTTAAAAATAATATCAGAATCAGAATCGGCTTTATTGGCCAGGTATGCGTACACATACAAGGAATTTGACTCCGGTTTTTACGTGCGCTCTTTGTACATACACAGCAGTAGACGTAAGAATGGCTAAAAGGTATATTTGTACCAAGTACAAACAAACAAAAATAAAACATAACAAGTCAAGTTGGACGCTTGAACATTTTGACTTTACTCGCTTCCTTCACACGTGAAACTCGCTCCATTCGCGTGGACATTTCTGCACACCAGATGCGAAATGGGAGGGGCTTAGCGGTGAGCCGGTCCCATTGAGTAAAGAGCGTTTTTTTCAACTTACCAGATTGTCCGACCTCCTCACTCACGTTCGTCCAAAAGTTTAATGTTTCTATAACGATACGAGGACGTATTGTACAGCTCCGGGTATCCACACAGCCATAATTATTATATCCTCTCTCTGGTCTTTATGGCGGGTCGCTACCAACTTGTTCAGGTGCATGCTGCCACCTACTGTACTGGGGTGTGCAACTATTATTTTATCCTCCATTGTTGTTGGGATTTCTGCCTCCGCTCCTAGTCACGTCACTACTCGAGCAAGCTCCTGATTGGTTAACGCGGCACGAATATCTGCCAAAGTTCTGATTTTTCAACTCGCGCGATTTGCACCAGTCTCTCAAAGACTTCATGACAGACGTCATAGTGACGGGCCTGTAGTCATTTAATCCTGTGATGGAGGGGTTTTTTTGGGACCGGGATGATTGTGGAGCGTTTGAAGCAGGCGGGGACTTCACACAGCTCCAGTGATCAAACCTCGAAAATGTGCACCCAAATGAGCATGGCATATTGTGTGGAACTCCAGCTAAACAGTCACGTCTTGACACATCGCCCGCCACAAGGGGGCGATAACGGAGAAATAAATTTGGTTCATTTGTAATACGGACATGGGACCGATCAGTGTCGTGGACGGGGCAGGCTTCAGGGAGTTCTGTCAAACGGCGTGATGCGCGTGGTGGGAGCGGCAGCACTGGTCAATTATGTTTCAACTTAAATAGACTACCTATACAAGTAGTTATGTCTCGTTTGTATTAATTGGTCCTGTTATTGACTTAATGCGCGTCATTGGATAAATGGGCAACCAGATGTTCGAATATTTGTGTTTTTTTTAGAGGGAATATTCGAACGTCATTTTTGAGCAATTTTGACAGCCCTAATCGACACACATCCTCTTCACAGATCCTAAGTGCAGATGGGGGGTCAGCGGGGAGGGGTAAGGGCATGGCAGGGGGTGTGGGTGGTTGATTGGGGTCGGGGCGGGTGAGTTGTGAATGGGGCCTTATTAACCCGCTAAGCGCCAAAGTCGCAAAATTCCGACAAGCAACGTAACTGGAAAAAACAGCCGCTCCTTCCGGTTTATGTTCTAAATCATGATTCCACTCCCTTCCACCAGATGTCAGACACCCTGTACTTCGTTTCTAGCCCACTATTACCATGTCTTGCCATTCAACATTTTCGTAGAAGAAGAACTCAAACACGCGTCTTCTGTTAGCTTCCCAGTGCGAGTGGTATTGCCGGGAGACCAGCTCAGTGGAAGCAGCATTCTCTACATGCGAGCTGGATAACGGCGAAAATGGCAAATAAAAAATACACTCATGATGAAGCTTTGTCTTTAGTAATGGCTGACTCTGATTCTGAGGGAGAACATCTGCCTGTAGATTCTTTTCAGCCGAGTGAAAGTGAAAGTGAGAATGAGAGTGAGAGTGTGTGTGTGACCGGGGATGAGTGCTTGTTGGGCGGCGCCGCTGCTGGTGCGTCTCTCAGTTACACGGAGCACATGCCGTTTTTCTCCACACTTTGCCCAACATAAGTGACGAAACGAAGAGGAAACTAGTTTCTGAAAAACTACAAGCTGTGCCATTTGGATAGATAAGAACAGACAAAGCTTCTGCAACCAAACACCTAGATTACATGTATATATTTCTCATATCTAATTCCATACATTTTAATAGTTTTGGTAAATTGGAAGTTGTAGTTATAGTTTACTAACGTTGCTTTGGAAGTTACTGTTATTTATAATTTTTTATTTTCAGAAAAAGAAAAAAAACTTATATGTTCATTATCCTGTATGGACTGAAAATAACATAACTGCCAATATATAACATCACAATATGCAAATTAGATGCATACAATTATTTCACTCATATACTTTAGGTCATACCTGCCATTTTTCTAGTTTAGAGTATCTATCTCCTATCATGTTCAAACCACAGCCTTTTGGATCTCAAAAATCTGTATTTTTAAAAATAAACCCTGGCGCCTAAAGGGTTAAACTTACAGTAAAACAAATTCAGGTCATCTGAGTCACTGCAGTGTGTGTGTGGGGGGTTCCTGTAGCTCGTTATCTCCTTCAGGCCGCTCCACACTATTAATATAATTAATATATATATACTATATTATTATATTATATATATTAATATATATATTATATATAATTAATATGATATGACAAATCAGCACAAATACATAAAGACAGACTGGTTTTCTTTTTGTATCAAATAGCTTTTAGGTATACATATACATTTTGAAACACCGAGCCGGGTTAACACAGGGTCGTTGGATGAGAACTTGTTTTCCAACTTCTTAGTGTAGTTCCTCTTGGCTACCCTGATCTCCTTTGTCAGTGTTTTTCTGGCCTGATTATACAGGACTCTGTCCCCACTTGCTGTAAACCCGGGTTTATTGTTGTTGTATGTGCAGAAGGTTTTAGTCGGCACACAAATGTCCTCACAGAAACTGATGGAAGTCAGTGCAGTCAAAGCGGGCTTCTAATTCGAGCTTTGCCTCGTTGGTCCATCTTCTCACAGTCCTGACCAGTGGCTTAGCAGATTTTAGTTTCTACCACTTTGTCACATTTTTCGCTTCTATGGAATTAATTTCCATTTTTATACTGATGACACTCAAGTCTATGTTTCTACTCTCTAATCTTACTAAATGCTTGCAGGATGTGGACATCTGGATGTCTGTTTTGTTTTTACAGTTAAATACAAATAAAACTGAGGCCCTTCTTGTTGCTAGGTCTGCTCTATCAATAGCTCAATCGTTCAATCTGTCCATTGATAACTGTCCGGTTAACTTTTCCACTCAAGTGAAAAGCCTTGGGGTTATACTTGATGGTTTGCTTTCTTTTGGTTCACTGCATTTTTTAATATACATAATATTGCTAGACTCCGTTCTTCACTTTCTCAACACAACACAGAAGTACCTTTTCATGCCTTGATTATATCCCAGATTGATTATTGTAATTCTCTTTTATTTGGTATTGCTAAAAAACAACTTCACAGATTGCAGTTAATTCAGAATTCCGCAGCCAGGATTGTTACCCACTCACGTATTTTTGCTCACATTACGCCTATTCTTCTAACTGCACTGGCTTCCTGTCCGTTACCGTGTACATTACAAAATTGTACTCCTTACTTATAAAGCGTATAAAGGACAGTGCGATCGGCACCCTTTAATACAGTATAGCAATGGTCCAGAGTGTTAGTTTCCCTGGTGGGACACTTAATTTGCTGTCTATAATTGGCAGTTCATGGCTGAGGTTTGCTGTTAAAATCCCCAAGGACGATGAGCAGGGAGTCAGGATGTCTTTTCTCCACCTTAGTTATCTGGTCAGCCAGGTGCTGTTATGCCTCACTAACACAGACCTGAGGTGGGATGCAAACACCGACCAGTATAAACGAGGAGAACTCCTGCGGTGAGTAAAACGGTTTACAGTTAATGAAAATAGTCTCTAGATGAGGGCTGCATGATTTGCTTAGCGCTGTGACATCTGCACACCAACCTTCGTTTATGTAGAAGCAGATTCCGCCTCCCCTCGTTTTCCCCGACAGCTCCACCATGCGGTCTGCATGGAGAAGTTGGAATCCCGGCAGATGTAGTGAAGTGGGATTTGCTCACCACCTCATCACGAAGCCAAGTTTCAGTATTACTCTCCATTAACCCAAGTTATGGACATATTCTCTGCCAACATTAAGTGTGTGAACATAGGTTAGCCAGCTGTGTCTGCTTTGCCACTGACTAAGTTAACCAGGCTTCTCACAGTGTGTGTGATGCATTATACTGATACTATAAATACATGTAATGGAGATTTATGTCAGCCCTGCTACTGAAAAAGAGCCTGTGTCTAAATTCAGGGTCTGCATTCTCCAAAGGATCCAGAGGACCTGGAGGCCAGGCTTGAACCCGAGCCTCTTTTCTCCCAATGAGATGGTCAATCTTTCAGATACCCAAACTAATGCTAGATTCAAGTGCTCCTCATTAACTTAAGTAAAACAAAAAAAAAGTTTAATATGGGCAGTTCCCCTCAAATGCCCAAGAAACTGTTGTTTGTGAGCCCTTACTTGTTATCCAAAGATTTTTGTCACTTCACAATACATAGCGGTAATGTTTTATCATTTGTATGTGAAATGTTTTGAATTCACTTATTCAGCTTCTCTAGGCTCATCTAGTCT
The DNA here is from genome assembly GCA_011952105.1 of Coreoperca whiteheadi. Classification (NCBI taxonomy): domain Eukaryota; kingdom Metazoa; phylum Chordata; class Actinopteri; order Centrarchiformes; family Sinipercidae; genus Coreoperca; species Coreoperca whiteheadi. The sequence goes on along the minus strand of CM022472.1, from coordinate 29,744,398 downwards.
TTGACAACTCTACCCCATTTATTCTGTTAAAAAATTAAACCATTGTTATTGAATTGTATTTATGTTCTGTTACATACTGCTATCATATTTGCAGACCTCTGACCTCACATGTACAGCTTAAATAAAAAAGTTTGAACACCCCTGACCTAGAGCATCTATAATGCCCATGTGGGCTTTCAGCTCTGCCTTGAACACCAGCATCCCGGCTCTGCTACAGGACAAGCTCTTCCAGCTGAGTGTGCCTGACTCCACCCCCAGGTGGATCATAGGCTTGCTGTCCGACAGGAAGCAGCATGTGAAGCTGGTGAAACATGTCTCTGACTCCCGGACCATCAGCACTGGTTCCCCCCAAGGCTGCGTTCTTTCCCCCCATGCTCTTCTCTCTGTACACCAACAGCTGCACTTCCAGTCACCAGTCCGTCAAGCTCCGGAAATGTTCAGATGACACCACCCTCATTGGGCTTATCTCTGATGGGGATGAGTCAACCTGGAGCTCAACGCTCTAAAGACGGTAGAGATGGTTGTGGACTAAAGAAATAACCCAGCCCCACCTGCCCCTATCACCCTGTGTGACTCGACTGTCGACAGTGTGGAGTCCTTCCGCTTCCTGGGCACCATCATCACTCAGGACCTCAAGTGGGAGCTGAACATCAGCTCCCTCAACAAGAAAGCCCAGCAGAGGATGTACAGCCTGCGGCAGCAGAAGAAATTCAACCTGCCAAAGACAATGATGGTGCACTACTACTCCGCCATCATCGAGTCCTTCCTCACCTCCTCCATCACCATGTGGAACACTGCTGCCACTGCCAAGGACAAGGGCAGACTGCAGTGTATTAATCGCTCTGCTGAGAAGGTGATTGGGTGCACTCTACTTTCCCTCCATGACCCTAAGGCGAGCAGTAAAGATTGTGTCTGACCCTTCCGACCCTGGACACAAACTGTTTCAGACACTCCGGCAGGAGGGTCCATCAGGACCAAAACCTCTGCAGCCGCCTAATGAACAAGCCCCGGGACCCCCCATTTTATTATAATATTTTAGTTTTAATAATCTTTAATATCTTATTTCCATCTTATAGTTATGATTCTTGACCTGCAGTACTTGCTTAATGGTTCTTTATACTTCTACTATGTTTATTGTCAGGCACCAAAAGCAAATTCCTTGTATGTGTGAACCTACTTAATAATAAAGTTAGCAATAAAGCTGATTCTGAGGGCCCACTGCTGTGGACCCAGCATGGGCCAACCCACAGGAAGCCCACATGGAATTACTGTCCACAGTAAACCCACAACTACCCAGAGTACCCACACAAAGGACATGTGCTGGGTAATAAGCTAGCTCAGAGCTCAGACAAAGTGGGCTAATTGAGTTATTTTTAAGCTAGTTTTAAGCTAGTTAATTCCATAGCTAACTTGTTGCAAAGTTAGCTATGGTGTTAATTTGATATCTGTGGTGGATGTGACGTTATCAGGCATTATGATCTCCTCAAAAAAGTGGATGTGTGTTTCCAACATTTATAGCAGGCTGTGTGAACAGGACAGCGACTTTTTACTAGAGGTTACAGCAGCCGGCAATAGCGACCGGAAGTTAATGGACAAAACCGGAAATGGAACGAATACATGATTTTCACTAAAGCTATCAACAGCGATGACAATGATATGGCTAGTTCATATTCCCTTCATGCAATAAAGACAACCAATTTCAGTTGCATTACTCTGTACGTAGTAAGACAAGCAGTGGCATCATCCAAAAAAAGCAAGTTTGATATTCTGTTTTGTATGTTATTGTTTGTTGAAGTGTTGATTTGATGAAAAAATATCATTAGTTGTAGTTCAGTCCATACATGGCTCTGCCAGAGGTGTTAACAATGTTGGAGTTGACAGTTTTCCCTGTGTACAGAGTTACATATCATCAGATAAAAAATTGCAGGCCATATCCCAAGTAGTGAGAAATTAAATGCCTTGAAACTTACCTTGTTCTTGCAGGGGACAGAGCGCTTTCCTTGCATAGAGTTGACCAAATAACCCATGGCAATGAAATTTCTGTGTTTCTGTCAGTGTGCGAACTATTCCATGGCTTTCGAGTGAGCTCACATTTTTTGCAAAGCCAATTTTTAAAAATATTTTCAAACATGCATTGTTCGCATACATTTTTACTTTCTAGGAGTCTTCTTCCCTGCCTTTTGTTGGCACATCGGTGAATATTTCTTTGCATTATTCCGTATACGTTCAGGCAGTTCGTTTCTTTGTTAGAAGCCAAAAACGGAAAAATGGAAAACCGAAAATACCGTGGGTTTTTTTTGGTGTCTTGTTTGTTTCGTTCCTGGAAATAGCCTTTCTCTTTTGCAATTTCAGCAATTTCTACAATTTCAACATTGTTTTGCAGCTGTATTTCAGCTTTCAGTATTCATACGCATTTCTTCATGAAAAACAAAAAAAGGAATTTGCAAACATCAAAATTGGGCCGTTATTTGAATTTGCTTCTCTCGTTATTCATGTTTTTATTCTGACAACAAAAATGGGAAAACGGCTCTTTTTGGTTTCTAACAGAAAAACTAATGGTCTGAACGTACACGGACCCATGTGACCTGGAAGTGAAAGTAAATATATCAAACTAAAAGCCAAGAGGATAGAATGGCCATTCTATAAATGTGTAACATTATGCTTTGTTTTAAACCAGAAACACTGGTTTCTAACGAAGAAACGAACTGCCTGAACGTACACGGACCAATAATGCGAAGACAAATCACTTGCCTCGCGTTTCTTAATGTCTTTCTTAAAAATGAAAACAAAAAAAGGAATATGCAAACATCCAAATTGGACCGTTATTTGAATTTGGTCCTCTTGTTTTTCATGTTTTGATTCGTGTTTTTGGTTTAAAACGAAAGAACGAATGGCCTACTGGTCTGTGTATGTTCAGGCCATTCGTTTTTTCGTTATAAACCAAAAACGGAAAAAACAACAATACTGCGGTTTCTCGTTTTTTCGTTTTAAACCAAAAACAGATCCGTTTTTCCGTTTTTCTTGACAGAATCAAAACACGAAAAAAGAGAGAAGCAAATTCAAATAAGACCCAAATTGGATGTTTGCAAATTCCTTTTTTTTTTTTTTCCGTTTGATGAAAGGCATTAAGAAATGCGAGGCATGTGACCCGGAAGTAAAAGTAAATATATCAACATAAAAGCCAAGAGGATAGAATGGCCCTTCTATAAGAGTGTAATATTATGCAAGCACACGATCTGTACCAGGGCAACGTAAAGATAAATAAATGCATAACTGCCTACATAGGTAAATGTGTGTGATATATTATTTATATTGGGCTCTCGAGTATTATAGTTTTGTTGCGGCTGCTGTCTTTATAGCATCTTGTTGGCTTCGTTCTGTAAATGTTATCATAGATTTCATAACATCTTGCCAAAGGACTGCAGGTGAAGATTATCCAGCTGAATAACACTGGCACATTTACAGAAATGTTGATTTGTCCTTAGAAATACAAAATGTAAATTTTGCTGCGTAGCTTTTCCTGGAAATAGCCTGTGTCTGGTCCAAATAGTGTTGTCTAAAGGCGTGTTCACACAGCACGCGAATCGCTTCATTTGCGCGAGTGATTTTCTGTTAAAGTTAAGGTAGTTCGTTTGGTTGGACCCAGAATGCAAGGCAGGACACGACGTAGGCGGTAGGAGAACAAATAAGATTTATTTGTAGTTTTTCCAGAGAGGGGAGAGCGGGAACTGCTGGAAGCAAGATAGGCAGGTAAGTGGAGGTAGCGTGTCCGCACAAACATGGGGATGAAGGGTGTTGACTGGCAGGTGGAAAGTTCCCGGAGGAGTTGCAGGAGCGGGGAGGAACGAGGCAGGCAGGCAGGCAAGAGGATCCACGGAGCAAGACAGGCAGATGGAGGAGGCAGACGGGAGGATCGCTGGATGTGGAGACAGAGGGAAACAATAAGTAGCTGCGACAACACACTCGAACAATCTTCATGTGAAGTTTTTAGAGGGAAGAGCCCGTTGTAAATACCACGGTAGGGATAGTACGATCTGGCGAAGACTGGATGGTTGAACCGGTGTTTAAATACTGCAGGAGGTGGTGATGAACCGGGATGAGCTGCAGGTGTGCAGGTAGGCGGGGCGCAGGTGAGTGATTGCAGGTGTGGAGGAGAGAGAGACTGGTCTGCTCCGTGGAAGGCTCCAGACGAACAAAACAAACAAGAAACACAAGGCAGGGAAAAACACTGGGAAAAATGAGGAAGTAGAGGGAAGACATTCCCAAACCCTGACATTTTCATGTTAAGTCAATGCAAAGACGCGAATTGACATTTTGCGGCGCGAATGGCGCGAATTGAGCGATCTGCGTGAGTTGAAAAATCTGAACTTTGGCGGAATATTCGTGCCACGTTAACCAATCAGGAGCTTGCTCGAGTAGTGACGTGATTAGGAGCAAGGCAGAAATCCAATCCAGAGCTGCTCTACCTCAACACAGCTAATTTGTGCGACTCTTCATTACATTGACTAACTATCTGCTATAACGTTACATTGAACGTTTATTAGTTTTGCCTAAGCACTTACGGCGCTTCAGTGTTGCTAGCTACCAGTCTCTACCTTAGCAGCTAGCAATGGCTTCTCTCCCTCTCTCTCCTTCTTCCTCTCCCACTCTCTCTTGCTCGGTGTGTCAAATGTTTAGCTATTCCTCTGCCTCCTTTACTGATAATGGTACATGTAATAAATGTTGTTTATTTGTAGCATTGGAGGCAAGGCTTAGTGATTTGGAAACGCGGTTCCGCACCATGGGAGCTCAGTCGGTAGTTGCTAGCCAAGCCCCAGTAGCTGGTGCGGACCGACTAGAGCTAGCTGCTGTTAGCCGTTCCCCGGCAGCTCCCTAGCAGCTGGGAATCCAGGGCGGCTGGAAGCATAGCCCTAGGCCGAGGCCCACGGTTCACCACCAACCCGTTCCCGTTTCCAACAGGTTCTCCCCACTCAGCGACGCACCCGCTGAGAAACCAACTCTGATTATTGGCAGCTCCATTTTGAGAAACGTGAAGTTAGCCAGCGACCATAGTTAAATGTGTTCCTGGGGCCAGAGCTGGCTAAAGATAAACGTAAATACAGTAAGATTGTTATTCACGTCGGCGGTAATGACACCCGATTACGCCAATCGGAGGTCACTAAAATTAATGTTGAGTCGGTGTGTACATATGCAAAGACGATGTCGGACTCCGTAGTTTTCTCTGGGTCCCTCCCAAATCTGACCAGTGATGACATGTTTAGCCGCATGTCTTCATTCCGTCGCTGGCTGTTGAGGTGGTGTCCAGCAAACGATGTGGGCTTCGTAGATAATTGGCGGACTTTCTGGGGAAGACCTGGTCTGATTAGGAGAGACGGCATTCATCCAACTTTGGACGGTGCAGCTCTCATATCTAGAAATCTGGCCGAGTTTATTAATGGACCTAAACCATGACAACCCAGAGTTGAGACCAGGCAGGGTTGCAGTCCTACATGCTTCTCTGCGCTTCCAGAGCAGTTACCCACCCATAATCCCATAATGACGGTGTCTGCCCCCCGGCCACTGAAATTTATAAAATCAAATGCTAACAGAAGAGGAGTTATACATAATAATTTAATTAAAATTACCACAACAGATATAGCACCTCAAAATAAGAGAATTAAATGTGGACTCCTAAACATCAGATCTCTGTCATCTAAAGCTGTACTAGTATATGTTAGCCTAAATGAATCCACTCCGCCCAGTCATATTAATACTCACATTCCTCGAGGCACTGGCCGAGGAGGTGGAGTTGCAGCCATCTTCGACTCAAGCCTATTAATCAACCCTAAACCTAAACTAAATTATAACTCATTCGAAAGCCTTGTTCTAAGTCTTTCACATCCAACCTGGAAAACACGACAGCCAATCCTATTTGTTATAGTGTACCGCGCTCCTGGTCCTTATTCAGAGTTTTTATCTGAATTCTCAGAATTTCTATCAGGTTTAGTCCTTAAAACAGACAAAGCAATTATTGTAGGTGATTTTAATATTCATGTGGGCGTTGAAAATGATAGCCTTAGTACTGCGTTTATCTCATTATTAGTCTCGATTGGCTTCTTTCAGTGTGTACATAAACCCACTCACTGTTTTGGCCACACCCTCGACCTTTTTCTGGTATACGGCATTGAAATTGAACATCTAACAGTTTTTCCACAGAATCCTTCACTATCAGACCATTGTTTAATAACTTTTGAACTCCTATTACTGGAGTACACACCAGTAGTCAAATACTACTACAGTAGATGTCTATCTGATAGTGCTGTAGCTAAATTTAAGGAAGAAATTCCATCTGAATTTAACTCAATGCTATGTCTTAACATAACAGAGGACTCATATGCAAATTTCAGTCCGTCCCAAATTGATCATCTTGTTGATAGTGCTGCAGGTTCACTGCGAACGACACTTGATTCTGTTGCTCCTCTTAAAAAGAAGATAATAAAACAAAAAAGGGTAGCTCCATGGTATAACGCTGAAACCCGCAAATTAAAGCAAACATCACGAAAACTTGAAAGAAAATGGCGTTCCAACTATCTAGGAGAATCTTGTTTAGCCTGGCAAGATATTCTTAAAATATATAAGAAGGCCCTCCGTAATGCCAGAGCAGCCTACTACTCATCACTAATAGAGGAAAATAATAACAACCCCAGGTTTCTTTTCAGCACTGTAGCCAGGCTGACAGAGAGCCACAGCTCCATTGAGCCATGTATTCCTGTAGCCCTCAGCAGTAACGACTTCATGAGCTTCTTTAATGATAAAATTTTGACTATTAGAGAGAAAATTAATCATGTCCTGCCCTCAGCTGGTGCCAACCGATCTTCAAGCATAGAGGCGTTGAAGGGAGCTGTGAAACCTGATGTGTACTTGGACTGCTTCTCTCCTGTCGACTTTATTCAACTAACGTCGACAATTTCTTCATCTAAGCCGTCGACCTGTCTCTTAGACCCAATTCCAACTAGGCTGCTTAAAGATGTTCTACCATTAGTTAGTACGTCTTTTGTAGATATGATCAATTTGTCTTTACTGACAGGTTATGTACCACAGTCTTTTAAAGTAGCTGTTATTAAACCTCTCCTTAAAAAGCCCACACTCGATCCAGGGGTTTTAGCCAACTATAGACCTATATCTAACCTTCCCTTTATCTCTAAGATCCTTGAAAAAACTGTTGCTAATCAATTATGTGACTTTCTAAATAACAATAGTATATTTGAGGATTTCCAGTCAGGTTTTAGAGTGCATCATAGCACAGAAACAGCACTGGTGAAAATTACAAATGACCTTTTAATTGCATCAGACAATGGACTTGTCTCTGTACTTGTCTTGCTAGATCTTAGTGCTGCATTCGATACCATTGACCATCAAATTCTATTACAGAGACTGGAACATTTAATTGGAATTAAAACAACCGCGTTAAGCTGGTTTAAATCCTATCTATCAGACCGATCTCAGTTTGTTTATGTTAACGATGAATCATCTGAGCACACCAAAGTTAGTCACGGAGTTCCACAAGGTTCTGTGCTTGGACCACTTCTATTTACTTTATATATGCTTCCTTTGGGCAATATTATTAGAAAGCACTCCATAAAGTTTCATTGTTACGCAGATGATACCCAGTTATATTTATCGATTAAGCCGGATGAAACTTATCAGTTAGTTAAACTTCAATCATGCCTTAAGGACATAAAAACCTGGATGACCAGAAATTTTCTGATGTTAAATTCGGACAAAACTGAAGTTATTGTACTTGGCCCCGAACGCCTCCGAGACTCGCTGTCGGCAGATCTAATTGCTCTAGAGGGCATTGCCCTGGCCTCCAGCACCTCTGTGAGGAACCTAGGAGTTACTTCAAGGCTGGATTACTGCAATTCCATATTATCAGGCAGCCCGAAAAAGTCCCTTAAGATTCTCCAGTTGATTCAGAACGCTGCAGCACGTGTACTGACAGGAACTAGGAAAAGAGATCATATTTCTCCAATATTATCTTCTCTGCACTGGCTCCCTGTGAAATCCAGAATAGAATTTAAAATCCTTCTCCTCACCTATAAAGCTCTTAATGGTCAGGCACCGTCGTATCTTACAGAGCTCATAGTGCCTTATTACCCCACTAGAACACTGCGCTCTCAGAATGCAGGGTTTCTTGTGGTTCCTAGAGTCTCCAAAAGTAGAATGGGAGCCAGAGCCTTTAGCTATCAAGCTCCTCTTCTGTGGAATCAGATCCCAGTTCGGGTTCGGGAGGCAGACACCATCTCCTCATTTAAGAATAGGCTAAAGACTTTTCTCTTTGATAAAGCTTATAGTTAGGGCTGGCTCAGGAGAGTCCTGAACCATCCCTTAGTTATGCTGCTATAGGCCTAGACTGTCGGGGGACCATGATGCACCTCTCTCTCTTCACCTCTGTCCTCCTCTCCATCCGTATGCATTCGCATCCCATAAATGCATGTCACTAACTTGACTTCTTCCCTCTCCCGGAGTTTTGTGCTTTGTCGTCCGTCTCTTCTTTCTTAGTGTCACTTTCAATAGGTATTTCAGTGTCCGGAGATGTATCTGGATCGGTGACTATGGCAACCTGCTGGGGCAGTGTTGCTGTGTCTATGGTGCAGGGGACGAGTGGCTCGGGTCCTGCTCGTTGGGCTCCACCTGGAGCTGCTCGGTTGTCCGTCTGGACCCATCATCTTCCCTTATGTTTTACCACCTAAACATTTCTAACATAATCATATATATATATATATACAACAATTTTGCCATCATGGCTGTATATGTTATAGTTTTGATGCTATAAATCTATTCTGTACTTACGACATCTATTGCATGTCTGTCCGTCCTGGGAGAGGGATCCCTCCTCTGTTGCTCTTCCTGAGGTTTCTATCATTTTTTTCCCCTGTTAAAAGGGTTTTTTTTGGGTAGTTTTTCCTTAATCGAATCGAGGGTCTAAGGACAGAGGGTGTCGTATGTTACAGATTGTGAAGCCCTTTGAGGCAAATGTGATTTGTGATACTGGGCTATATAAATAAATTTGAATTGAATTGAATTAATCAACAAGCCCCGGGACCCCCAATTTTATTAAATGAAATTGCTGTGTTTCTATCAGTGTGCAAAATATTCCATGGCTTTCGAGTGAGCTCACATTTTTTGCAAAGCCAACTTTTAAAAATATTTTCAAACATGCATTGTTCGCATACATTTTTACTTTCTAGGAGTCTCCTTCCCTGCCTTTTGCTGGCACATCGGTGAATATTTCTTCGCATTATTGGTCCGTGTACGTTCAGGCAGTTTGTTTCTTCGTTCCAAAAATGGAAAAACGAAAATACCGTGGTTTGTTTTTTTTGGTGTTTTGTTTGTTTCGTTCCTGGAAATAGCCTTTGTCTTTTGCAATTTCAGCAATTTCTACAATTTCAACATTGTTTTGCAGCTGTATTTCAGCTTTCAGTATTCATACGCATTTCTTCATGAAAAACAAAGAAAGGAATTTGCAAACATCAAAATTGGGCCATTATTTGAATTTGCTTCTCTCGTTATTCATGTTTTTATTCTGACAACAAAAACGGGAAAACGGCTCTTTTTGGTTTCTAACAAAAAACTAATGGCCTGAACGTACACGGACAAATAATGCGAAGACAAATTCACACGCCTCGCGTTTCTTAATGTCTTTCTTAAAAATGAAAACAAAAAAAGGAATTTGCAAACATCCAAATTGGACCGTTATTTGAATTTGGTCCTCTTGTTTTTCGTGTTTTGATTCGTGTTTTTGGTTTAAAACGAAAGAACGAATGGCCTACTGGTCTGTGTACGTTCAGGCCATTCGTTTTTTTCGTTAGAAACCAAAAACGGAAAAAACAGCAATACCGCGGTTTCTCGTTTTTTTGTTTTAAACCAAAAACAGATCCGTTTTTCTTGACAGAATCAAAACACGAAAAAAGAGAGAAGCAAATTCAAATAAGACCCAAATTGGATGTTTGCAAATTCCTTTTTTTTTTTTTCCTTTTGAAGAAAGACATTAAGAAATGCGAGGCATGTGACCCGGAAGTAAAAATAAATATATCAACATAAAAGCCAAGAGGATAGAATGGCCCTTCTATAAGAGTGTAATATTATGCAAGCACACGATCTGTACCAGGGCAACGTAAAGATAAATAAATGCATAACTGCCTACATAGGTAAATGTGTGTGATATATTATTTATATTGGGCTCTCTTGAGAATTATTGTTTTGTTGCGGCTGCTGTCTTTATAGCATCTTGTTTGCTTCGTTCTGTAAATGTTATCATAGATTTCATAACATCTTGCCAAAGGACTGCAGGTGAAGATTATCCAGCTGAATAACACTGGCACATTTACAGAAATGTTGATTTGTCCTTAGAAATAAAAAAATGTAAATTTTGCTGCATAGCTTTTCCTGGAAATAGCCTGTGTCTGGTCCAAATAGTGTTGTCTAAAGGCGTGTTCACACAGCACGCGAATCGCTTCATTCATCGCAAATTGACATTTTGCGGCGCGAATGGCGCGAATTGAGCGATTCGCGTGAGCTTAAAAATCTGAACTTTGGCGGAATATTTGTGCCACATTAACCAATAAGGAGCTTGCTCGAGTAGTGAAATGATTAGGAGCGAGGCTGAAATCCAAACAAAAATGGAGGCTAAAATAATAGTTGCAGACCCCGGTACAGTAGGTGGCTGCATGCACCTGAACAAGTTGGTTGGACTCGCCATAAAAACCAGAGCGATAGAAAGAGAGAGAGGATAAAATAATTGTGGCTGTGTGTGGATAGTCGGAGCTGTACGATACGTTCTCGTATCATTATAGAAACAGGAAACCTTTGGACAAAAGTGAGTGAGGAGGTCGGACAATCTGGTAATTTGAAAAAAAACGTTATTTACTCAATGGGACCGGCTCACCGCTAAGCCCCTCCCATGATGCGAATTCACCTCTGGTGTGTAGAAATGTACACGCGAATGAAGCGAGTAAACTCAAAATGTTCAAGCGTCCAACGTAACGCGATTAGCGCGATTTATTCGCGTCATTCGCGTGCTGTTTGAACACACCTTAAAGTGACCAGCAGAGGTCCCCACATTTTCACTTACCCAGGTTCAACTCCAACCTGCGGCCCCTCTCTCTCTATCTCCCATTTCCAGTGTCTTAAGCTGTCTCTGTCCATAAAAGGCAATAAAATGCCTTATAGAATATAAAAAAAATCTCAGTAAAATACATGTTGGTTGGTGGATCAGATACACACCGAATGAAACGCCGACTCATAACTCTTAATTCACCGTCTATCACTTGTACGTGTGAGAAAGTATTTGAGGAGTTTTTTTGGTCGTTACCAAAGTAACCGTTACCAAGTTTGCTGCTTCCCTTTTGGTGTTGGAGAGATACAGTATGTGCCCAGACGGTTAAGAAACAGGGGTGGGTTTTTTTGACAGCGATGTTTGTTTTGTTTATTTCTATAATTTCAACAAGGAATTGTTGTTAGCACCCCTGCCTCCCAATAAGGAGATTGTGGGTTCGAATCCCGGACAAGACCATGATCTCTCTGGGTGGAGTCTGCATGTCCTCCCCGTGTTACCGTGGGTTTTCTCTGGATTCTCCGGCTTCCTCCCACCGTCCAAAGACATGCATGTTTACGTTAATTGATGACTCTAAATTCCCTAGTGGATGAATGTGAGTGTGAATGGTTGTCTGTCTCTGTGTCAGGCTCCAGTCACCCGCGTCCCCAAATCGGGAACAAGCGGTAGAAAATGACTGACTGACTGATTTGTTGTTCAAAATGTAGCATTATCAGGGAAAAAATATGGTGCAGCCACTGGACGTGTCAGCTGTGAGTTTGCTGTGTTCGTTAAGATTTGAATGCGTCAGAGGCGCAGCAGGCATAGCCTACCTAGCAATATCATGGTGCTGGTAATGATAAAAATAATAATAATAACGAAAAAAAAAGAGATGAAAGCAAGTAGCCTACTGCAAGTCAAGAAGCATAAATAGGAAATGGTAAATTGGCTGTAAGAAAAATAATACAAAGACAATAAAAAATATCATTACAGATTCCAGAATCGTGGTAATGTGCTACCGTAGCCAAAAACTAAAAATTGCTATAAAAAGTGACCATTAGATGGATCATGTCACAGACTATGAAGTAATTTAGTAGCCTGTTTCTCTGTGTAACAGTAAACAATACCTTGGTAACATGTGGTAATGGTAAAATGGTAAATGGACTGTACTTGTATAGCGGCTTTCTACTCTGTGACTACTCAAAGCGCTTCCACAATAGGTTACATATACAGTAGCCTATATCACCTTCACCCTATTCTCACACTGATGGCAGGAGCTAACTGCCCATCAGTACAAGTAATCTAACCAATCTCACACACCGAAGGCACAGCCCCCTCACTTTGGGGTTCAGTATCTTGCTCAAGGACATTTCGACAAGTGGGCTGGGGGAAGCCGGGATTGAACCGCCGACCTTCCGATTGGTGGACGATCCACTCTTCCACAAAGCCGCCCTATGTGTGGGGACCTCTGCTGGTCACTTTAGACAACACTATTTGGACCAGACACAGGCTATTTCCACGAAAATCTACGTAGTTTAGATTTATTTCTTTCTAAGGAGAAATCAACATTTGTGTAAATATGCCAGTGTTATCCAGCTGGGTAATCTATGATCACATTTACAGAACCAAGAAGACAACAAGATGCCATCAAGACAGCAACGGCAACAAAACAAAACAATATACATAATATATCACACACATTTACCTATGTAGGCAGTTATGCATTTATTTAGCGTTACGTTCCCCACGTACAGATCATGTGCTTGCATAATGTCGCACTTTTACAGAATGGCCATTCTAACCTCTTGGCTTTTATGTTGATATATTTACTTTTACTGCTGGGTCACATGCCTCGCATTTCTTAATGTCTTTCTTCAAAAGGAAAAACAAAAAAAGGAATTTGCAAACATCCAATTTGGGTCTTATTTGAATTTGCTTCTCTCGTTTTTCGTGTGTGGATTCTGACAACAAAAACGGTTTTTGGTTTCTAATGAAAAAACAAATGGCCTGAACGTACACAGACCCATGGACCCCCAAAACCAGTAGGATTCATCCTCTGGGGCCATGAATGTCTGTACAAAAACTCATGGTGATCCATCTATTAGTTGTTAAGATAGTTAAACAATTTAAGTGTTTTAGTTTTAGATCAGTATGAACAGTTCATAAAAACAACCTGAGGGCATTTTAATAGGTAGGAAAGTCAGCTGGGTGACTGGGAAAGAGCTGATATCAGGCATTATAGGCTTGTTTTGTATGAATCATTTGAGACGGGACTTAATGACCTTTAGTGGATAACCCTCACCCATTAAAATATATCACACACACAATTTATTCTAAACATTAATTTGCATATTTCGGAACACTTTGTTGTCATGACAATGGTCAACTCATCAAAGTACACGGACCACATTCCACGATCCGTCAACCAAACCTGTAGAACACACACGTAG
>CM022472.1:29707961-29726923 GCA_011952105.1 Coreoperca whiteheadi | reverse complement strand
ACGACCCGAAGGCGCAGGGAAACGACCCTCTCATTCACCGGGGTGAACTCCAACACATGTCGGCTGAGCTGGGGGGCTATAAGCAAGCCGACACCAGCCCGCTGCCTCTCACCGCGGGCAACTCCAGAGTAGTAGAGAGTCCAGCCTCTCTCGAGTAGTTGGGTTCCAGAGCCCAAGCTGTGATTGGAGGCGAGCCCGACTATCTCTAGTCGGTATCTCTCAACCTCCCGCACCAGCTCAGGCTCCTTCCCCCCCAGCGAGGTGACATTCCATGTCTCTAGAGCCAGATTCCGTGTCCGGGGATTGGGTCGCCGAGGCCCCCGCCTTCGACTGCCACCCAATCCACAAAGCACCGGCCCCTTACGGTTCCTCCTGCAGGTGGTGGGCCCACGGGAGATCGGCCCCACGTCGCTCGTTCGGGCTGAGCCTGGCCGGGCCCCATGGGGCAAGACCCGGCCACCAGGCGCTCGCAATCAAGCCCCAACCCCGGGCCAGGCTCCAGGGTGGGGTCCCGGATGCGCCGTACCGGGCGACGTCACAGACCTAGTTTTCAAATTTGCCATAAGGGGGATTCAAACCACTCTTTGTCTGGCCTGTCACCCAGGACCTGTTTGCCTTGGGAGACCCTACCAGGGGCAATAGCCCCAGACAACATAGCTCCTAGGTCCATTCAGGCACGCAAACCCCTCCACCACAATAAGGTGGCGAATCGAGGAGGGGCTCTTACACATTTAATTAATTCGAGAAAGGAGGTCTGTTTCACATGAAAGAAGTCATGTGGTGAAGGTTAAAGTACAAGTAAAGGCTAAATTAAGAGATTTTGATTGGGTTTCGGAAGAGAGGAATGATTTCATGAATTTACACATTTAATTAATTAAATATCCAAAGCTAGAGATATAAAGAAACACTAAAGGTATTTTTTAGACTTATCTAAGGCATTTGACCCAGTTAATCACCATATTTTTCTTTAGACGCTTTTACAGTTTTTAAATCTGGCTTCTGTGGCAACATTCCTACACTGGCGCATTGATGCACTTTACGCCTACCAGCAATGATTAGTTTGTTTTTGATTTTATTTGATCTGGTTTGCCAGAGCACAAGCGGGGGCTGAGAAGCTCGAAGTTGGGTCTGAGGGCAGGGCACAAGGAGAGCATGATTCACATCTTCATATAGAAAGTCATTCTTCCTGAAATAGCAGTCCTCTCGTTCGCTCGGAAGCATCAGGCATCAACGCAAACCTATGGCCAAGGCTTCCATGAGTTCACAGGTAACTCTCAAAAAGCAAGTAAGTCTGTTTCTCTCTGCCGTTGTTTTCTCACATAGTACCAGGCTGTTAATTGAAGTAAATTTTTAACTGACGTTTTACTGGCCTGGCAGAAGCCTGCTGAAATAAGTGCTAGCCATGAGACAGCTAGCTAACGTAAGGCTCTATGTGAACAAACAACAGCAGACAGAAACAGACTTAATTGTGGTTTGGGAGTTCCAGGTGAACTCGTGAAAGCCATCACCAGGAAGTGCGGTCATGTCAGAGGATTACTTTGGTCAAGCCAGCCACTGTTTAGATTTTGATGCGCGTCTATTCATGCAATTATGATAACGCTGCTTGGAGCAGCCATTATTTGGTTACTTATGGGATTCCCAAATAAAAACATTATTTTATACATCACATTAAATAAGTATTGCTTATTTTAACATCACCAAATTAGTTTATAATGATAAAACCGTTTCCACATTAGGTTTGCTAAGAAGCACAATAGATTTCTGCTGAAAATGTTCTTATAAAATGAGTAGTTTCACTGTGCATTACTGTACATGGAAAGTCACCTCAAAGGACACTGTAACATACTGGCAACTTGGAGGATTTTTAGGCAATTCTGCTTCACATTCCCTTGCAATTTTATATTGTATCTTTAAAATGTTATGTGTAAACAAAAAAACAATACAAAACTGCTGTTTTAATTTTATGCTTTTCCACACACACATTTTTAGGACTGACTAACACAACAGTGTCCAATTTTGAGCAATCTTTAGCTTTGTGAATGCAATTTCATTCATATTCTGATGGCTTCTAAGACCAGAACATACTCATCAGTTCACAAGAATAAATGTAACTTTGTTAAAATCTGGGTTTGAATTAGTCCATCGGTTTGTTGCATAGTGTATTAAGTTGCGACAATATTCCTATATATTTAAAGACCATGTATTTTCCTGAATCTGAATACAAAATTTGGCAAAGTACAAATAAGATGTTCTCATTTGTTCTTTCTAAGTTTGTTCATTATTATTTATTTATTTGGAAGCCTGTTAAACAAATATTGCTTCCACTGGGGAGAAAACAACAATCATTTTTGTGTGTTTTAGGCCTACAAATTATGTCTTTTTAGCTAACTATCTTCCAAAGCATTATGTATAATCAGTGGTGGAAGGTCCCCTGTGGAGTTTTCTTATAAACATAGTTTCTGTTAACATTCTGTGTTACTCACCAGAACGCATTGTATCCATCTTTGAGTACCAATAAATGTGTTGAAAGTTTTTTTTTTCCTCATAAGACATTTACAGAGCTGATTTATTTTTTTAATATTTTGAAACCTGCATTTTTTTATATCCGTGTTTGCTGTTGGGACTCCACACATGATTTGTGTGATTTTTAACTTAACTTAATACAAAATTCGAGCAGCAACTGGTCAGTCTGACCTATGATCCTATGATCGAGTGTCACTAGGTCAGCGATCACTGTCTCTACTCCTCGATCTATACTCGGACCTAATGTTCCGCTGAACCCCACCATGGTCTGCTAGGTGCAGATCTACCGCTGAAAGGATAAAGGATTAGGCCTCAACACAGGCACCTGCCTTCGTCTTAAGACTTCTGGTTAGCTCACCGCTAACCGAGAGTAAGCAAGCTCTCTTTCTTCATCTCCAGCACTGCTAGCACTGCTGCTCAGCAACACCTGTTACCACTGTGTAATCTGCTTGCAGCAGAAACTTCAAACCAAACCTTCTCTCTTACCGCAGCGCTGCGAGAGCCTGTGTAAGATTTCTGCAATAAAGTTTAGTGCCAACGGCTGCCACAAACAGTCTGCCAGCTAAACTTTAAAAGCAAGGACTGACAACAGATCCGGGTTCCTCCAATTTGCATATACGGACAATGCACCGCAAAAGACTGCATCGGACCGCCATTCTTCCCTGCCTGGTCCGTACACAAGGGACGGACCGCCGGCTAACACAGCAGCACACCAAAGCAGATGCTCCACATGACATAACATGTCATGCTAACTAACTCCTTTTAACTTGGTACCCTTATCCTAAACAGATTATACACATACACCTCTAGTTTGACCCTTTAGCAGAGCCACCATTTTGAATTTCCTTTTTTTGGTCTAGCCATGCAGCCAGTGCTCTCCCCAGCCACCTGTCTTCTTCGTCAATGCCTTTGTCTGCGCATTGCTGTGTTTCTTGGTGCATAACCTCCAGTTGTATATCTTTGGAATAGTGTGACACCATGGCAGGACTGTTTATTGCGTCACCCACGTGCATGAGCCGCAGGGCCCTTTTTAGGCTGGAGGGGTGCCAAAGAGGAGGAAAACTTTTTGAGAGGAGACTACAGACAAACTCTGTAGAGGGACACTCCGTTGGGGGCTGATGCTTGCTGTCATATCATTAACCTGCTGGCTGCAGCTTATCTTGTGACCCTACTGTTTATTTGCTTTACACTGCTGTGTAAGAATCATTTATAAATTACCAGGCTACATTTGTTCCATTCAAACATCATATAATCCACACTGGGATAATTGGTACTAATACTGTTCTTCGTCCTCAACGGCAGTTATGTAGTAGTTAGCCAGTAGGTTTTAAGAAAAGATAACCTGTAATGATAAACAATGATATACACCTTGAAATTAAGTTAAAGTAAGAGTGTCCTGAGCCAATCCACAGGATCTAGATCAGGACCAATAAATACAGGCCCTTTGATTATAGGTATCACCTATAAGTTCTATAAGTTCTGAAACACACATCCTTTGTTGAACTTTTCTCTAAACGTTGCTGTTTTATGACAAACTGGATAATTTGACCTCTTTTGGCCTCAATCGGTTATTTAAAAGGAAACCATGTGAGAAGTTTAGAGGGGAAATGTCTCTTTGCTGGAACTGCTAACAACTCATAGACATGTGAAAAGAGACAAAGGGGCCCCAAGTAGACACAGCTTTTTTCTAAGGCGTCACAAGCAAAAAAAGGTTGGGAATCACTGTTTTAACCTTCAGCAATGTGTATTTTATTAGCTTAGATATGCTTTTTTTTTAACATAAAATCAAAATCTGAAAAGTACCTAGTAACTATATCTGTCAAATAACTGGTGGAGTAAAAAGTATACTATTTCCCGCTAAAATGTAGTGGTGTAATAGTGTAGAATAAAGTGTCACTACTCAAGTAAAGAACAAGTACCTCAAAAAATTGTTAATTAGTATCCATGTCTTAGTTACTTTCCACCACTGTGTATTATTGTATACAATAGATAGATAGATAGATAGATAGATAGATAGATAGATAACCCCAATTCAGGGTTGCTCAGTAGCTTTGGCTGTAGAATCAAAGAATCAAAGGGAGACTGAGGGTCATATAGGTAAACTCCTTCTCGCACCATATTGTGCTGCTTCAGTTTCCCTTGGTTTTGATCAGTGCGCATGATTTAAAAGGATTAAATAGATGCACTCAACACTGCTCAAGCTGTATGGCCTTTCATATTGTTAAACAGAATTTTTTCACCTTCAGTTGTTTAATCAACTCGCTCTGACTCAAACCTTTACCCCTGGGAAATCATGGATTTTGTTCCACAGATTTAACAAGACTTGACTAATATCTGTACTTAAAATGTAGATTAAGTACTTATATTTAATTGTTGTCTTTTTAATGACATTACTGATATTTGCCTCTTACATTGGCAGAATACCAGACAATGGTATGTGATGCTTGCATAAAACAATTCTATGTTGATGCATTGATTAAAAAAAATACATTTAAATGGACTGTACTTGTATAGCGCCTTTCGAGTCTTCCGACTATTAAATATCCATGCTGTAATGTTTTACTGTGGTGCAGTATGTTCCACTGTCAATCAGGGCTTGTCACCACGTCATCCGCTCCTCCGGAGGGTTTTCCCTCCTGGCCACGCCTCCGGGCATCCCACCAACGCTTGCACTCCAGTCTCCAGTAGCCAAATCTACCTGTCTATGGGCGGCTATGGCTAGGTGGCAGAGCGGGTCGTCCACCAATTGGAAGGTCGGCGGTTCGATCCCGGCTTCCCCCAGCCACGTGTCAAAGTATCCTTGAGCAAGATACTGAACCCTAAGTTGCTCCCGAAGCTGCGCCTTTGGTATGCGAGTGTGTAAGTCGCTTTGGATAAAAGCGTCTGCTAAATGTAGATGTCTAGTCGCACTAGTTTACAGGGTTGTTTTGGTTTTGACAGATCAGATTAGAGCGGTCACGTAGGTTTTTATTTCGTTACTTTCAGCTATTTTAGCTGCAGTGAGTCAGAGTGTTTGTTGCCGTAAGGCTTAGGAACAGTGTTTGCTTTTGTTCTTTTTATGATTTGGCGCCACCCGCTGCCCTTCCCCTTTTAGGCCTTGCATCTCTGGTCTCCTCCTTGTTTTCGTTGTATGTTATTATTGAAAAATACCTTTTTTTTGTACTCTACTTTCCTGTAGGTGCACTGAACAATAAATGGCCGTGCTGGCCTGACTAAACCGGCTGTATGTTGCCTCCTTTACAGCGAGGCATCTTCAGGGTTGTAACAACTGTATGTGTGTAAATGGCAGCTCTGCTGTGAGGATGCATTTGTCAACATTACTTTTGATTGTAACAAATACACAAATAGCAATTAATGAGGGACAGAAAGATAAACAATAAAGACCTTGGTGTAATGTGTAAATTAATTGAAATTTTGGAAAAACCTGCAGTAATCCAACATCATTTTATGTAAATTTGCTCATTACATGATGTTAGTCCTCCCTTGGAGCTCAAAAATCCCAAATTTGCCACAACTAAGTACATCCAGGCCATTATGAGCCATGAATAAAAGAGACATCATCTGCCAGCCCAAACTGTGATGTCCAGCTGTAACCATGTGACCGTGCAGAATTAACTGCAACAACTAATGAATTAATAAAGATTCCAGTACATCAGCCAAATAATTTATTTTTGAATAAATTTATTATATATTTATATAACCCCAACCTCCTACCAGTTCTCTCATTTGCAAGAAAGAAAGTATCTTTCTTCTTCTTGTTGTTCTTCTTCTTCTTCTCCTTTCGGCTGCTCCCTTTCAGGGGCCGCCACAGCGAATCATGTGCCTCCATCTAACCCTGTCCTCTGCATCCTCTTTCTAATGTGGAATTTTCTGGTGACATTGTCTCTGCTCAAACATTCACTGACTTCCCTGTGTAAAAAATCCCACCACCATCTTCCTACTGTGTTCATGTTCCAAAGCTCTCTCTTTTCACAGCATGCGCCACCATCAATATGCGACTAAGGGCAGACATGTCCTTTGCCATCAGCCTCTGGCATCAGTGCATGAATGTCTGTGTCAATGGGTGAACGTTGCCATGTGTTGTAATGTGCTTTGAGTGGTCAGTAGACTACAAAAGCGCTATATAAACGCAGTCCATTTACGTGATCTGTTTAATCTACACATGTTGCATCCATTCCACCTACCCAGGTATGGGCCTCATCCTTTGTGCTCTGCTTGAACTGTCCTGCAGAAATTATCTGCCTCTCTCTCGTAATACATATATTCAATATGCAATAAAATGATGAACGGTAGAGGCACAAAATTTGGTACATTTGTAATAAATGTGTGAAATAAGAGTAACGACGATTTGGCCCGGTGTGCAATACTTAACCCCTGTCAAAGGTCTTAACTCCTACACCTTTTATTTGATTTTATAGACAATTTGCACCTACTGTCTTGTCCGTTCTCAAGTTAGACAACTGGACTATTAAAGCCCCCTTGTTGCCAAAATGGCTTGGCCCAACAGCAGCCTAAATCCGTCATGCCAGGTTCCTGGACTCAATGCAGACTCCTGATAAATGGTGTGCCAGAATCAGCTCTAGTACACTGGTCCCATTCCAAGGGCCAAAGTTGGCCCATGTGCTGTGAACTGGAGCTGACTGTCAGGACAAATTGGCGCAGGTCCACACAGCTAAAACCTAGCCAAATCTGGCCTGAAAGCCAATTATGGGCCTGAACCGACTCATATTTTCACTCATGATTTGGTTCACAAAAAAGGCTCAATCAGTCGCTTTGACGAAGCATTTTAGAATCTTTCAGCTCATTGTTTTGGTTTAATGCCCTGCAACTTTACTGTGTTAGCTCACTCTCACCACTCATATCAACCTTGTTTCCAGACACAAGAGGCAGCTGTTTTCAACTAAATAGCTCTGATGTACACTACCTGTCCAGCACCAAACAGCTGACAGACAAAGTTAGCAAATAGCTAGTGAAGATAGTGGAGCATTTCGCATTCCACCTATGTCCTTCAGGGGTTGGTGGAGACAGAGCAAAACAGAGCTAAAAGGAGAGTGAATGTTGGACTTACCATCGTCACGTGAACAGAAACACGACTCAAAATGAATGCTTATGCTGCTGTGTGACGACTGCTTGTGTAAATCAGTAACTGTTTGCTAATGTTTACCATTTTAACTTTAGAGGTGAATAACGTTCCGCTTGCAGGGCCCAAGGGGCAACAAAAAAAAAAAAAAATCATTTCATGGAAGTTTAAAAGCAGCACTTCAACAGATTTAACGTTGCACTTCATCAAGTTGGGGGGCTTGTGAGAGAATGGTTCAGACTCCAAGACATCCTGAGTGTTAGTCTCTAAAATGGGGGAAAAAAACAGTTGATCCTACACTTTCTGTTACTGCCTCGTTAACACCCATGTCTTTCAAACTGTGCGCTCCTAGTTTGTAACGCAGGTGTCTGTTAAAAACATTTTTGTCTCCATCCCAAGCAGCGACACTGAGTGATTTCACCTGAGTCATTTTTCCAGACTTGACAAAGCTCCCTTCAGAGCCACAAAACACATTATACGCCTGTTTTCACAGGCTGAGTAGTACTCCTCGTGACTAGTAAATTCACTTTGACATGAGCATTTGGTGGAGTGCACCTTTTAGCTTGTCTTTCCAGCAAATTTTCTGCAGTTCCATTAATGACTGCATTCTATTAATAGGTCCTTTTGCAAAGACACACAAAATAGCACTAAAAGAAACGACAGCAAGTTCCCCACATGACCCCAGTGGAGACCTCTGACGCTTTGAACAACCACAATCAAGGCTTGTCAGGCTTAAAGCATTGTTCAAGTAGCAAATTCACACCGGTACAGGAACGACAAACCTTTCCTCAGCTGACAAAGTTGATGATTATGATGAGTCCTGCTCACTTGGCTCTACAGGAAACAAATGGACATCCAGCGATCTGTTGATAGTGTCGCTTACAGTGTGAACAGATTTTTACTTCCTTGTGTGTTATATCTGGAGTCATTTTATTTGCTTAGACTATAAATAGTATAATACATATCAATAGACTGTATATTATATATTAATATATTAATGATTGGGAGAAGATTCATGATGATGTAGATAATTGTTGGGAACTCTGAATACTCTCTCTCTCGATTGTTTCTGCGGTGATCCGGCCCCACTCGGGGAATAATTACAGGAGGGGACTGGATATTGAATTTTTAATTCGGTGTATCCTGAGAGCAGAGTGACCTGCTATGCGTTGGAGTTATTGGGAGTAATTCCAGTCCCATTAAGAATTGTCCTGGTGCGTGATGAAGTGACTAGGAATCCATAGTCATTTAGCGGATAGGGGGCAAAAAGAAGTGAGGAAGGGCAACAAAAATATCCACTGTGAGCTTCCCCTCTGAGCCTTGATGACGCTTTGTTATTGAAAGGATAAATATGTGACAATAGTGAGCAGGTTATAAATCAGAAATATTCCAAACTGAACTCAAGAAAATGTCCCCATAAGTGCAGGGAAAAGGAGAGTGAAGGAGCTTCAAAGTCTTGGCTCTGTTTAGCATTCTGCAGGTAACCAGGCATACAAATTATTGCACCAAACTGCCTTTCTCGAGTGTTGTCTCCCTCCCAGTGCAACTAAAACAGCTCGGGAAGTTTTATGTTTATCTCAGCTGTTCATCTTGATATGTGTCTCCAGGTGCTTTGAAGTGGGTACTTACCCCCTGAAAGCTGCAGCCCATTCTCATCTTAATGAACAAGTCACCTAGTAAAATATGTGAGACACCCTGTTGATGAAATAGAAATGGGACTGCTGACCCAGCAGCATTGTTCAAGCACAGACATAAATTATCAATTTGGGCCCCATCTCTTTCTTATCAGTACAGCCACAGTGATCACTCATAAGACTAATTAATTTTCATTTAGCACTTCAAAAAAAAAAAAGTTTCCTTTTATATATCCCTGACATCATTGTATTTCACTTAGTTTTAGAGAACGTGCTCTAAAGGAAGCGTTAATCGAAGACAAAATGTACTGTTAAGGTGTCCAGGAGAAAATTGACATTTTGAAACAAGTTTTGTAACGTTACCAATTTGTTTAATAGATTTTATCGCATTCTGCTCAAGCACTCTTATATCACATATATCATAGTTTTACAAAAACAATGTAATGAATGACGATTGGAAAACAATGTGACAATGTGAAAGGGTTCATTCATAGTGATGAACCTACGGAGAATTAATACCTGACTCTGCAGCTCCCTTCGGCTTTTACGGAACTTTATAGAGCTTCAGCTAATTGTTTACCTGTAGGTTTACCACAACTTCACTGTTTTGGTTCACTCTCAACACTCTCATGACATTGTTTTTCATCCACAGAAGGCAGCTAGATTCAGCAAAAAAGCTCTAAAAAAACCACACTACACTACCTGCTCACCACCAAACAGCCGACACACACAGTTGGTATGGTATGGCTTGGCTCGACTCTACTCGCTCTTTTTTGGCTTTCCATTGTGGATAGTACCTGATGCTTTTTTTGGTATCACCTCGGTCGAAGTTCCAAGCGAGCTAAGTCAATACCAAAAGGTGATGTGAAAACACTGCAGACCACTGATGAGTCAGAGGGAATCATCACTAGAATCATCACTTGCAGGGCACGGGACATCCTGCCCTAAACCGGCATTTTTTTCAATAGCCAAGCTACCATCAATAGCGACCGCAATTTTTTATTCACTCGATCCAGATTTGAAAAAGCAGCCCACAAAACCACGCTGTGGTCAACTGACGAAGTGCAGACGTATCACACCATCCCTTCGATATCCTCTGTTATAAAAGTAGCATAGCTCCTTTTTGTGTGGTTGAGCGTGTGAGAGAGCGAGCGGCAGAGAGTGGCAGTAAATGCGAGCGGAGTAGATGAAAAGGTGAGCAGTGAAGTTGTCAGTTTAGCAGTAAATGTGCAGTGTAGGTTAATTAATGTTTGTCAGTGGATAGAGGCTGCAGTTTCTCAAGACCAACGCAAAGCTCCAAAGTGTTGTTTCCAAACCGCGGGAAAGAGGAAGGGGGTTATCGCGTTGAAGTCACCATTTGGGGCAGTTTCCACCAATAAAAAGCTATACTCCAATAAATAGTCCCCTCTTCTAGTCCGAGTATGATTTAATCCAGTGGTTCCTAAAAGTTTTTTTATGGGGAGCCACTTTTTAAAAATGACAAACCATTACAACCCAATAAGAGTTAAAAATCGTGAGAAGAGGAAAGCGGTGCATAAATGAACGTTCCGGACCATATTTTTACCATTTTTAGTATTGCATTCCAGTCTGGTGTACAAGAGGAGAGCGCAACACAGCGGGTGCAGCGTTCAGTCAATTTCTGTTTTGTCTTTTTTTGTGAAAATCTCACTTCGCCGTTGTATGTGGTTGTGAAAGGGATGAATAGCTAAATGTCTGCCTTACTAAGGACAGGAAATTCAGATGAGGTGCTTATCCAGATTGAAGATAATCCCATGCATTCATTCTTTCCAGCGTTTCTTCAGCAGGAGTTAGACCCAGCTCCAGCAATTACTGGGCTTTCCAATTCAAATGGATTTTGAATCCACCATTTGTCACTCAAAATGTCATGTTTCTCTGTTGGAAAAGAGCAATAAAAGTTATCAAGGCTCAGTTCTTGGGCCCTACTGTTCTCTATATGCTGCCCCTGAGCCAGGTTTATTCAGAATCATGATGTAAATTACCACTTTTATGTCGATGACACTCAACTATACATGCCATTGAAACCCACAGATCCTAGCAGCCTTGTAGACCTCATAATGCCTCTCAGATATTAAGTCCTAGATTTTCCAAAACTTTCTTAAATTTAATGATGATAAGTCTGAGGTAATTTTGTTTGGTCACCCACATTCCGTCAGCTCTCTGTCATACAATATTAATCAGACCGCAAGGAATCTTGGGGTTCTATTTGATACTAACGTCAGATTCAATGATCAAGTTAAAAGTGTTGTTCGGTCATGTTTCTTCCAGCTAAAGATAATCTAAAACATTAGGTCATTTTGATAATTTGCTGATTTACAAAATGTTATACATGCTTTTATTTACTCTCAGCTTGATTACTGTAATGCACTTTTCTCGGGTCTCAGTGAGGGCTCCCTCCACCGTCTACAACTAGTACAAAACGCTGCTGCTCGACTCATTACAGGGACAAAGAGGGATAATCACAGCACCCCTGTGCTTACCTCTCTACACTGGCTCCCTGTTAGATTTGAATTGATTTTTAAATAGATAAAAAGATAGTCTTAAAATATATAAGAAGGCCCTCGTAATGCCAGAGCAGCCTACTACTCATCACTAATAGAGGAAAATAAGAACAACCCCAGGTTTCTTTTCAGCACTGTAGCCAGGCTGACAGAGAGCCACAGCTCCGTTGAGCCATGTATTCCTGTAGCCCTCAGCAGTAACGACTTCATGAGCTTCTTTAATGATAAAATTTTGACTATTAGAGAGAAAATTAATCACGTCTTGCCCTCAGCTGGTGCCAACCGATTTTCAAGCATAGAGGCGTTGGAGGGAGCTGTGAAACCTGATGTGTACTTGGACTGCTTCTCTCCTGTCGACCTTATTCAACTAACGTCGACAATTTCTTCATCTAAGCCTTCGACCTGTCTCTTAGACCCAATTCCAACTAGGCTGCTTAAAGATGTTCTACCATTAGTTAGTATGTCTTTTGTAAATATGATCAATCTGTCTTTACTGACAGGTTATGTACCTCAGTCTTTTAAAGTAGCTGTTATTAAACCTCTCCTTAAAAAGCCCACACTCGATCCAGGGGTTTTAGCCAACTATAGACCTATATCTAACCTTCCCTTTATCTCTAAGATCCTTGAAAAAACTGTTGCTAATCAGTTATGTGACTTTCTAAATAACAATAGTATATTTGAGGATTTCCAGTCAGGTTTTAGAGTGCATCATAGCACAGAAACAGCATTGGTGAAAATTATAAATGACCTTTTAATTGCATCAGACAATGGACTTGTCTCTGTACTTGTCTTGCTAGATCTTAGTGCTGCATTCGATACCATTAACCATCAAATTCTATTACAGAGACTGGAACATTTAATTGGAATTAAAGCAACCTCGTTAAGCTGGTTTAAATCCTATCTATCAGACCGATCTCAGTTTGTTTATGTTAACGATGAATCATCCAAGCACACCAAAGTTAGTCACGGAGTTCCGCAAGGTTCTGTGCTTGGACCACTTCTATTTACTTTATATATGCTTCCTTTGGGCAATATTATTAGAAAGCACTCCATAAAGTTTCATTGTTATGCAGATGATACCCAGTTATATTTATCGATTAAGGCGGATGAAACTGATCAATCATGCCTTAAGGACATAAAACCAGAAATTTTCTGATGTTAAACTCGGACAAAATTGAAGTTATTGTACTTGGCACCGAACACCTCCGAGACTCACTGTCGGCAGATATAATTGCTCTAGAGGGCACTGCCCTGGCCTCCAGCACCTCTGTGAGGAACCTAGGAGTTCTCTTTGATCAGGATCTATCCTTCAACTTCCACATGAAGCAAACCTCACAGACTACCTTTTTTCACCTACGTAACATTGCAAAAATCAGGCACTTCCTGTCTCGAAATGATGCAGAAAAATTAATCCATGCATTTGTTACTTTAAGGCTGGATTACTGCTATTCCATATTATCAGGCAGCCCGAAAAAGTCCCTTAGGATTCCCCAGTTGATTCAGAACACTGCAGCACGCGTACTGACAGGAACTAGGAAAAGAGATAATTTCTCCAATATTAGCTTCTCTGCAGTGGCTCCCTGTGAAATCCAGAATAGAATTTAAAATCCTTCTCCTCACCTATAAAGCTCTTAATGGTCAGGCACCGTCATATCTTACAGAGCTCATAGTACCTTATTACCCCACTAGAACACTGCGCTCTCAGAATGCAGGGTTACTTGTGGTTCCGAGAGTCTCCAAAAGTAGAATGGGAGCCAGAGCCTTTAGCTATCAAGCTCCTCTCCTGTGGAATCAGAGCCCAGTTCGGGTTCGGGAGGCAGACACCATCTCCACATTTAAGAGTAGGCTAAAGACTTTTCTCTTTGATAAAGCTTATAGTTAGGGCTGGCTCAGGAGAGTCCTGAACCATCCCTTAGTTATGCTGCTATAGGCCTAGACTGTCGGGGGACTTCCCATGATGCACCTCTCTCTCTTCACCTCTGTCCTCCTCTCCATCCGTATGCATTCTCATCCCATAAATGCATGTTACTAACTTGACTT
The DNA here is from genome assembly GCA_011952105.1 of Coreoperca whiteheadi. Taxonomy (NCBI): domain Eukaryota; kingdom Metazoa; phylum Chordata; class Actinopteri; order Centrarchiformes; family Sinipercidae; genus Coreoperca; species Coreoperca whiteheadi. The sequence goes on along the minus strand of CM022472.1, from coordinate 29,713,127 downwards.
CTTCCCTCTCCCGGAGTTTTGTGCTTTGTCGTCTGTCTCTTCTTTCTTACTGCCACTTTCAGCAGGTATTTCAGTGTCCGGACATGTATCTGGATCGGTGACTATGGCGACCTGCTGGGGCAGTGATGCTGTGTCTCTGGTGCAGGGGACGAGTGGCTCAGGTCCTGCTCGTTGGGCTCCACCTGGAGCTGCTCGGTTGTCCGTCTGGACCCATCATCTTCCCTTATGTTTTACCACCTAAACATATCTAACATAATAAAATATATATATATACAACAATTTTGCCATCATGGCTGTATATGTTATAGTTTTGATGCTATAAATCTATTCTGTACTTACGACATCTATTGCATGTCTGTCCGTCCTGGGAGAGGGATCCCTCCTCTGTTGCTCTTCCTGAGGTTTCTATCATTTTTTCCCCTGTTAAAAGGGTTTTTTTGGGTAGTTTTTCCTTAATCGAATCGAGGGTCTAAGGACAGAGGGTGTCGTATGTTACAGATTGTGAAGCCCTTTGAGGCAAATGTGATTTGTGATACTGGGCTATATAAATAAAATTGAATTGAATTGAATTGAATTGAAATGATATTGCTCATTTTTAAGGCCTTAAATGATCTTGCTCCCTACTACATATCACACTCATTGACTTGGTATGTTCCCTCTCAGCTGGTTACTCCCACATCACGGTTAGTGACAAAGGGTGATCGGGCCTTTGCCATTAGAGCCCCCACACTATGGAACTGTGCCTACTGAACTGAGACACACTAAGTCTCTAGCCTCTTTTAATAAATATCTTCTTAAAACGTCTCTTTTTCTGAAAGCCTTTGTAAATGTTTGATAGGTTTTTATTGTTTTTACTGTTTTGATTCGCTTTTATTAGATCTTATTTATTTTATTGTTTTTATTTCCTCTTTGCTCGTGTTCTTTGACACTATTCTCATTTTATCCACCTTTTATGGTTATTATTACTTTCTTTTCTTAAACACTTTGTAACATTGTTAAGAAAAGTGCTATATAAATAAATTGTATTATTATCATATATTGTCAATGATTGCAACTAGCTGTGTCTGAATAAATCCAGTCAGACGTTTCAAATCTGTGTCAGTGACATCATTTTCTTCTATGTGCTGTAACACAATGGCAAACATTTTGTGGCTTGGGTTTGGCTACCTGAATCGTGCAAGCCACAGCTTCAGAGACTTCAGGGAAAGCGTCAACGTGTTCCCAATTTAGGAAGACATTGTCATGCTGTCCTTGCAATTTCAAATTCAGCCTTTTGAGAGATGAAAAATATCTTCCAGACTACAATGTGAGAAGCCAATCCTCAGTGAACAAATCGGCTTGGTGGGGACTTCTTCTTGTGGAGGAAAGCATGAATTTATTTTCTCAGTTCATAAACTGTGGTAGGAACTTTTCCTTTGGAGAGCCAGCACACCTTTCTGTTCCACCCCCATGTCAGTACAGATCTGATCAAAAAGCCGAGTGTGCTGACTTTAATAAAGTTCATAACGTGGATATCTTCTTTCAGTGCTTTGTCAAGATCAGGAGATATTCGGTTGCATGCCAACGCCTGCCGATGAATGAAGCAATGATTCTACACAATCTAGTTGCCAGCTGCCTTCTTGACACTTTTTTTGCAGCCCCGTCACTCGTTATGCCTTTACAATTCCCTAGGTCCAGCCTCCACTGTGGAACCACGTAGTTGTTCAATACATCAAATATTTATTCACCTATCGTACCAACGAAGGATCCATTTCTCGTGGCTGGTTGCAGATTCTAGCAGCTCGTTGGTATTTCGAGGAAATAACGATGTGGCTTTAAGGTGTACTGCAGATATAAGACTATGGAAGAAATTCTGCAAATTTATTTGGCAACCCAAATAAAATCTCCTAGTCGTTGGGAAAGACGTACATTTTTAGAGTTTGGTAGACTCACTCGACACAGCTTATTACAACTAAGTTGATATTTTTTCCTATTACAATCAGACTTGCAAAAACTTACATCTGTTCATATGATTGAAAGCGTTTACAGGTGAATGTAACATTATCTAAAAGACTTAATTTATGACTTGTTATACATTTTTACAGTGGTTTGGAGTTTGCCTTATTATGCTGATAAAACCGGTAGCAATGGAACCAATTACTTTTCTTCTTGCTCATATTCATGTGCACAAAACCTTTAAATATATACCAAAAAAAAACCCTTTCCTAAATAAAAATTGGGCTAATTTTAGGACGATCAGGCAGGTTCCCCCCAAGGGGCAAAGAAAACCAATCAGTTATTGCAGGATTAACTCCTAAAGGTTACATAACGCCTTTATTCAATTACAGCTGCTATTATTTTAGTTCAAAAAATGATTGATAATGTGGTCTGACCTGCTATCTGTGTTGAGATGTTTTTAAACCTGTTACCCCTGGATAAAGACTCACATCTGCATAACATGTCTCACCAAGATTTTTTCATTTAATGATTTTACATCTAAAAAAGTATCTTGCAGCAATCACAGGTCATTTTAGTGGCTGAATAAGACTAGCTCTCACCGCAGGCATTAGGTCTCCCGCTGATAGCATGGCAAATGAGAGAGTGGTGGCACACATGCATTATCCCTGCTGAGGTGGTGAGGTGAATGTTCTGTCAGGGGATGAAATGGCTGAATTGCACAATTCTGTAATTTCAAACTAAATGCAGCTTTACTTACCAGGAAAGAAAAGCTTACAATTAGGAACACATGGTGGAAGCAGTTACATCTAGTGCCACGGCGGGTTATGCAAGGCAACAGGGATTGGACCCAATCGCAGACAGTCGATGCAGACGGGATGATTTCAATGATTTAGTGATTTTATTTATTTATTTTACAGGCAGGTACTGGTAGGCAGACAGGCGATGAAATGTACTGAGCATAGTGAATTGCATAGCAATCTGCCTTTTTCATATTCATACATCATGAGTGCAAGTGCAAATTTGGGGCTAATGGTGGCACTGGAAGAAAGGTCAGAGGGGCACACAAATGGTTGGAATGATCCTTTGGGGACCATGAATAGCCACGCCAAATTTCATAGCAACTTTACCTGTAGTGAGATATCTCGCTCCTGTTAAATGGATTGGGAAAGAGCTAAACAGTTGCAAAGGTTTTATGGGCTGATTTTGGCCTGTCCATTCAAGCAGCACTTTCATCTGAGAAGCAGTTTCATCTGCAAGACCTTTTTGGTAATTAATTCAACTGCCTACTAAGCTCCTGTGAGACACATTTTGCTCCGAGTCAGAGTGAAAATCAAGCTTAATTGACCTTTAAACTGATATTTAATCTTTGCCAGATTGCAGCATAGGCGTTTGAGGAGCCCTAACCCTATTGCTTGCTGTCAGTTTGATCGCCATAAATAACCAACACAGACTATAAAACTGGCATCCACTCTCAATCACGTGCTTTAGACAATTGCTGGTGCCTTGTTCTATACGGCCAGCTGTATAAAAGCCAATCTCACTATTGGTCTCCCAGTTTTTGGGTGGGTCAAATCTCCTTGCCAATGTATTTCATGATGAAATTTAAATGAAAGTTTCTGTTCACATCGAAGCATCTTGGTCAGGTCTGATGCTGTCTGATGAGTTTTCTGTACTTCATGTCATCAAAGACGTTAAGAATTTAAAGGCAAAATATCAAATACAGCTCAAAAAGAGACCGAAAAAAAAATCCTATTTGGCACCCAAATCACAGCATCCATCCTTTCAGCGAGGCACAAGGCATCAAGGACAAGCACCAATTTCCCAGGGAGTGAAGGAATACACCAGGTTGCATTTTTATATGCAATTCCAGATGCCTCATTAGGGCTTGATGTCTTTCATCATTATTCTTTCATGTAATTCTGTGGCACACAGCATCTGCACTCTTATCACAGCATTTGTTATTTATGGTAATCATTTTCATCAAAAAGCAAATAAATATCCTTTTAAAAAAATGAAATTGAAAATCACAAGGTGAACAGACAACATTGGCCCAATCCTAAGGAGTTTATAACTTACACAATCAAGGAATGGAAACACCAGCTGTCTTTTTCCATTTACTGACTCAAGCAGGTGTCTGCCACACATTTCCATTTTCAGATACCACATTTGCAGCCTCCTATAACCACCATTTATTTAGTTTCATTCCTTTTTTTCCCTTTAAACTTGTCAACAAAAAAAGTCAGTTTGACTCAAAAGAGTGACATTCTTTATGATTCCTGTGGAAATAACGTCTTCCAGACCTTGAGTTCCCATAGATACATTGATTTATAAGAAATCAATGTATTCTTGATTCTGGTTTTTCAGTTGTTGTTTTTTTTTGAGAGATCAGAGGCATCTAAAGCCGACATTTACTGGGGTTATTAAAAGCCTCAAGATAGGACAAAAGAAAGAAAGTGACAAATAACATTGGAAGTTTTCAAACAAGCCTGTCCTGACATGGATATAATGATATCTGACAAAAACAGTTTGACAGTGACAGTGATAGTGATTAACACTGCATGTTCAGATGGTTTCTAAGTTTACCACTCCTCTGCTATTCAGAGAAACAAAGCCTCTGCACAACATGTTTCCAACTGAAAATTAGGATAATTTGAAAAATCAGGAACAATTCACACAAAGTCCAAATCTAAGGGTTACAATTCTATTTTGTTTTCTGTCTGGTCATCAATGGCCTCTCTAAGCTCCAGCAGCGATGGTATTTTGCTTTTCATGCTACTTAACAAAGAAAATTCACCCAAACACTGGGGGGTTACAAGAGGATGGTGAGTTTCATCATGACATTTTTGTTGTATATGCTATAAGTGAAAAGATTCTTCCGCTTTCCTGTCATTAGCATTTATCAGATCCTTGCCAGAACACTCTCCACTCAAGCTCCACTTACTCTGGAGTTCCCTTTCAAGGGAACTTCAACGCTGCGTCAGCTGACACTACAGGGAACGCCTCCAGCGTGACGGCCTCTGGGATTTACCGTTCTTTCCGGACCTCCACACTGAGGTGTCGAGGTCCTGGTCTCGGCCATATTCTACACGGCTTTCTAGCCCGACTGGTCGCCAGTATGCTTCGATCAGCGGGCGTAAAGAGAACGGTTATGGCAGCATGCCAGGTATTGAGGAGACGCTGGCGGCGTATTTATCGCCGGAGGCTGCGTCCTCCCTGAAAACCCCGACG
>CM022472.1:29686797-29706462 GCA_011952105.1 Coreoperca whiteheadi | reverse complement strand
TGCATTTTTTAATATACGTAATATTGCTAGACTCCGTTCTTCACTTTCTCAACACAACACAGAAGTACCTTTTCATGCCTTGATTATATCCCAGATTGATTATTGTAATTCTCTTTTATTTGGTATTGCTAAAAAACAACTTCACAGATTGCAGTTAATTCAGAATTCCGCAGCCAGGATTGTTACCCACTCACGTATTTTTGCTCATATTACGCCTATTCTTCTAACTGCACTGGCTTCCTGTCCGTTACCGTGTACATTACAAAATTGTACTCCTTACTTATAAAGCGTATAAAGGACAGCGCGATCGGCACCCTTTAATACAGTATAGCAATGGTCCAGAGTGTTAGTTTCCCTGGTGGGACACTTAATTTGCTGTCTATTATTGGCAGTTCATGGCTGTCATAGAATGGTGTGGAAAAGTTTCTAAAATAGAGGCTATTTGTAGAACTAGTGGAGCTATACAAGCAGGGAGGGTGGCTGGACTACTGAGTGGGCCATGGAATTAAAGTGAAACTGCCTATCAAGCAAGCGGTGTAGGTTAGCCTAAGCTGCTGAGTATCTGCTCTTTGCTTTGGCGAGAATAGGGCTCAAAGGCAGCTTACAGGTAGGCCTAAATTAGGTCAGAGCTAGAGAGCGGTGTCGCCTGTCAGAGAGGAGGTTTATGACGGCACAGCCTGACAGCCACTGCAGGGCCAGGTAATCAAATACTGGTCAAAACTTCATTTATGATTTAATACTGGGCTTTCGTAGGAACACTCACCCAACCTTTAGCACATTTACTGTGTCACCTTAACTAAACTGACATAGATTTCATTGGCCAAATGCAAACTTCTTGCAGTGATATTTCAGAAGAAACAATGCTGCTCCAAAAGTTTAAACCATAACACAAAGGATCATCTTTGTGCTACATATTTGTGCAAGAACCAATAGAACCACATGGATGTAAGGGGAAACCTTGGTTTTATTTTAGTAGCCCCTGCATTTGGTTTTATCAGCTATGATAAAATTGTAGTCACTAAGTGATACTGCTAAAAGATAAGTCTAATGGATCAAACAGGTTGTAACAAACTGCCAGTTAGCCAAAATTATTTGGAAGAGAAATGAAGGTGAGCTGTCAAAGTGTCCATTTTAAACATCCATCACAGTTAACAAATCAACTTCCTGGTTCATCTTTAAATATGAAATGTCGCCCGCTAAAGAGATATTGCACAAAAAGCTCCACACAGCGATGTTAAAGCGTTTTTGACAAGCACAGCGTTAAACATCATTGAACTGGCTCGCTCGCTCACATTTTGCTATGCAGAGTATGCACTGGTAGGTGTAACCTTATTTCAAGGTTTTTCCCTCTGCAGAGGTGCATACTCCCAAAGAAGCCAGACTCTACTTTCACTTGATTGTTGTTGCTACCTCTAAACTCAAAAGTTTATGGGGGAATAAATAAACCTCAAGGCACGTCTTGCAGTGTTTATCTCCAATGGCCCAGCTGAATGGGATTACAGTGTATTGCACATTAGAAATCAACCCCTGCTGCGCTGTCTCAAGCTTGTCGACAACACAGAGTCGAGCTACAGCCGATCTTTAAATCATCCGGCTAAAAGAAAGGATTCACATTTCAAAATAAATTGCTAATGCATCTGCATCCAAGCAACCTGGTGCAACTATGAAACAGACGTAGCAGTGTAAAGAGCCGAAAGATCTGCATACAAAGTGACACAATAGCTTCAGACAGTCTCCATATGGGCCTTTGGAGCTGGTAAAATTGGAAATGAAAGCACAGATGCTGTCGCAATACATCGGGGGATCACAATTCAACAAAGAGTCTTAGAACTGTCAGGATGTGGCAACAGGACTCTGACTAGTGTTGCTGAGGAGAGGCACCTTCTGACAGCTTCACTTAGTGCATCATCCCTGTTTAGCCAAATTATCATATTTCATATGTCAGTCAAAAATGAAACGATGGCTGTTACCCGCTTACTAAAGCAACAGAGTGAAGTGTTTTTCACTTTCAGATAGATAATCTGCTTTATCAAGTACTTTTTGATTAAAGACTTAAATAAGTTTCAATCCATTTAGCTCTCTTAAAAGTAATCAAACTTGGCAAATGCCTTGGTATCCCTTATACTTATCTTTTAATGGATTATTTTAATGGGTGGTGCTAATCCAAATATCTAAATTATTATCAAGATAGAGCAATCGTATTGATGTTAGACTCAGCCTATCTGTTTCATCTATCTCTGCAGCCCGTGCTGAACCCTCCAATTGTCCTCCGTGACCTCTTTACAGCGCAGGATCCTGCTCTGAGGCTTTGCATGTTAGATGAGACTAATTATTTGAAACAAGACATGTTTTATGACATCTTCAGGTTACTGGTATTTCCTACCCTCTACCTACTGTGTTGGGAGCTCCGTGTCCTATTTATACATTCACTGCACAGTTGATAACAATCGACTGTGAAGCTTGACACTTTGGTGGTTTTACTGTTGTGGAGTATCTATCTAAATCTAGCCGGGTATCACCTAGTGGAATTCATTACTAATACTGATTGAAATTAGCAAAGCAGAGGGCGACTGAGCGAGAGTCGATGCTTGAGGCAGGGACACATTACAGTTGTTGGATTGGATTGATTACATTTCTGATTTGTGCGTTACAACTGACCGGTCCAAACTGGACTGAATCTGTTATGACATCTGGGCCAGCTGGTGTTGACAACCCCTTAACCAACTGGTTAAGTATTCCTATTGTTATTCTTTACTGTTAAAGCTGCTCTAATCAATATTTTTATTTCAACAATGCTTCAAACGTCGGTGTGCAATGTGAAAGGTGTTTCTCAGAGTAACAAACCCTCACCCGACTGTGCCGCCCACTCGGATCTGCATAGCTTTTTAGCATCTTTTCACTCATTGTTTTTTCGCTTTGCAGCCCGTAACTCCGCTGTCTCCACTTGTTCTGCTGCCCCAAAGGGGCCACAAAAAGAAAATCAATTAATGCAGCTTTAAGCATGTTGGACGATTACTTCTAAGGATCAAGACTCTTGAGTGAGCAGAAGACATTTTTTACGCTGTTTGCAAAATGGTGGTAGAATAAATGGTGGTAATAATAGTGCAGTGTGCCATGCAAGAGTGTTGCTTTACCAAACCAGCTCACCAGGTTTCAGCGTTTCAGTGCAGAGCCACAGCTCAGCTGAAGTGCACCTCACTCTTACAACGTTCATTGACCTCCAGCTGTCGGGAGAGTTCATTCAGACGTAGTCTTTGCCCTCAGGTTCTTTGAGCGAGGCTGTTTTAGGGGATGTCCATTTCTGTTGTGGTACAGGAACGCACGTGTGCTGTTCGCTGCATTTACTGTATTGCTCAGTATGTGCTTCTTTCTGACTGCCATGACTAAAATATTCAGGGTATGTTGGTGGAAATACTCATTTATGTGTGGGCTGCCCTGCTTTTGTCAACCACTGACAACAAAGATGTGAGCTGTACACTGAGTAAGCGTTATCCTCCATGCTTTCAAACTAGACTTAAGTGACAATCATAATGGCAGGTTGTATTTTATTTTTGATACACTTTGGTTTATTACAGTACAATAATAAATCTTCTGGCTTTGAATGAATGACAAATAGCGCCGGGCTTGCAGTTCTAACTGATTCGAAAAATGCTGGCCTCTCAAACAGCTCTGACATGAGATAGGTGATGCATATTTATGATTTCCACCAGCAAGTATAAAATCCTAAATAAATCTTTTTTGAGTGAGTTTATTCACACATGTTTCACAGAGGCCAGAACAGTTTTGTGGGACACTCCTAATGCGTATTGTCTTATTGTCCAAGTCTTGTGTATAATGATTGCTTAATTGCATGAATAAATAAAAGTGAAAATCGTAATTTGTTGGGCAGGGGATCATAACCCATATGTTATTCATATGGCAACTGATGGGGAGGCACAGTCTCCTCTCTGTGAAGCCCAGCTTAGTTAATTGGGTATGAAACCTGTTTTTTCTATGACAACATTACAAAGGTCGGTGTCCCTGCACTCTGCCTCACTGGTTAAGTGTTGAGCTTTTGATCTCCTTAAGTGCCGATGTTTATGTAATTTGGTCATTTTGTTTGATTTGGTGCTAGATTTAATAAATTGACTATTATTGTCACGGACGTTCAGTATGCATGGGGCCACCCTAACGGCTTCTGCTCTCGAACCAGTCCTGTACAAAACAACACAGATCGGTTCTACGCTACCTTTGATTAGGAGTGTCAGGAAATAGCTCAACCTTACCGATTTACTTAATGTACTGAAGTGTTATACCTACTTTGTAATTGTATTGCCGCCCTGCACAGGTGCAGAGAGTAGATGGTGAGTTTGCATTCTTCTACACAGTAAACCCCAACAGACTGGGCATCTGAGTTTCACCAACAGAGGCTTAGTTGCTGTAACCAGCTACTGTACGTGTTTAATGAGTCCCACATCATCTTTAGGCATTTGGCAAGAATAATAGACTAATTTATAGCTGGCACAGTTGTTTATAGCTAATCAAACTATCTATTTAAATGGGAAAGTTATTTTGTTTTATTAAGATAATGTAATTGAATGAGTTTATTGCCTGCATTTGGGATCTCAAGGTGGGATAACAATCACCTTTAGATGTGGTTTTGGGACAAATGCTAGAACGGATGAAAAGCCAATTTTCAGAATGTGTGCTAAGGGAAACTCTTTTTCTAATATCTTTCACATTCCCACTTCCGCCATGGTCCATGTTCACCGCTGACCGCAATGGTCACAAGTAGTCGATCAACACAGAATATAGCACCAACTGTAACACTAAAGCATCTTGAAATAACCTGTAAATGTGAGAGTTTATTGGGTGTAAATCTGTTTTTGAGGTACCAACAAATATTTCTACATGATTATTCCTCCTCTCACTATGACAACCGGTGTTTTGCACCACCTTAAAATACATTTACATTTAGTCATTTAAGCAGACACTTTTATCCAAAGCGACTTAGATATGAGGAAGACAATGGAAGCAATTATAACAACACAAGGTAACAAAAAGCATAAGGGCAACAGAAACTTGTCTGTTAAAGCCCAGCACAGTATACAAAGATAAAGATAGGAAGATTATTATTTTATTTTTTAAAGAAAAGAAATAGAAAGGAAGTAGAACTTAGTGGTTGGCCACCCTTAAAGACAAATTTTGGGAAATACGCTTCTTTACTGGCAGAGAGTTAGGTCCAGAGACTGTAAACAGGGGAAACAGCTAGCCTGTCTCTGTCGAAAGGTATAACTCTACTAATATGAACACTAATTTTTCCCTGTTAAAAGGGTTTTTTGGGTAGTTTTTCCTTATTCGAATCGAGGGTCTAAGGACAGAGGGTGTCGTATGTTAAGATTGTGAAGCCCTTTGAGGCAAATGTGATTTGTTATATTGGGCTATATAAATAAATTTGAACTATTAACTATTAAATAACTATTTCTTGGCTGTTGCTAGTCAAGGACACGAAAGGGTGGTGGTTATAAATATGCCAATAAAGGGTGGGAACGGGTGGTTTGGCGACTTTTTATTCTAATGGATCCACATGTTATCCATGCCGTTTACTGCATTTTACCTCAGTCACTCTCCTGGTGAGTATTATTTTCATGACTAATGCTTCGTTTTGTCAGCATATGTTGAGCCACAGAGGGAGAAACACTCATGATCATAAAATCTGTGTCACAAAAAAGTCAAATCAAAGGGCATCCAAGCTGTTTCCAGAGCCAGCTTGTGAAACTAAATATGAATGTGTTAGTCTATGGTCTCTCCTGATCTGGCTTCCTGTCTACTGTGTTCTGTAATTAAATGTAATAAAAATCAGACTGCAATACTCAGATAGTGGAACCCAGCCTTTACCTGTTTTTTGCACATTAAGCTTCCACCGCCGTATTGCTCTGTGCCTCTGTCCTCCACCTGACATGCAAGTCTATCAGTAACCTGCACCAATGGTTAGCGTATGTGTTCAGGATTCTAAGAGCCTTGTAATACATCGTACCAGGCTCCCAAGGTGAAAGGAAGAGACAGGGGCCCGAGATTAATTCGAGCCACAGCATAATGAGGCTGCTCTCAGACTTCCCCAGTGAATAACGACAAATGGCTTTTGTTTGTGTCAGCTTCGCCATCTTGTATTGATAAGTCCAATAATTCCATTTTATGCCCACGTCTCATCTGCCACAGCCAGACAAAACAGCAAAAAAGTGAAATAAACTGTAATTGAGGGAGGCTTTTATTAAGTGACAGGGTATTTTCATACTCTAGTGGAAGTAATCCCCAGGGTAGTGGGTGGAAGCAGGGAGAGTGGGGGACGGTGGATCTGAGATGACAAAGCTGTCCTCTCTCTGTAAAAAAGCACAACGAAAATCCCCGCTTCCAATCACGTCGCTCTTGGCTGAATGGACATTTGCGTGCAGGGTTGTTGAGTAGGAGCCATCAAATCGAAGGTTTTACTTACATCACGGTCAAGACATACAGTAGTAGCAAGGTTCTGACTGCCGCACCATGAAGTCATATCATCACTGTGGTGATAATTAAAACCGGACCCTAACCCTTTCAAGTGCAGAAAGTTGGCCCCTTGCAGCAAGGCATGACAGTATAGGTGAAATTGTTCATCGCAGGATACATTCATAATCAGTCTTTAAAGGCCCCTCACAACCTATTTTCTGATCTTCTTCTTACTAGGGATGATTGTGGCCTAGGTGGGCTTACATATCATATGTAAAAATAGAATTTGATCACATTTGTGGGGTTGTTTGGTTATGTTGCCAACTATTTGGATTATTAAAAATAATACCTAGAGATGCTTTTCATAAATATAGAGCAGTACTCACAACAAGCTGTAAACAGAACATTGACGTATAATCACCTTTTAAAGCTGCTACAGTTAACTACTGCCTATATAGCATTTGTTTGGAGTCATGTTTCTGGCCACCTGGGGAATAATCGCTGTCCTTTTCTTTTTTATGGCCATTTCTTGCTTTCATTTGATAGACACAGCTGAAGATGTGAAATGGGAGACAGAGAAAGAGGGGGGTTGACATGCACTGGGGGCCGCAGGTCGGAGTCAAACCTGGGCCCACTGTGGTAAGGACTGTGGCCTTCTAATGGGGAGTCTGGCCCCGAAGTTTGCTAAATATGTTCACCAGCTAGCTGCTAACTTTGTCTGCCTGCCGTTTGATGCTGGGCAGGTAGCGCACAGTGTTTTTTTTTTAGAGCTTTTTCACCGTTGACAGCTGCCTGCTTCTGCTGGAAAGGGGATTGAGGAGAGCGGTGAGACATCAGAACAGTATAGTCACGGGTAGTGAAACCAAAACAATGAGCTAAAATACACTAAAGCGCCGTAGAGCGGAGGGGAACTGCGGAGTTGAGTGATAATTCTCTAACAGCTTGTCACTATGAGTAACACCTTACACATTAAACATAGTATTTTTTTTCTATTGTTGAAATAAAAAATATTGATTAGAACAGCTATAGCATTTGATAACCCATTTTTTTCACTTAAATGCTATTACTAACAAGAGGCGGGGAAAGAAAAGGAATAATTATTAAAAAAATGTCCCGACCTGAAACAGTAAACACAAGGTAAAAAGTAATAAACAAAACTAAATCATAAAATGTTTCCAGCTATAATTAGTGAAAAGATCATTACAGAAAAAATCCCCACATGTCTCTGATTAGAGATTATTTGCCACTCTATCTTAAATTTGGTTTTCCTCGTGACTGTCAGCAACGCAGCGAGGCAGCAGTATGTGTGTGTGAGCAGAAGTAATGGATACTTTCATAATGACAACGTATCAAGGGGTCGCTCGCAGTGATGAACAGATAATTATCGGCTGAATCTACAACTCCCCTAAGCCTTACAGAGCTTTATGGTGAATTTCAATTAGCTGCTTTGGTTCACTCTCAGCGCTCTCATAGCGTCACTTTCGGCCCCAGCAGGCAGCTGTTTTCAGAGAAAAAGCTCTAAAAGCACACTGTACACTGTACACAAGGCACTTAGCTCCCCCCTAGTAAGTCCTGATAACAAATTCTAGACTTTGGAAGGACAAGCATGTGGAAGGAAAATCCCACCTCCCTGTTGGGGACTGCATGAAGCTCACACAATAATGGCTGATTCACAAATGAAAGTGGTTGAGGGACTGCTGTGTACACATTTAAGCCCAGAATCTCTCTCTTGTTTTCAATCTCCATCTCATTCTGTTTCTTTTTCTCTCTCCATGTCTTAGTGCTTTGTGAGTTCGGCAGGACGCAGATGTAGCAAAGAAGGTAAAGTCCCTGGGTATTGTGCTTTATGTGGTAAAGCTGTATTTTATATCCGCTCTCTGTCTTACTGTTGTTGATTTGGCTAAAGGATAAACCCAACGTGTGTTTTATTTTTGTAGTTTTGGCCATTGTTTCACGTTTAATTATAACATTGCCCATTGTGAAAAACGCACATGTGAACCAAAACTTTTCTTGAGTATAAACCGGAACATTTCACATGTGACATGATTTTGCAAGTGATGAATACACTTTTTTTTTTTGGTTTTACATACCTAAACGTGAAAATGACAATTGGACACGGAGGCTGAACATCGCATGTCGGACATTTTCATTTATATGTAAATTCAAGTTTCACATGTGACAAACATGTTTCCAGTTTGACGTGCGACTTGTTTAACACACATGTAAAAAATAATGTGCTCTGATATGAATAATTTAATATTACAGAAAGCGTTCTCTTCGTGGACATTTTGCTAGTGCTACTGTTCAAAGGCTTATCTAACTGTATTGAGTCGTATTAATACAAGCACGTACCACGGTACCTGAATGCTTGACAAACTTTGATGGAAACAGATCTTGTACGGTGCACTTGAATGCATCATCACCTTTGCTCAGAACTTTGTGAGACGGTTTGTTCGCTACGCCACGCCCCAATTTCATCCAGACTCGATTGTTGCAGCGTTTAGCGTTTAGTTGCTTCAGCTAGAAACTTTGAGCTTTAAATTTTGATCAATTTCACAGCAATCTTAGCCTGCCTTCACTGGCTCCCTATCCATGTCAGATCAGACTCTAAGGATCGTCTGATGACTTACAAAATTGTAAATGTGGACGCAAAATGGTAGACCTTATATTCCATCCCATGCTCTCCGCTCTCAGAATACAGGACAGCGGCATATCCCCAGAGTTAAACAATAAGTCCGCTGGCCTCTTCCCAACCGTGCCCACTTCCTCTGGATTAACCTCCCTGTTGACTCTCAGTGTGGCCTGTAAATCAAAACTTCAAACTTGTGTGTTTGTGTACTCTGTCGTCTTCAAGGTTCCATAGTGCAGAGGAGGTCATGCGGCTCAAGTCCAATCTGTTTAGTGTTACCTGAAGTTGCTCACCATCCTTCCAGATGCATTCTTCATATATGTTTTCATTCTATTAATAACTGTGTCATCATGGTTGCCCATACTAGAATTGAACTATGTTGGTCTATTCCATACAGACACAGCATCTATTGCGTGTCTGTCCGTCCTGGGAGAGAGGTCCCTCCTCTGCTGCTCTTCCGGAGGTTTCTTCCATTTTTTTTCCCCTGTTAAAGGGTTTTTTGGGGAGTTTTCCCTTATCTGAATTGAGGGTCTAAGCATAGAGGGTGTTGTATGCTGTACGCATCGTAAAGCTCCCATTTGCACAGAGAATGTGGAAAAAAAACCCAAAAAATGTTACCCTGGGAGAATGCAACTCCTGAAATGTATGTGATGCGATCATCTGGAGAGAAGATGAGTCACCCTGTTGGAGTTGTAGGAACTACAAAAACATGCAGTCCACACACAGCTGTGTTATAGAGTGGAGGTTCATCCTTCACAAACAACCTTTGGCTGAGTAAACCTAATTTGTATGATGCCCTGTATCAGTTGTTGTTTTGTATGCTACCCATGCCTATGCCAGGGACGTCATGGTGCACATTTTCAAAGTTAGTTCAAATTATTTGTTTTTCAAAATGGTCACATTTTTGGTTTTGTTCTTTTCATGGGCTTTGTTGACAATATAGATCCTTTAAGGCATAATTAGCTCTCTTTAGTTTAGTCACGTTTTGTCAGGGGGCGCAGTGTTTGGAATAAAATGGCTTTTTACCAGGACCCGAAATAAGTGGAAGCACAAACGCTGATCTGCTTGGTGAGAAGGGTCACTTGTTTTAGTTTGCTTTCTTTGTTCACTGATTGTCTGCTGAGAAGTAAGCCTTTATCCATTTGTGTGTGTGCGCAAAAAGCGGTCACAGTGTTTTCTTCCATTCCATTTTTAACACAGTAAATATCTGTATATGAATGTATAAAGGAGAGTGCCTGTGCTCCAGGGTTACAAGAACAATGCTGATGGGACATTCTAAGTAGTATTAATGGATTTTGTCAGGAACCACGGTTCTTCAAAATGTTTTGGGGCTATGCAAACAGGAAGTACACTGTTGCCATGGAGCAGAGGTGGTTGGTAACAAGTTCCATTTACTCTGTCACATGTACTCGAGTGACCTTTTTGAGTAAATTGTACTTGTCGGAGTAGTTTCTAATCTTACTGTCTTCATGTGATGTGAGAGACCTGGACGTGGGGGGCTGACACCTGATCCGCGGCTGTGTGGGATGGGAACTGGGACTTGAGACATCTATACTGGAACTGTCAAAGTCTAAGGGCACTGTAACATGTTGACACTGTTGGGCCTTGCTAAGCTAAGGCTAGCTGACAAAGAGATTTGGGCCTGTTTGCAAAAGACAAAGCCTGTTTGATCACACTCAGGTGTGAAACTCAGACCTGACCAGGAACCAAAGCAGCCCTCAGTTGACCGCCAAAATTACAGGCTGGGATTGGCTGTGAGGCGTAAGACTACAACCGGAAGCCCGGTGTACAACGCTGACGTCACCGAGTTCATAAAAGGGCACGACGCCCACTCGACAACGTTCAATCCAACGGCGACATCGTTGCTACAGGAGGACACACATCAATCTCTCTCCGGTTAACGCCACATTACCTCGAGACGACGCTTCACGTGACCTTAAAATTTCCCTAGGAAGGACAGCTTGCTCGGTGGTTTGACTTAACAGACCATCAGTGTTATGAGGAAACACTTTTGGATCCCCCGCCGTTCATCCCGAACGGCGTGCCTGAAGAAGAAGCCGCCGCCCGTCACGAGCTCCGCTGCTTAAGGAAGAGCCACGGCAGAAAGCCAGAGAGCCAGAAAGCTAGTGCCCAGAGCCACCGTCCTCTGACGTCCGGCGGATCCCTCGTCTCGTTCCTCCGAAGTCCGGCGGGGCCCTCGTCTCGCCCGCGACGGACAATCACGCTAATCACGGCAAGAGCAGTTTCCTGTGGTTATTGTGTGTATTTGTTGGAATAATAGCTGGTCGCGATAGCTAGTGCTCGGATTCACCCTTCACTGTCCATTATTAATGTAATATTCAATTATCAGCATTTTAGGTGGACAGCTACCTTTGAGACTGTTTTCACGTTTGGTTATTCATTCCTGGATTCCAGGTTGTGCCCCGTAATTATGCATCTATATTAATAACTTAATAACATTAAGTGCCTTATTAATATTCATAAATAACATTCGATATTTTATGTTAATAACCGAACCTTCCCCGACACGGTCTATCATGCACATGCACACGGTTTGCCGATTCATTTGCCAAATCACATTATAATGTAGGCGACAACAAGCAAAGAACGTCATTTAAAAAAATCTCAGGATAGTGGTGCACTCAATAGAGTACAATGTGAATGTGATATTTTGTGATCACACTTGAGTGATCCAGACTGGGAATATTGTCGTGGTGTTTATGCGCCAGGTGTCGAATCAGGAAATAATTCCAGCCATATCCCCATCGAATAAAAGACTTGGGGGAAAAGACAGTAGTGTGCCACTGCTTTTTTCTATTTATAAGTTCTTATGTTACTCGCTACTTAAGTAGTTTTTTCAGTAAATACTTTTGTACTCTGACTCAAGTAATTATGACCACTTTTACTTCTACTTGAATACTTGTTTTCGCAAAAATAACAGTACAGTTTTTGGCGACTCCACCCACCTCTGCCATGGAGCCCGTGAGTCAGCTGTGGGCTACAACTTGAGCCCTGTGTTTTCTGTGCTTGTTTGTTTTTCCCTGCCTATATTTGCTCACATCTGGCAATTCTGTATCCTTGAAGGTTATAGCGAATTAGCTTTTGGCAGTTCTTGTCCTCACAGTAACCATGGATGCACAGATAGGAACCACTGGATTACTTTGGATACTTAAGAAAAAAGATGATTATCAGGTAAGATCTGAGGTTACAGGGAGTGTCTTGTTTATATGATTTCATACAGTAAGATGTTGTTGATTTATTTATTTTTTGGTATGATTTCTAACTGAATGTTTCCCCAGACTTCATCACATGTCACTTTTCTATAATTGTGAATGTATCAGATGTGACATGTCCGAAAGCTACACAAGCCTCTGAATGCATCACACGTGAAACATCCACCAACCACATGTGCCTATTTTATGTGACTTATCGCATGTAAAATTAAGTTTCAGAAGTGTGCTTTTCTCGTAAAAACAAAAGCATATGCACCCACCGAAGTATCGCAACTGTGCAGCTATGGGAACGGCAACAGGCCGAGAAACAGCAGTCAGGTGATCAGACGGGTTGTAAGCAAGCAGTTTGGCCACATTATCTCCACCACTGTATCTGGAGATAAAACGGAAAGTGAACTCACACAGTGTTGGTAATAATCGCTCATTGCTCCGGAAGACTGTGCGCAGGGACTTTTGCTCGCTCTTTCAAATAAAGTTGGCAAGCCTGGTGGCTTGCTCCGTCTGACGTCTTTTTGGCAATGCCGCAGCATTCCCAGATCTCAGCAATGAACTTGGTGAGTAAAATGTCACTATTAGGAACGGTGACCAAAACTACAAGAAATAACAGGGGTCATGCTAATCTCACCTATTGGCTAAATCGAGGTTTTCTTTCAATTGCTGTGGTACCTTTCAATTCGCTGGGTCAAATTAGCTTGGCTCCAGATCTCTAGAATCGCCACCCACATCTCCGAAACGCTATTTTCCCCCAATGCAAAAACAATCAACCCATCAGAGCTTCGAAGGCAGCATTAACTTAAGAATGGGGGAGTCATCTCATGGCACTTTTCCACTACCAGTACCAGCTCAACTCGCCTCGGCTCGGCTCGCTTTTCGCTCCGTTTTCCATTGCAGATAGTACCTCCACAATAGTACCTGGTCGTCATAGCGACGCCGCAGGAAACTGCCGCGACACACACCCGCTACCCACACACATGGGACAACGGTGGAAATCGAGTATGTGCTGTTTTTGATCATCGGGACGTGGCTGTTTCTCACAGCAAGAAGACAAACGTTGTTTTGTTTGACCGCGGCGTGTTCTCCCGAGTTGCCGTAATAGTAGCGGGTATATCGCACAATCTCTGGCCAAACTATTTAAAAATGGCGGGGTTATTCAGGATACTCCGTCTGGCGCGTGCAGTGATGACGCAGTGAATAGTGACGATTCTCTATGACCAATCAGCAGTCTGCCGGGTTTTCACGTCACATTTTAGTATCGCCTCAGCTCAGCACCTTGCCGGGGTTTGATACGAAATAAAGTACCTGGAAGCAGGTACAGGTGCAACTTTCACACAGTGGAAAACCAAACCGAGGCGAGTCGAGCTAAGGCGAGCTGCTACTGTGTAGTGGAAAAGCGCCATTAGTGTTCTAGGGCCTGCAAAATAGCTACAGTACATCCATGAAAGCGACACAAAAATGGCCACAAAAATAGCGACATGCATGGATGCGAGCGTGGCAGCTTTACAGGTCGTTTCTAGTTGAAATAGCAACTGTTACATTTGCACATGTCTTCAATTGCCGAGAAAGACATTAACTGCATGTCATTTCCACTACTGATTGATTGGTGCAAACACATTCATTTAGTCTGATTATCAGGATTATGTTTAAGCATAATGGGTCAGCCTTTACAAGCTCGTATGTTAACATATATTGGTAAAGTCCACCCAAACACCTCATGCAGTATATTAAGTAGTGATGCACATATTTACACTGTGTTCATCTCTGTCGTCGGTAAAATGATTTGGAGAACGGTTAGTTGTGCCTGTATCTACATACACTATGTGAGGGTATGTGCGCACGCTTTTTCACCAAGCAATATCCATTAGCATTAGACATTAGCACTTGCCCATTGTCAGTCAGTCAGTCATTTTCTTCCGCTTGTTCCCGTTGGGCGTCGCGGGGGACTGGAGCCTATCCCAGTGGCTTCGGGCCTTGGGCGGGGTACACCCTGGACAGTGGCCAACTCGTCGCAGGGCCGACACACAGACAGACAACCATTCACGCTCACATTCATCCACTAGGGGCAATTTGGCGCTTTCCCATTGTCTTCTAGATAATGATAAAATAGTAAAATACACACACATTTTGACCCCTTTTTTTTGTTTTTACTACAGTCACTGTTAGATGTGAGAGCTGACAGCATGGCAGTCTGTGAGTGCAGCAGCAGGAAGACAGGAACAGCGCTGCTGGTTTTCGAACATTGTGTTCAACTTCGTGTGCCTCAGCACTGCAGACTGGTGCCGGTGCATTGATTCATCATCAGGCAAGCAGTGTAATTTGCAGTGAACAACCTCTTCTTTGCACCCTTCAGCTCACAGGAATTTCATCACCCGGAGAGCAAATGCGTTGATGTACAAAAATACATTTATTTGAAACAATTTCAAAATGACAGTTTCTTTATCGTAGAAATATCTAAATAAAGATGAAACCGAACATTACGGATGATGCATGCATTGTAGATTTGTGTGCACTGAAGAACATTACAATGCAAGAATCTCGTTCATTTTCAAGTATGGGTTCCCCCTGGAGATCTGGTTCTTACAGAATAATGTGGCATTTAAGATATCAGATGAGACGGCAATTCCCAGTGATCAAAGTGGGGATTGAATGAATAATGAGGAAATAAACAGGAGGAAATTACACAAAAGTGTATGAGTTTCTTTTAGTGGTGACGGCTCCAATATGTCCGTGCGGAGATATGAAGCACAACATTTTTAGTAGCTATTCTTTACTTTCTTCCCAGACTTTTATGGAATGCCAAATGCTTCACCAGCAGCAGCTGCTACAACGCATTATGGCCTGGTTTATGAGCCAGTGTAGTCGTCATACTTTCTTGTTTTGTTTTTACAGTTTCAAAAGGGCCCGAGAGCCAAAACAGAAAGAAATACAACAAACGTGTGATCTGAGTTGTGCTCGGCACAAACTTTTTGATATCTCGTGTCCTGTTCCTCCTAATCCCGGTTTGCTAATAAGAATCTGAACAAAGTGATACCATCAAAGCCCCCACCCAAACAAAATCCAGCCAAGCAAACAACCCTTTGCTGATGACATGTGTTGAATAGAACAAAGCTATAAAACAATCTTTGTTCAATGTGTATTCTGTCTGCAGTAACAAGGCTTGGCTGTTTGGTTTGAGTCGAGTACGCTCTGTTCGAGGTAATGCATATGTGATGTGTGATCAGCCTATATCTTCGTGCACTGTCCCCCTGTCCCTCGCGCGTCTCCTGCAAGCGCTGCTCTACTTGAGCTGAGCATTGTGGGAAAGCTCGCCGTGGGCTCGCCCTGCGCTCAGCTGTCCAGCTTTCTCTGATTATCACCATGCCGCCTGCCAGGGGGCCCCGGCGGGCGTCGACTTGGGCCGCTTCGCTTTTGCAGGGCAAAGGCGCTAGTGCGCAGCGCGGTAGACGCAGCGCTGGTGCAGAGTGCCGTGCTGGGAGGACGCTACGCCCCTCATTTCAAACTAAGCGCAAAGCAGCGAGTCGGGTTTTGGGTTGTGAGAGAATCCTGATGTGCCCGAGAGAGTGAAATAATTACATCAAACCCAGCTGCATCTGCTCTTTATGTACACCGCGAGTCGGTTAAATAAATACGAATTGTTCCAGTCCCCTTATGGAGACCCCCTAATGTGTTTTTGTCGAGTGAATAAAATTAAATAAAAACATTTTGTGAGACTATTTTAGCCATAGAAAACGACAGTGGCAGAAGGGGCAGAGTGGGCAAATAATCATGACGCTCTGTGACCATGTACAAATATAAAACGCCCCTCCAGCTGCATGGAGCAGACACCCCAAAAACCCTGAGCATAGGTCCACGAAAGAAACACTGCCGTGAAGCGGTTCATCCCAAGTTACCACCAGTGTTGTATCCACTAATGGAAACCAAAACATTATGAGAAAATACATTTGATAATAAAGCATTTTTGATATTCAGTATTAGATATAACAAAAGCAAAAATACCTTTTTCAATAGGCCTACTTAGAGGTTTAAAAAGCGTTAGGTGTAGCCTTAAACTTGTGCAAGCAACTACATTCATTAAATAATTAAACTCAAAGATTCAATTTAGCTCCGTAACCGCCTTTTGTTAGCAGAGTCGGCCCGAAACACCGCCGATTTTAGAGGAAGTCTAATTAAACGTGGGGTCTGCGATTCTGGAGAAAGACTGTTGATATTTGAACTCACCAGCCGAACAAAGACACCCCTCCCCTCGGTGCTCGTTCCGAAGCTTCATCCCCAAAATTCACGGGCGCACCCTGTCAAGGCAGTGCCACTGACCAACGTCTGGGTGAGTTGAGCCTCAAAAAGCGGAAGCAACTGTTCGAGCTATCATTGTAGTGGCTACGGCAGTGTGACAACAAGCCTGTCAATATTTAAAACGTCTGTAAATGAGATTCTGAACATTAATGTTGCAGCAAACAACTATTTGCGATTTAAAGATATAGTGGAGTAATGGCGTCCTGCCATCGCAGTCCCTCTGCCGGTGCTGGGATCGGAGCTTCTCTGTTTCCACAGCCGCATGTTCGTGCACATGAGTCCTTTGTGTGAAACTGTTCGTCCGTGAGGAGAGCTCGGGGTTTGTTTTTTTTTCTCATCTTACGCTGTGAATTAAAGGATTTATTTCAACCAAAGCAGTGGTGGTTGATCTAAAGACTAACAGAGGCGTCCGGTTTGAATGAAGTGCGTTTTTTTATCTGCGAGGTAAAATTACTGTTCTTTTTTCAATGGCGTCTGGTGCGCCGAAGCGCCCATTTGTTTTGGTGTGAGATGCTGGTGCTCTCGTCTCACATGTTGTGGCAGTGAATGTAGCTTACAGCTGCTTTAACTAGGTGTTGAAGCCAAACAGTTATCTAACTCTAAAGCGAGGAGTGGCTTAGCCTATGTATCTATAACATTATCGATAGTAACTTCAACAGTAACCCTAACCTATACTCTACCTTCAGTGATACACGCCATAGCAAGTTCAATATTTTTATACCAAGTTAGCAAGGTATTACCTCCAATGTTATTTATGTTTCTTTACTATCATGGTGTAGCTCCTTCCCTGGTGGGTGAAGATGTGGAAGAAGCAGAATAAGAGGCAAAGGTCGGAGTGCAACAGGTGCTGGAACCTGGCGGCCTACGGCCTGAGCAAGTTGCTGGAGGGCTGGAAGAGTGTTGTGTGGCTCGGTCCGAGCCACTCGGCGTGTTTCCCATTCACACAGCCAGGGCTGTGTATAAATGCTGGGTTTCATTTTCCGGGGCGCACGCTGAATGGACAGCCAGCGGACTGCGAGGAGATAGTCACTGAATTTGACGGAAAGTGTGCTGGATTAGAATCGCTGACCCCACCTTTAATGTTCACAAACTGTAGTGACCTGAAAGTGAGATGAGCAGCAGGAGATATGGCGTGTTGATTGAAATAATCAGATGCATTGGAAAAATGGGTGTAACCGACTTACTTTGCACACCTCACTTGGTTGAAATACTGCCGGTCCAATTCATAACTATTAAGTTAACAAGCTTAAAATCGTGATATAATTTCAGTAGAAAACAGTCACCACTCTCCCCACACAGTCAACTCTAAATTGTAAAGTGGCATTACAGCCTGCTGTCGAGTTACATTAATAAGCTTCCGCAGATATAATCTGTGCAATGGCCAGAGCCAGCTAAAGATGAGACGCCTGCTAATGGTACCTAAATATTGTTGTACATTACAACAGCTCTGTGAGGCTCTACTTAGCACAGCTCCTTTGAACCAAATGCTAATGACAGCATGCTAACATGCTCACGATTATGATGTGGACATGCTAATGTTTAACTGGCGCGCTGTTAACCATGTTCACCATCTCTGGGCACCAAGAACGTCTGGACGACATTTAATAGCAACCCATCCAATAGTCATTGGATATTTCAATATTATCAATTCGCTGCATGACTGACTGAAAGAACAGCGGACCGTCCTTGCCATCCGCAGAGCCATGCCACTATCATGGCTAAAAAGAGGGATCCAGGTTAAAAAGGTTTAATAAGATATTCATTAGCGTCAGAGCTTAGCAAATGTTGGGCGTTTTGCCAAACAGGAACTGAACCCAAAATGGAGCCAGCTATCCGAAACCCGACCCTGGGCCTACTGGTGTTTTTTTGGAGCATGTACACATAAACTATAATATCATATTTCTATACATTTTGGAATGAATGTCATCATGTTTCTCCCGACATGTGAATATTGTGAATTTGATCACTGGTAGCCACAATATAATTACTGATTTAGCTTTTTGTTCTGAGGCCAAATCAGAATTTTCAAAGTTTTGGTCGTAGAGGCAGAATGTAAATGCAATGGTACCAATGGCAAATTGCGTCGCTTGCAAATTGCACATTTGTTTTGCTCAGATGGTTTAAAGACAGCCATCTATGTGAAAAAATGCCTGAATATCTATTAGTATATGTCTAATGGAAACATCAGCATATTGATCACGATCATATTCATGTTGATCCTTTTCACTTCACTTCCAGGGACATGGCGGGAGGTTAAACTGTAATATGCCAGTACAGTTCTACCAGCAGTAACTGATTAACCTTTTCTACAAGATACATATCACCCAACATTAACTGAGGAAAATGGGAACAAAACAGAAGTCTGGGCAAAAGCGATTGGGCGCTTATGAAGAATGATTAGAAAATAACTATTTACAACACTTGCTTCTCTACAACACAGAAATTGTGTCCTCAATAAGAACATGCACAAGTCAAGGACATTAGCAAAACAAAGTTGATTTCTTTAAGTAATGTTCGACTTTTTAAACACACTTTCAAAAACGGACCACCGTCAGATCTTCTGCCGTTGCCATGGTACTCAGACTACGAGCATGTAGAAAGTAATAATATATACATTTGACAAAACAGATGATAATATTGTACAGTTCAATAATATTCCCTGTTTGATTGAAGACTCCGACATTATAGTCTATATATAGGCAGAAATGATTTTCAAAGCAAACTCCTGTTTACATAACTCTTCATAGGTTTTGACGAAAGATATTTCACGCTGCAAATGAATCGATATGTAGCTTATACGTCCACAAAACCGAATAAGTTTTGTCAGTAATTACAATGATCTCATTGAGTAAATTGACATATGCTGCATGGATGTTGTTGAACGAGGCATCCGTGCAAGTCTGTATAAATGAGGTCCCTTAGAAAACTATTAACATCAGTTGTGTGGAGAATTACAAAACAGAAAAGGAGAACCCCCCCCCCTGTCCCTTGCACGTCTCCAGCAGGGGCTGCGCGACATCCCCTGCGCCTTGCGGGACACCTCCCCGCGCGCCC
>CM022472.1:29636409-29686772 GCA_011952105.1 Coreoperca whiteheadi | reverse complement strand
CCCCCCCCCCCCGACTCCGTAAGACTTCGCTCTGTACATAAACTGTCGCTCTCCGGCGCCCTTTACACGCTAGTACAGTTTGGAATCTCCCTTGTGCTCTCGCAGGCATTTCCAACTCCCCCTGAGCAGAAACAAATGAAACAAAAGGAAGAAAAAGAAGCCAGGAACAAAGAGAGTTAGTTCGCCGTTGGTTCTTCAATGGCTGTGAAACAAACAACTTCTTTGACATTGACACCTCTTGTTAATTACTGAATTCCCAGTGTGCTGTTTTATCAAAGGCTCCGCAGCTGTTGAAAAGCATGGGAATTAGAAAATGACCCAGTATGATAATCTGTCTTTTTTTTATTATGATGCCTTTAGTTTTAATACATGGGCACCAACAGAATGACAACTTTAACACACTTCTGAAATTTATTATTTCTTTGTTGTGTGTTACTGGGAGACAAGGGACAAGCGATATGCTGTTAATATACTCTATAGCTCCACAGTGCATAGTAAAGGAGTACTGTGAAACCAGTTCTACGATGTCTTGTGTGGCTCTGGAGTAGTTTTCTAAAGTCTAAATAACCTTGATGAGGGTGTATTTGGACTATGTAGTATCCAGTGATTTTGGAGCTTTACCCGTATTTTGACCATTCTTTTATAAATCTGTCAGAATCAGAATTAGCTTCATTGGCCAGGTATGTGTACACATACAAGGAATTTGACTCAAGTTTATAGTGCACTCTCAATCAATACTAAATACTGCAATACTTAATCACTTGAGCACCCCTTAAATGTGATATGTCAGTCAGTCATTTTCTACCGCTTGTTCCCGTCAGGGGTCGCGGGTGACTGGAGCCTATCCCAGTGACTTTGGGCCTTAGGCGGGGTACACCCTGGACAGTGGCCAACTCGATGTGACACGCCTTTAAGCGATACTAGTTATGCAAAAAAGGATTATTTACATTACAGAATAGTTTTCTTGATTGATCAATGAATCGTTTGGTGTGAAAAATGTCCGAATGTGGAGAAAAATGCATACGCAATTGTACTACTTGCTTGTTTTGTTTGGCCAACAGTTTGAATTTTGAAGCTTGAACCTGAAGAGAGTGTTTGGCATTTGTTTGGCTTCAAAACACCCTTCACTGATTCATCAAATATCAAAATGGTTGTAACTTTTCAGCCAGCCGACTAACCGACTGACGAATCACTCCAAGCCCCCGCTGAATGCCATATTGTTGTGTTTTCCTATTCAGTATGAGCCACAGCCTCCTGTTCCACCATCGAGTCAAGCGGCTACATGGTTTTCTAACTGACAGAATCTGTGGGAAGGATTACAGGGTGTATGCAGAAGATAACAATGGACACTGAGCTGCATAACATTATTCTTCTTGAAATAAAGCTGAAAACTGATGGCCTTGGTGCTTGAGGGTGTCCACTGCTTTGTAAGACTTCTTTCCGTTCTCTACATTACTCATCTTACTCTAAATTTTAACACCTACACCAGAATCAGCCTGCTCTCCAAAACTGGGAAGCTGCAGGAGCTTCATCGGTCTTGTAAACTGTCTCGGAGCCAAATGAATTCAGGAATTGCACTTGCCAGAGGACCTGTGCTGCTTTATGGTGGTAAAGCTGCAAAACAGACCCGTGCTTCGTATAAGGTCAGAGTAAGCAGTATTCGACCAATTTGCTTTTGACAACCTTCTGGGCTTTTTTTTGTTTTGTTTACTGGAGTGAAATATTCTTTTTAAACAATCTTGTGGCCAAATAGTCAAGTGATTAAGCCTCTGCCTCTGTGCTCCTGCTGGCCTATTGAATCCAGAGGCCGCATGCTTAAACACGTTGGTTTTTATTAATTATTCATTGTTCTCAGTACCGCAAGCCTCGCCAGAACCTATTCTTCACTATGTTAAAACCCTTCCAGGACTGTCTCTACTCTGCGGCTTTCTCTGAATAATTAAACATGCTAAAAGGAGATTATGTTGCCAATTGTCTGTTTAAAAAATAATACAAATTCAATAGCTAAAGCATGCCTGGGGAGTGAATCTGCACACATTTATTCTGTACCTTACCATGTTTTGACTTTTACTCCAAAACCAAATACACAAATGCTGTCCCAGATCAGGAAACCAAGGAACTGTCTTTACACTTAACAGTAATGTCAGCAAGTAAACATTTTAACATTCCATGCATCACTTAATCTGACGATGAAAGCTCTCCACTTACTTTTGACCATGGCATCCAGTTCCTTCTCCATAAGCTCTTTGGATGTGGAGAACTCACTCAGAGTGATTTTAGGTGTGCTGTCACCCTGGCCCACAGAGCCAATCATCTCCTGCTCCTTCTCCTGGTTCACCTCGGCGTATATGTTGATCCAAGGTATTTTTCTAAAGATTTGCAAAGGAAGAGTTTGACAAACCTCTCCTGGAAGAAGACCTCTCGTGGCAAACATTTTTCAGTAAATGATCTAAAGCAAAAATGTGTTTTGACCATAATTCATCATTTTGACTAGTCTGAAAGAAGTAACTTTGAATGACAATATTTTCTTAAAAACATGCAGTTTATTACTGACCTAAAGGAAATAGTTCTGTTTCTCACTGCTATGGGCATTATACCTCAGTCACCATTTTATAGGCAAATTACACTAACATTCATATCTTTTCCCATCTGCATTTATAACACACAATATACATCTTTATTTAGTCACTATCCAATTTATTCCCAATTACTATTCATTTTGGTTATTAATTGCTCTGTTTTGTCAACTGTGAGATTTCTTGAAAAATGCCTCCTCCTTAGATTAATGGGAGAACTTTCATATCCATAATTAATGACAGCCTTTCCATTTCCCTCCGACTTTTCAAGAGAATAATTTTGAGTGTGAATAATTTATTCAGCAAATAACAGCCGAGGCACAGCAACCGCATATTAAACCATTAAATGGTCGTTTTCGCCGCATTTTATCACTGATTGGCGTGTGCGCCTCGTGCATTGGACTTCTGCTAGACGTTTGTCCACAACGTCTAGGGGGGACGTTGTCAAGTGCAATTTCCAAACACGACTCGGATTGATTGGTCCAGACTGTGCTCATCTGGTATCATCAATAATGGATAATATGGTAATAAATATATACCAGGGTTCTATACGATAATGCTGTATGTGCAGCAGATGGAAGTAATCACAAACACGTGTACCTCTTGAATTTGTAGATGAGGAACACAGCAAGGCCCAGGAACACCACTGACAGGAGCATCAGCATGGCTGAGCTGCTGTGTCTGGGGTTGGAATCCACCAAGGGTGCTGTGGGAGCGGCAGAGAGGACAGGAACGATTCTGCTATGGTTATTTGTGCTTTGCTGTTGTTTGTTTTTAATTTTTACACCAACCTGCCCAGACTAGCCATTTGGGTAAGTCTGGACCATTTACATACAAATATAAATTAATTTATATTTACACTGATCGTGATGATAAGTCAAGTTAGTGAAGCAAAGAATAAAAAAATAAAATCTGCAATAACTGAAAACAGCACCTTTTAAGTTGATATTGCAAAGGTGTTAGCAAATAGTTTTTTGTCGCTACCAAATTCTGAAGGAAATATCTGGCTCCTTAGCTGCTGAATGCTCAACCTGTTATTACCAGCTAGTTGCTAACTGTTTGTCTGCAGTTTTTTTGCGGTGCAGGTAGTGTACAGTAGGTTTTTAGGGCTTTTGCACTGAAAACAGCTGCTTGCTGTGGCTGCAAATGGCTCTATGAGAGCAGTAGGATTGAAGCAGAACAGTGAAGTGGGCCAGACAGCTAAACAATGAGCTGAAACTCGCTATAAAGCTCCGTAAAGCCGAGGGGAGCTGCAGATTCAGGTGATAATTCTCTGTAGGTTCACACGAGCATCGTCAAATTGTTTTCACATTGTGATTTGATACATTATTGCTGTAAAAATATTGATTATAACCACTTTAAGTTTTTTGAAACTCTTAACATTAGGCTAAATTGGGCTTATTAACATTCTAAGGATGTGAATTAATGTGCATTGTCCCTGATGATAAGTAAAGTAAAGCTAATTTAAGTTAAATTAAAATAAGTTGTTGAAAACCCAGTGCATAATCCTATCCAACTATGATGATTAATCAATAAAGCAAAGTTAAGATGAATGAAATTTAAGTAAAGTGAAGTTAAATTATTGGAAGCCCTTTTTAACCGTATATAACTGTTTTGGGTAGTTTTAGCATTTGACTACATCTGGTACACTGACATCATAAGGAGGGTAATTCATATGTCCTGTTCCTGCTAAAGTAAGGTTTGGTTAAGTTAAGTAGAGTTGAAGTACCCCTCAACTCAAAAATGTGTTTTTCTTATGTTTAAGTCCCCTAGACCTTGATGTTGCTGACTTGTATCTGTGCAAAGTTTGTCACTAGAGAGGTGTTTTCACATCACAGAAGGGCGAGATGTCTGAACGCTGTCCTCAAATCTTTGATTCAAATGTATTTGAGCTCAATTTGGGACGTCACAATTTCAAAAGCCAGTCGCAAAGCCACCTGAGCAAAGAAACCATGAAACCTCCCGCGCTGGGCGGACATGTCAGTACAGAGAGTGAAGTTAGCGTAGTGAAGGTTTTGACAGCAAACATGGCAGTGTGAAGTTTTTGGAAACCGAACCCTGGAGCTGCCATCCACCTTCTACTAATGTTACATAAAAACAATGTGAACACACTGCACATTGTATGTTTCACAACCACTAAACACTGCCAGTTAAGTCCTATGTTCCGCCGGCGGTACCTTGGGGGAGGTTACAGGTAAAGACGGACAACAGTATGCAATTTATTTTGGGTATGCCTTTTTTCAAGCGAAAATTCAGAATTGACAGGAATGCTAACTTAACATAAACAAATAAAAGATGCTAACTACAGTAGCCGATAGGTAGGCACCCATTTTGGTGCGCAACAGACTCCTCATCTGAGCCTGACTGAGCCTCAAACATGTATGGCTGAATCTCTCCGATGTTTCCCCTAACTCTCTGGAGGGGAACTTTAAGTTGCCCTGTATATAACCGTTCTAGCTAGTTTAGCATTTGGCTACATCTAGAACATTTACATGTAGCCTATTTGTATAATGTAATTCAAATCATGTTGCTTGTTGGATACCGTGTCGCTGCCATCATCATCGATGTGTATTGTCTTTAATGCTCTGTGGTGAAGCCAAAAGACAACCGGTCAAAGCAGATGGCCGCCGACCCAGAGCCTATAGGTTCTGCTCAAGGTTTCTGCCTGTTAAAAAGGGAGGTTTTCCTTTCAACTGTCGCCAACTGCTTGCACATGGTGGAAATTGTTGAGTCTCTGTAAATAATATAATATAATAATAATAATATAATATTATAAAGAGTACAATGTAGATCTGCTCTATATGAAAAGTGCAAAGAGATAACTTCTGTTATGAATTGGTGGTATAAAATTGAATTATATTGTCCACAACATGGACAGCAACGTTCCTAACTAACTAACAAACTTAAGTTACTACATCATACTGTTGATAATTAATGTGCAGAGACCCTGATAATAAGTCAAAGCAATGTAAAACAAAGTCAAGTTGAGTTAAACTAAGTAATGTTAAGTTGTTAAACTCTGTGTATAACTGAATATAAAAGTGTTTCCAACGTCCCTGCTACATGTTTTTTGGTTTTCTTTTTTTTTTTTGGCATTTTAGCATTCGGCTATATCTGTTACACTTACATCATAATGATGTTACTTAAAGATCCCCTCCAGGCATGTATTGTATATACAAATAGACTGCTTGGAACAATAATGTGTTTCTGATGTTTTTTCCACAAAAAAAGTATAATTTCCACATTAAAATCCTTGAAAAGGGGGTCCACGGAGATCCAAGGAGAGAGCAAGGAGATTGTCGGTTCGAATCCCGGATCAGACTGACGTCACATGTCCTCCCTCTGTCACCATGGGTCCCCCGGGCCCCCCCGGCCCCCCCACCACCGTCCAAAGACATGCATGTGTAGGTCATGGTTGTCTGTCTATGTGTCAGCCCTGCAACGAGTTGGCCACTATCCAGGGTGTACCCCGCCCAAGGCCCAAAGCCACTGGGATAGGCCCTAGTCAGCCGCGACCCGCGAACGAGAACAAGCGGTAGAAATGACTGATCCTTAAAAAGGTATCTACTCTAGAACTATGTGCAAAGTTTGTTAATTTCTAAAGTTTCCTTGCTGGAAACAAGATGTCTCCTTTTTCATTGTAAAGTCCATTCTCAGTGTATGTGCACTGGTGGCTTTCAAGTTTCTACATCACACTTGTAAAAGTTGCAAACTATCTGTGATGTCACAAATCATACTCGTAGGCCTGCCCCTTAAAAATCAGGTTTCCAATGAGCACAAAGAAACTTTCAGCCGATGAATGTGACAACAGCCTTCTAGTGTCAAACTCTGCACAGACATCATTCAGCACAGTGATGCTCAAACATCCATCTCAAGGAACAGGAAGAAAAACATGTTTGAGTGGAGGGGAACTTTAAAGATTTCTCGCCTCTCACCAAAACACATTGTGTGAATCTTTGAATTCTAACAAAGTCTTTGAATGTAACTCCATCCTTGCTGAAAACACTAAATATTTAACTAATATTTAAATATTTTAAATCCTGCATCATTTACATCCGTGTTTGGTAGTGTTTTTCTTCGCGACCTTTGTGGGCGCATTTCTATTGTTGATCAGCGGACTGATGTGAAAAAGGTGGCAGGAATGTGTATTGTGCATGTACAATGTAAACAAAGCAGGCATGTAAAAACATTGCTCCATTAAACTACAAGTGGTTGAACACTCCACAGGGTAATCTCAACTACTCCTTATTTCATTAATTAAGTAAAGTACATGTACTGTATATATATACATGTGTGTCAATGACAGGGACCCAGGTGGAACGGTGAGGTTACAGGGAGCAGAGGTGAAGAAGGTGCAGGACTTTAAGTACTTAGGGTCAACGGTTCAGAGCAATGGAGACTGTGGAAAAGAGGTGAAGAGGCGAGTGCAAGCAGGTTGGAACGGGTGGAGAAAAGTGTCAGGTGTGTTGTGTGATAAAAGAGTATCAGCAAGAATTAAAGGAAAGGTGTTCAAGACGGTGGTGAGACCAGCGATGTTGTACAGCTTAGAGACAGTGGCACTGAAGAAAAGACAAGAGGCAGAGCTGGAGGTGGCAGAGCTTAAGATGTTGAGGTTCTCTTTGGGAGTGACGAGGATGGACAGGATCAGGAACGAGTACATCAGAGGGACAGCTCATGTTAGATGTTTCGGAGATAAAGCCAGAGAGGCCAGATTGAGGTGGTTTGGACACATTCAGAGGAGAGACTGTGAATATATTGGTAGAAGGATGCTGAGGTTGGAGCTGCCAGGCAGGAGGTCTAGAGGAAGACCAATGAGGAGATTTATGGATGTAGTGAGAGAGGACATGAAGTTGATTGGTGTGAGTGAAGAGGATGCAGAGGACAGGGTTAGATGGAGGCACATGATTCGCTGTGGCGACCTCTGAAAGGGAACAGCCAAAAGGAAAAGAAGACATGTACTGTATATATACGTGTACGTGCTTAGGCAGAAGAATGGGCATGGTGTTTAAAATATTTCCATGTCATTGATTTCTATCAACACACAAATTGCAATATTTCTCATTTTCCTGACTGTACATTCACATCAACATCAATTCTGCTTCTGAAATTATATGAAAACCATGTTTATTCGCCAGTAAATTAATTCCACTGCTGACTATGACTGTATATATACACAACAATGTGCGTTGAGATGATGCTCTTATTTTTAATATCTCAAATGTCACAAGTTGTGGTAGCATGAAATAGATGTTTCTATTTCTGGGCATAGAAGGTGACAGCAGCAGGTAATTTACACATTTGAGGTAGATAACTGCACTTATATTTATCTCAAACATGAACCCAACAAGTACTTGCAATGATTAATGTCACAGCACATGGTTTTGCTCATAAGGCGTCCATCTTAAATTCCTCATTATTTTGAAGAGCGCATTAATTCCTGTCATTGCAAGGAAATCACATTGCATTTTCCAACGTCACCATGCTACTCCTGAGCCCTTCAGCTCAGAGACGGCGGCGCTTATGCTGCTGACCTTTCTCAAGCAGCTTGAAGGCTTTTTAGACCTTTTCTTGAGAGGTGAAATATAAAGAGGGATCCAGCTGGGTACACCTCCAATGTCATTAGAGTGCAGCACACCACAGAGCGTCACACAGCAGCACAAGCCAGGCTGTTAATGCCTAGTACTTTGAGTTACAGACAACTCATGGCTATGGGCCTCCAGAGACTGTGTGCGTAATGAAACCAGCCAAGCAATAAATACTATGTAAGATCTGTCCAGCACTTGGGACATGTGAGTTGTTGAGGACTACAGAGGCCTAAGCCAATAAAAAAGTAGAGTTTTCCAGACCAGTCACATTATTTACAATCAATGTGCCTCCATGAATCCAGCATTGATTTGATACTTATATTTGTTTTTTGGCAGAAGTGCATTTTGAATTTCTCGATTGTAGAGCAGCCTTCCATTTCCAGCAGTTAAGAACTGAACAGTGTTGTTGACTCTACAAGGAATTCTGAATTCTGCTTCTGCCCTTAAATTGTACAGTGTTCTTTCTCAAGGACTAAATAATCAACATAATTATACTGTGTAACACTCATTTTGTGGTTGGATGGCTATAAAAGAAATAGAACAGATGTTCAGCTTTTGATGGCAGGCATAAACGATCCCTTGTCTCAAGGAGCTCCACTTAAAATCCAACCCACCCATACTCCCCTGTGTTCTTTTGCCTGGGATCGAGGCAGACTGACAGGAATTTTAATTGGTGGACCAAAGAAGAATTCTTGTTGTCAAAACATGGTTATTACAGTTCCCTTTCAAGGGAACTTCAACGCTGCGTCAGCTGACGCTATGGGGAACGCCTTCAGTGTGACTGCCTCTGAATCTCTGTATCAACTTAATGTCAACACGTGACGTACGCCGGCGGAACCGGAACTATAAGGGGAGCTGGCTTCACTGTTGTTGTCAGTCTTCTGATCTTCAGCAAGCGCGCTGGGTCTCTGTGGAAATGATGAGTGTGAAGCGTTTTTTGCAGTCCTTCCTCCCTGCCCGCGGATTATCCCCACCGGCAACTCACGTGTTTTGGTTGACTGTTTTGGGTTGAGAGCTCGCTCTGTCAGCCCTCGAGGTTGACCGCGAGCAGCGTGAGCGTCTCCTCGGGAGCTCGCTCCCCTTGGTGCGGGTCCCTGCGGCTGCTGCGGCAGGTGAGAAACGGGAAAGACACGGCTCATCCGCTAATTCCCACCCGTTTTCGGGACCGGAAGCCCGCAACGGGGGGACATGTTCAGAGGCCACACACTTGTGTCTGCTGTCTGCACGGAGAGCAGGCTCTGTCAGCCCTGAGGGGTGACTGTGAGCAAGGTAAGTGCCCTCTCTGAGGAGAGATAAGCGCTCTGCTCTCGACTGACTGTTTGTTGTTTGTTGAAACAGTCTACCTGCATTCGGGATCCGGAAGAGAGGGAGAAGACGGACCTGAGGGCCGTGCTTCTTGCCCAGCAGACCTCACAGAAGAGGCCCTGACTCGAGCGTCGGGCCTCAGAGGGTGCCCCCCCCATCGGGGTTGAGCACATCGCTGCTCCCCCATTGTGCCCTCGGGAGCTCAGCCTCTTAACCCTGCCGCCGGTGGCGCTTCGGGGCATGGCGAGTTCCATGCAACCACTGCCTTTAGACCTGCACGGCTGTGCAGCAGTCAGGCCAGAGTTGCGTCCTCTACTGAGGCCTGTAGACTTTCCTTTCCGATTAAATCCCGCCGTTCCATCGCTTCGGGGTACCGCAGCTCTCACATTGCAGGTTCTGGGGGCGGTCAGGCATGTACATGCTGATCCTCGGGGATTTCCCGCCGCTGCAGTGCTTCGGGTAACTGAGGCCGCCACTTCAGGTCCCCCAGGCACCAGCCTTGAGCGGTTGGTTCCCCTGAGGGACTCTTCTGCCCGCTTGTGAAGCTTGACCCGGCATGTCGCACTGAGTTTGCGCACTGTCCGACAAGGTTACAAGCTTCGGTTCCGGTCCACACCCCCATGATTCCGGACACCGGAAGTTCCTGCGGTTCGCTTTCGGGGGCAAAGCTTACCAATATCGGGTGCTTCCCTTCGGCCTAGCACTCTCCCCTTGCACCTTCACGGAGTGTATGGATTCTGCCCTGGCTCTTCTTAGACTCCAGGGGATCCGCATCCTCAATTTTTTTTGGACGAGTGGTTGATTTTATCCCAGTCTCGTCTCACGCGGTACGGCATGCCGTACTTGCGCACTTGAGGTGCTTGAGGTTGAGGTTCAACACACGCTCACTCCAACACAAAGGATTAACGTTCCTAGGAGTAGTGTGGGACTCAGTCACGTTGCGGGCACAACTGTCTCCCGCATGCGTCGATTCAATCTTGACTATGGTACTCGTGGTGCAGCTAGGCCGACATCTAACTGCACTTCAGTTTCAGAGACTGTTAGGCCTCATGGCCGCAGCATCCACTGTGATTCCGCTTGGATTGCTACACATGAGGCAGCTGCAGTGGTGGCTCAGGGACGCCGGATTTTCCCCGAGGGGCAATCCTTTTCACCTGATCAAGGTTACACGCAGGTGCATGCATGCCTTAGACAGGTGGAGACAACGGGTCGTCCTGAACCAGGGCCCAGTGCTGGGAATGGTGTATCACCGTCGCACATTTTCTGGTCTGTGGCACAGAAATTGCCTGGAGATGCGAACCTTACGGCACTTTCTTCCAGACCTCAGGGGCCACCACATGCTTGTCCGCTAGGAGCCAACAACACACCGGTGGTCTCCTACTTAAATTGACATGGTGGTCTGAGGTCGCGCCCTCTGTGCAGACTGGTGCGCCAGATCCTTTTTTGTGGTCCCAGGGGAAGTTGCTTTCTCTCAGAGCACTTTTCATACCTGGGTACCTCAATGTGGGAGCTAACATCCTGTCGAGGCAGGGGCCGAGGCCCGGGGAATGGAGACTGCACCCCGAGACGGTGCAGATGATATAGAGGAGATACGGCAGAGCACAAGTGGACCTGTTCGCGTCCTCAGACAACGCTCACTGCCCCCTCTGGTTCTCCCTTGTGTATCCAGCGCCCCTGGGGCTGGATGCCATGGCACCGCCTTGGCCGAGGCTACGGCTGTACGCTTTTCCCCCGATTGCTCTGCTTCTGGGGGTTCTAGAGAGAGTTCGCCGAACAGGGCCCCAGCTGCTGCTCGTGGCCCCGTTCTGGCCCGCCAGAATCTGGTTCTCGGGCCTGGTAGCCCGACGTGGGAGTTTCTTGTCAGGAGGGACCTGCTGTCACAGGGCCGAGGCAAAATATTCCATCCCCAGCCGGGGAAATTAAAGCTGTGGGTCTGTCCCCTGACGGGGACCACCTCCGAGCTGCCGGTCTCTCTACCGAGGTAGACCATCTTACACTCTAGAGCCCCCGCCACGAGGAAACTGTATGGGGACAAGTGGAAAATTTTCACTACATGGTGCCTGGAGCGCCATCTTGACCCAGTTCACTGCCCGATGGCTTCAGTGCTGGAGTTCCTCCATAGCCGGTTTTCGGCTGGACTCTTCCCCCGCTACACTTAAGGTGTATGTGGCTGTGTTTGCAGCATTCCACAGTTTGGTGGGTGGCTGCTCGCTTGGGAAGCACCGCTTTGTTACCAGTTTCCTTCTTGGCACCTTGAGGATGAGGCCTCCGGTTCGAGTCAGAGTCCCTCAGTGTGATCTTACAGTGGCGCTGGATGGATTGACCACAGCACCGTTCGAGCCACTGGACGATGCATCGGACAGGTGTCTGGCCTTAAAGATGGCATTTTTGCTGGCCATGACCTCTCTCAAGAGAGTTGGAGATCTACATTCCCTGTCCGTGGCTCCTGCTAACCTGGAGATCGTTCCAGGCGCAGTTAGAGCCATCCTGCATCCCAGGCCGGGTTATGTACCTAAAGTACCCACTGAGGTGGTCTGGCCGGTAGTCCTGCAGGCGTTCCATCCTCCTTCAGATTTGGCAGAACAGGAAGGTAGGCTGCAACTGCTTTGTCCAGTCAGAGCCCTGGAGTTTATGTCCGGAGGACATCCCAGTGGCGCAGTTCGGACCAATTGCAGGTATGCTTCGTGCCCCCTCGTAAGGGCTGCCCGGCTACCAAACACACTATTAGCAGGTGGATAGTTGAGGCTATCGTTTCGGCATACGAGGTGCGCGGTTTGCCTTCACCTCTTTCGATAAGAGCTTACTCCACACGGAGTATGGCGTCCTCCAGAGCTTGGTGGTTGGGAACCCCCCTCTCCGATATATGCGATGCTGCGGGATGGTCCTCGCCTCACACCTTTGTGAGATTTTACAGCCTAGACCGCTTACATAATCCGGGATCTGTGGCTCTCTTGTCTTGAAGTGTGCCCTGCTGGCTTCACACTCTGACAGGCATCCCTTCAGCATGGTGGAGTTGGTACTGCGTTCCCCATAGCATCAGCTGATGCAGCCTTGAAAAGAAACGTACCAGGTTACGTAGGTAACCATGGTTCCCTGATAGGGAACGAGACGCTGCGTCTCGCTGCCATACTTCCGGCATGCCTGTGAAGCGGGTTGCTTCAGTCGATCAGAAGGCTGACGACAACAGTGAAGCCAGCTCCCCTTATACTTCCGGTTCCGCCGGCGTATGTCACGTGCCCAATCAAGATTGGTCTAAGTTGATACAGAGATTCAGAGGCAGTCACGCTGAAGTCACGCGTTCCCCATAGCGTCAGCTGACGCAGCGTCTCATTCCCTATTAGGGAACCATGGTTACATACGTAACCTGGTACATTTTATTTCTTGGTACTTCAAAATGAAAAACAGAAAATGCTAAGGGAATAATGAAACTACCTGTGCAAGTTAATATTATGGTTGAACTTAATATTGAAAGCAGTGTGAGCAAAGGATACTTACCCAGTGTTAACTGTGTGTTGTACACAATCACTCTTACACCAGGCTTGAGCTCAAACGCCACCAAATTTTGGTTCAGCGCGCTTACAATTATATCAGATACCTGTTAAACACATGAAACATGGTGTTTTACATTCAAAGACAGCCTGCAGTCACCATTTTTAAATATATAGAGCTATCTATTTGATAGGATTTCAACAATTTCTGATGTAAAATCCAGTCATAGTTGCCTCTTACCTGTTCTAGCTCCTCCTCACTCTTTTTCTTGCCCTCTGATTGGTTCTTGTGAGGTAACAGGAAGAGCTCAGCAGCTGTTGGAACTCCTGGGAATACGGCTACCAAGAGCTGATCCTCCGGGAAGTCAGACACCTGTGACAAGGCAGAAATATGCTTTATTAGCTATTACACTGTGACTGTGATTATTACTTATAGCTTTGTCAATTAGTTCTGTGCCCATAAAATCAAACAATTGGCTATTGAACAATCAGTTCAGTTAGCCAACTAGTGTGTGAACGTATTTGTACTGCATTAGGGAGAGACAAGGTCAGAAGAAGAGTGTAGTGAGAACAAGGCGGTCAGTTTCTCCCCACATTCACCAAAACACAGCAACATGGTTTACGACGTGGTGGAATTCCACGGGAGGAGTTCTGAATAAACTCTGCTCAGACCTCTAGATCTGCAAACTGACTTCTTCCCCTCTCTAACAGTAAAGGTGCCAATTTGGTTAACTGCCAGACAAGACCAGAACTTTCCACCCCAGAGGAAAGACCTGACTTGTCATTGCTAATGGAGCAACAGCAAAATGTAAAGGCAATAAATTGACTCTCTGGATTAGTTTAACTAAAGGAGAAACCAAAAATATCCTCTCCCTAGTGTGTCCTGCTAGAATCTTACACACACACACACACACACACACATGGAAACCAACAGAGAATCAGAATTCGGACTGAAGTTCCTTTTCTCACACTGAATCACGGACAAGAGACTCTAAGAACATTTTGGGGGCTTTGGAAGTACCTTTGGAATGTTCTTTAAAGACTTGGTCTGACTACAGGAGTGGGATCATTCTGCTTTCTCCAACTTCCAGAAACAGATAAATATTGAAATTAACACTCAGCTGTGTATTTAGTGTATGATTTATTTAAATGGTTAGTTTAAAGATTGAAATTTGATTTGAGCTGTTTTACTACTGCCCTTGCTAAAGCTTATTGCAATAAATAATGGAACTATAGTGAAAGTATACATTGTGGAAATTGGATTTATGAGATCATTGATGGTGGTAAAAAGTTGGGTTTTTGTTGCATAACATCTTAAAAGGTTCTTACAGGTTACTCTAGCCACTAAAATTAACAGTCCCTTGGGTCTCACCTCTGTGCCACTAAAATCCATCAGAGCACCATAACAAGAGCACAGACTTCGTAAAATGAATCCATAAAGATAAATTCAATACTGAATATCTTTTGTGATTACTGATCGATTTTTCTGTATTGAAAATCATTATTGTTGTTGTTAGCATGGTTGTTAGACGTCCACTGGCAATCCCATGATGCCTTGGGTTGAGTCTCTCGACCAATCAGAGGCTGTGTGGGCATGTGTGGCAGCACTGATCATATACTATCACTAGATCTATACTATACTATCAGGGCAGCACCTGAAATAATGAGTAGACTAGCGGAAATGTAATAAATAACGTGTAGATTCTCCTTTGCACATTTGGATAGTATTGTATGATGCATGTCCAGGGCGCAATGAGCATTACATGTAGGTACAGTTGTTATTCCAGGTTTACAAATTCTTTTTGGCTTCTTGACATGGAAATTAACCGGATATTATGTCAGAATAAAGGCAGCCTCGATCAGCCAATAGATCATTTTGCACCACAAAACGCAAATTAGTTCCTAAGCCCTCCTAAATGATAATAAGAACAACAATAACAATTTGATTTATCAATAACCGAATCGTTGCATTGGTGTGAACTGTGGCAGCTTTCAGTTACGTTTTCTTGAGGTAAAGGAAAGGGGATATTTTGGTTTGCTATGGAAAACTGTAGTCTAGCTAGAGTGAACAAGCAAAATACAAGAATGGTTAACTTAGCAAGCTAATCACAACTCTTTATTCTTTGCCAATAATACAACCTATCTCTATAATAGGCATTTTCTAACAATATTAATCCCCATAGAATGTTGTTGTCACTGAAAAATAAATGTCATAGGGTCCCTGTTATTGCTATTACTGTTGAATCCTTCAATTCTTTGAGCAAATGAGATGGATATCCAAAGATATTTTAGCAGAGAGAAAGAAGCAGCCGCAGGAGATTGGCAGGCAAGTTGATTCTGAGGGAGCCGGTGTGATTGAGGTCAGTAATGGTCTATAGGTCTGAGGATTGTTTTGTTTTCTTCCAACAATAAGCATTTTGTTTGGCAGGTCTAGGCACTAAGCATACCCTAAGCTAAATTATTTCATTATATTTATTATATATGCTAGCTATATTCTCTAACCAATTTAACTTTCTGCATTCACTGGCTGTGATAAATTAAATAAATATAAATAAATCACATACTGAAGCACCTAAGTCACAACAGAGTGATAGACCGATTTGGCACCATTAAACAGAAGGCATTTTTTAATGCTTCCACCCACGAAGTAAACAAAACTGTTGACTGTGGTTTTGAACATATCATTCTTGATTTTCCTTTATTTGAATACTGCCTTTTTGTTGATGATTTATATCATACATTGTATACATCATTTGGCAGAATAAATCATCTTTAATTGAGAAACGCTCAAACCTGTGTTGTCAAATTTCATTATGACCTTAAAATTCTGGTTCTTGGGTTAAACTTTGTGCAAGCCAAACTACACAGCGAAATTACACTCTGATTGAACCAATCCACAGCGCAGTTACAGTAATAAGTGTAATTAAATAGCATTCTGTGGACAACTTATCTTCTATAGAGAGGAATTCGATATAGTATTCTATTACTTTATCATACATTTACATGAGCAGACAGATAGCATTTAAGTCATTGCTTATAGTAACTTATCAGGAGCAAAGTCTGGCCTATGTAAATTCCCCCATGCAGCTTTGATGTGTCTAAAAGCTAACATTACAGTAACATTTCTTTAACAGAGTAGAAATTGCTGTGTCTTCGGTGTGTGTGTGAATGATTAGTTTACTTTCTATTGACTTGAGTAGTCGGAAGACTAGAAAGGCGCTGTACAAGTACAGTTCATTTACCATTGTGATGTTCGAGTATGTGATATATTGCACGTAAAACTTGAAAAATTTAATTCACTAGTCCGAAAAAACATGAAGAGCCATGCTAGAAGTTTCAAACAAAGGAATAGAGTTCCGTGCGAAGGCCGTCCTCCACACCAGAAACTCCTCCTCCTTTGGCAAACGGACAAAACCCTTATCACCAACATAGCAGGCTGGCCCTCACGTCTGGGCTCAGGGGTTGTTTTATTTAAATTTTTACTTTCTACGTATTTCTAATACGTATACGTCTTTTTAATGCCTCAGTATTAAACTGAAGAGTTGTTTCTTTGACTTTTATATTTTTGTAAATTTTCCAATAAGTCTCGCTATTTTTGTAATGTTATTTCCGTTTAAAGTCACTCAAGCCTAGCTGAAGAAGTTAGTGTAGCCAAAGATATTCTATTCAACAAGCCACAACATCACAGACTTGACAGAAGCCACCCCGAGCTGCTGGAAGCCAGCTAACTTTGAATGCAAAGCCCTTGTGAAAGAAGCCTGGACAATGTCCGTGTTTTAACGCAACAAAGGTTAGAAC
This sequence comes from Coreoperca whiteheadi, assembly GCA_011952105.1. NCBI lineage: Eukaryota > Metazoa > Chordata > Actinopteri > Centrarchiformes > Sinipercidae > Coreoperca > Coreoperca whiteheadi. The sequence goes on along the minus strand of CM022472.1, from coordinate 29,670,020 downwards.
TGAAGAAACTTTGCATCCTGCATCTCCCAGAGAAGTCTAGCAGCAGCAATTTGGCCAGACCTTCGCTGTCGGCCCTGAAATGAGACCGCCAGTCTGGCCAGGAGACTTCATCAGCTCAGTGACCAACTGCTTTCAGAAATGCATAAATGTCTCATCCATGCCAGTGTTTTAAAACAGTAGACTTAACCACGGTTTTGCTGTGATAAAGAGTTGACGTCGAATAATAATATTAATTACTATTTAGATAATTTAATTGCCTTAGCGTTACATTAGCGTCTTACAGTTGTTTTTATAATCAAATCACATACCGCACATCACTATTGCCAATAACTGATATTTACCTAATTTCATATCTGTTTTTTTTCTTTATCAAATACCCAATAATCCTTCATTTGTCCACTTATTAGACATTTAGCTATGAAAAAATGTTCTTCTTAGTAAGTAAGAAGTTGTCTGTGTTTTCTTTGAAGCAGAAGACAAGGTCAATCTTTCAAAAACAATTCAACCCTTCTTAAGACACTGGTCAATTTAAGATCGAGTTTTGATTAATTTGGTCTTGTTATGGTTCAGTTTATCTTCCCTCTCAGCCCTCATGTTTCCAGTTGTCTTTTTCCCCTTTCCTTGTGTCTCTTGTCTGTCCCCAGTTTGTCTTCCCTGTTTGTCATGTGTACACACGTCTGGGCGAGCCAGGCCAGCTCTCTCCACACCTGTAACACATTCAACAAGCTCCGGCTGCCTGCACACCGGAGACTCATCCAATTAACACCCGCCTGCAGTATAAAGCTCCAGCTCAGCGCTTCAGTCTTTGTTAGATTGTACAGTCACCTCTGTGGTACCTATGTATTGCCAGCTGCATACATTGTGGTTACATTCAAGTTGTACTAGACTCTAATCCCTGATTTTCCTGTGCTCCAGCTTCACTCGCCTGCCTCCCCTGTCTGTCAGCCAGCCTGCCTCGCCCAGTGGCTTCTTCCCCAGCTCATCTGCCTGCCCGACTTCCCTACCAAGAAACCAACCTGTCTGTCTGAGATTCTCCGGTGTGTCTACTGACCTGCCCTGCCTCCCTGCCTACCAACCGTCTGTCTGGAAACCTGTTTCGAGACGTCCCAATCAACCTATTCAAACCAAACCAAGCCTTGTGAATAAACTTCTCCAATTATCTCCTCTCTCTACACTCTGAGCCTTTTTTTTGGGTCCAAAACCTGGCTTATCATAACAGGTCTTTTTTCACTGTTTCTCACCCCAATGAGAGTATTAAAGTGTAAATATTTGATTAAAGTGGCATACTCTTCTACATGAGTATGCTGTGGGAGTGTAGCGGTGGACTTGAGTTGACTGTCTGGACGGTGTGGTTGCTGTAGTCACTCCCTGCTGCAACAGAACAGGCTAGTTTTCTTTCGAGGTAACTCAACGCTGCGTCAGTGACGCCTCCAGCATGACCGCACCTGAAGAACATGTACAACCTAGTCCAATCTTGATTGGTGCAAATGTCAACACGTGACGTATGCCGGTGGAAAGGGAAGCTGTAAGGGGTGCTGGCTTCACTGTTGTCAGTTTTTTGCTCTTCAGCAGCCTTTGGATAAGTACTGCGTACAATGAGAACTAGTGTGAAGCAATTCGGTGGCATACGCACATGTCGTGGTCGGGGAAGGCAGCATACCCGATCAGCCCTTGAGCAGGTTGATTTTGTGCATTGCAAACGTCTTCCCGTGGAGATCACTCCACTCTCAGCTGGCAGTGTTGAAAGCGGCAAGCTGGTGCTCCACGTGGTAAGCGGTTGCCAAGGCAACCCTGTGGCCGGCCCCGCCGGTTTGTCACGATCAGTCTCTGGGTGGCATGTTTCCATATTCTCATCCTGACGGGAACATGGGAAGTTCTTATGGCGCGCCGTTGGGGGCGCAGCTTTCCGCCACTGGGTTCGTCCAACTGGCCCAGCGAGGGCACAGCAGTGAGCTGTCATGCTCAACCACGTACGGGGTTATGGACTCGGTCACGTTGCGGGCACAGTTGTCTCTTGCACGGATCACGTCGCTCCTGCCCCAGGTGTCCAGGAGGTTGCTAGACCCTCATCTCACTGCGACACAGTTCTTGGGACCGTAAGGGTTCCCAGCAGCAGTGGCCCAGGTCATACCATTGGCCGCTCGGGTTTCCCAGAGGTGCAAACCAATTCACGAGGTCACAGTTTCCAGCTGGTGCACTCATTCCGTGGTCTCGTGGACGGAACTGTGGGCTGGGAATATCGCGTTGTTGGCAGATCCTGTTATAGACCGCATCCTGCAGGAGGTGGGTTGTGGTTCTGAGGGCACGCTTGACTCCCACTTTCCCTCCCCAGGGGGCTCGCGCCCTCTGGGTTCAAGGAGGCCTCGGATCCCACTGAGGTCCCACGGGAACTTGCTCTTGGAGTGAGCACCTTTTCCCCCTAGGTACCTGGAGGGGGGAGCGGACAGGGGTTAAGGGGATGTTTGGGTTCAGCGGTGGCTAGGCACCGGCTGTACACCTTTCCCCATTTGCTCAGCTCCGGGGAGCTCAGGTTGCAGGCCTGTGGTGGGATGATTCACCCCTGGCCGATCATGTGGTTCCTGCCCATGAGGGGGAACAGTTCTTCATGGTCTCTACTGTGGTAGTGGCGACCATCCTAAACTCTGGAGCTCCCTCCACGAGGAAACTGAAATGGAAGCATTTCACTTTATGGTGCCAAGAGCACCAACAGGATCCAGTTTAACTCAATGTGTTTACATTCTATTAAGAAATTGCAGATTTCAATATAATGGTTAACAGTTTGAACTACAAGTTCACATGCCATTTGCAGTAGTCGAAACATTCTGGAGGATGCCACTTGAGTCACCATATTATACAGCTCTGATAACAAGACAACCACCACCAGTTGTTTTTGGATATGAATTTTTGAAGATAGAAACACTGTTAATCAAACAAGATAAATCCAGTTTCAGTAAATACAGTAAATCAATATAATATAATCTATACAAATAAACAGAAATAACTACTGTTCATTCGACTAGTTTTTCTTATTCAATTTTAATATCTTACAGAGACTCGGCATTAACTAGTGCATTAGCATCTTAACCAACCCTCACCAACTCTCTGAAAAGGCTGGCAGTGGAGTACTGTACATTCAGTGGCAGTGGAGTACTATTTTCCCTCACAACTACCGCTGCTCTGTTCTGGTCTAAGAGAGAGAGCGAAGCAAAGAGAGATAGACAGACAGACATGAAGAGAGACAGAAAGAAAGGGTGAAACACGCAAATAGCAACAGAGTGAGAGATACAAAGAGACTTGAATGCATAATGACCTTTATTTCTAGCTGACAAATTTAAGAGCACCCTACTTTTTCAAACATAGTTTTTCTTCAACACTTCATATTGTGTCCATATTGTACAGTTGTAGAACATGCCTATGAAGCCAGTGGGGCCAGCCACGGCAGTGAGCCAGGCAGTAGCCTAAGCAGATACAATGCAGATGCATAATAAGGCCGGGTTAAGCTGCCGAGTCTCTCTTGGCTTGGATGAGAGTATGAGTTGAAGCCAGCTTAAACTCAAGTAAGGTCAGAGATAGGATGGTGTCGCCTGTCAGAGGGCCCAGTAGATTTATGATGGCACAGCCTGACAGCCACTGCAGGACCTAATGATAAATCAATACATAATTTAACATGAATACTTCATTATGAATGCTCAACCAACTTTTGGCACGTTTTACTGTGTATCAATAACTGAAAATTGTTCAAAAGCAATGTTTCTCAAATGGATAATCCTGTAACATCTATTTGGTTATGCTCATAGAAAGATCAGGGTGGTTTTAATAACAAAAACACTGACAAATAATATGAGAGAGGTTGTAAATCTAGGAAGACTTTGGCATCAAAAGCAGATGCTTACACATCCATCAATCTCCCTTACGTGTTACAGTGTTATGTAAATGTCACACTACTTTTTGCATTGCTATCCCTAAAGCTGCATACAAATATAATTTGAAAAACAGTTTCAGTTTTCAAGTTGTGTTTTTGGTTCCAATTGTAGGTTAGTGTGGGAGCGACAGACCGGATGGATTGCCATGGAATTTGGTACAGACTTTCATGGTTCCTAGAGGATGATATGCTGTGTCACAGGACAGTGACGTCACATATGGAAAGGTTACAATAACTGTATGTCAATGTCCAGACTGCCTTCAGGCATATAACTAAATTATTTGAAACAAACAAAATAGAACAATTTAGTGAATGTTTTCTGGCTTTATCTCAATTTCCAAGGATGTCAAAAGCTTATTTATCTTTTGTTAAAAGATCAAGCCAGACAAATATTTCTGTTTTTGTTTCCAGAAAAGAATTTTTAAAGCCCTTAGCTCTTAACCAGTTTATACAAGCAACAGACGCAGGGCCTGGGTGGTGATTACTCTTCATTTTAGAGGCTTTGATATTTTTATGCTTTCTCAGGGGGCTGGGTGGACAATGGAGTGGGTATAGCCAAAGCACATCAATTATCAAGCACAGAAATCACTATTTGAGTACCAAAGTAGTGGACAATGATAGCCATAACTTGCAATGAGAGAAGGAGCGGAAAACGGGGAGATAAAGTGAATAGGATGACAGAAGAGGCAAGAGCCTCTGAAGAAGAATAAATACACTTTGACCATGTTTGTTCTCATTGCAATCGGTCATTTGTTTAAAAAGCTGGCTGGATGCTTTGGAGTGCTCCATTTTGATGCTCTGAAAATGTACTGCTGGATACACAAATCAGATTTGGATGGCAAGCAGGACGAGAAGCGAAAGCACTCAGCGAGGACGAGGTTACCTGCTGCAGGGAAGCCTAGCTCAATTTGGTTTGATGCAAAGATTCCACAGTGCAATATTTTGCAAGTTTATCTGAAGAAATACTATTCGAAGAAGATAAGCTCTCAGCACAGGGACGCAGGAAGGGAATGGAACTGTATGCTTGCAAACTGAAAGGTATTAATGCCTCTACAGATACAGTACATATTTTCTCATGCACAACTCACTTGCTTTTTTTATGTTCTAATTTAAATTTAATACAGATAAACCCCATGAGATGTACCATCTCATTTTTTTCAGTTTTTATGGAGTTACTTTTGTGTCTATTATGCAAACAAAAAATAGGCTTGAGGGGAAAACTATCCACACCCACAAATTTGTGATCCAAATGTTTTGTTTGCCAATCCAAAAATTGTGTTTGCAAATCAAAAAATTGTGTTTGCAAATCCAAAAGTTTGCCGAAACCAAAATGTTGAGCTGAAATCTTGTGGGTGGGACCTACGAAAGACACATCTCTATTGGCCAGTCTCAATCGGGGAGACAGTTTTGGCAGCATCCACTGTTAGTAAACACGAGAGGACGTGGTGAAGGCGGAGCAGGAGCAAAGAAAACCGATGCCGTCTTTGTAATAGCAACAATGCTATTTTTGAACATGTATGTAGATTGCTTTTTGATTGCTGTCAGGTGCGCCTTTGTTTGTGGAAACCCGGTCAAGCCAGCCGCCGTGTGGATTCTGATGTGCGTCTACTAACAGTTGATGTTGCCAAGCTGTCATTCTGATCGAGACTGGCCAATTGGGAGGCATCTTACATAGGTCCCAAACATGAGATTGCAGGTCGATATTTTGGATTCATTTGGATTTGCAAATTTTTTCAATTGCAAACAAAACTTTTGGATGACATTTTTTAATCACAGATTTGTGAGTGTGGATACTCTGCTCTTTTTTGATTGCATAATAATGAAACAAAAGTAACTCCATAATGTTGCAGGTTATAGTCAAAAACCCACATATTAGACAAATCAACGTTTTGACATGATAATGGCACTAGATGAAAGGTTAAGGGATCACCAAAGTCAATACAATACTTCCTTCGGGAAACATAAATGCTGAACCAGATTTCATTTAAATCTATCCAACAGTTCTCGAGACATTTCAGTCTCACTCAAAAAGGTTTGACCTGCTGGTGGTGATACAAAAAAAGGAAGGAAATCCCCAGAATCATTAGGATTCACCATCTGGGGACCATGAATGTGTGTACAAAAGTATGGCAATTCATTTTAATAGTTGAGATATTTCAGTCTTGAACTAAGTGGTGTACACGGTTGTTCATCAGACAGACCGACATTTCCATCCCAGAGTCACTCCACTAGGGTAACAAAATCATTAGCATTCATTGTCTGGGAACCATTATAGGATTATAGGAAACTTTAACCTGCTGTTGCTGCTCGATGAGAGATAAAAGCAAGTCAATAGGATTCATTCTCTGGATGCCTTGTATATCTGTAGCAGATTTCATGGCAATCCATCTAAAAGTTGTCTAGTCTAGTCAAAAACCTAGAAGATCAACCTCATGTTGGCGTGAAAGGAAAGGTCGGGGAATCACCAAAGCCAGTAGGATTCATCCTCTGGGGACCATATATGACTGTACCAAATTTCAAATAAGTGTTGATCAACTGACCGACATTCTCATTCCTTAAGCCATGCTGCAAGCATTGCCACAAAGATGTTTAATAAATTATAAGCTGATGTGTTGCTCCCACCATGCAGGCTGTACAGCATTAACTACATCTGATTTCTAATCACTTAAACCAATTCTAATGCTAACCCTAACGTATGTATTTATAAAATAAGCCTGATATTAACTGAAATCCAGATTGTTTCAATTATTGGGAGGGGAATCTCTTAAAACCAATACGCATTCAAGTCATTTGAGAGTACGTTAATTATCAACATTTTTTTTAGTAAAAAGACTAAAATATCACATTGGTGTGCACGGTTTGCCATGCATCAGTTGATGAGAAAGTATTCTGGTGCCTTTGGGGAAGCAATAAGGATACGATAGCTTGATAGCTTGCATTAACCTTCAAGAAAAGCTATGGGGGAGTGTGAAAATTGTAAACTGTATGAGTTTGAGCTGAGAAACATCAAGGGAATGTGAGAGGGAGGTGGCTGAAGATAGACAGAGTGGAATGAAATAACCTCCATTACTGAAGTGAGACACTGAAATGAGCCTAGGTGAAGAGACCAAAGTCATGACTTGAAAGATTCAGCAGTGGGGTTACATGGCGCAGCACCTCAGTTAAATGGACCTTGACTTTAATTGCAAGTTGTTCCCTTTCTCATCTCCCATTTTATTGTCGGGGAGTTCAGGACTGGCCTCTGTCTCAAGCAAGAATTGTCCACCATAACAAAATAGAGGAAAAATAACCGTTCCTGTCACCACTTGGACAATATGTTTGTCTGGAAATGAACTTTGCGTCAGCTCCAGCCTCATAAACAGATCTACAGCCCTCTCATATGGATAGTAGCTGAAATCAAACTCTAACATGTGAAAAGATGAAAACAAACAAAAGTGGCACTCAGCCACTATCCGCAAGTGTAATATAATAAAAAAACACATGCTGGAACTGTCACCATTTTCACCCAATGTTCGCTTTCAGTACTTCACTTTAAGGGAGACTTTGTAAGGATGGTTGTGTATTCTAACCCTAGTTCTACGATAAATTCTAATGTGTATTGCGGCACTGAAACTCTGCATGTAGCTGCCTTGACAACCTGAATGAACCCATTTCAGTAAATTGAGGTTCCCCTTATAAAATAGCATTTGTACTTCTCCACTAATAGGCAAGCTTGGTGTTACGGGAAAAAAAGTCTATATTATAGGGGACCGAATTTTCCTGGGACCCACTCGAATGTCCACCTGTGGGGCCCCGTGGACTCACTACACTGAAAGCCTACCAACACCACTGCCATGTACCATGATGCACCATATAAGCAAACCGTTGATTTTAGCTCAGGCCCTGCCACAGGAGGGTTAAGGCCCTTATCATTTTAGGTTAGACTGAGCTTTGTAGTGATTTGATGAATTGCAATTTCTTTGTGGTACTGTATGCACCACTAAACTCCCACACAATGAACCTGGAGCCTTCAGGCCCAATGAGAATCTAGGGCTCCAGGGCAGTAGCCTGCTTTACCTGGTTGGTAATCCACCCTTGTTTTTAGCCTGCTGTGAAGTGGAAAATAACTGGGAAGCTAACAGGTCATGATCAAATTGACTTTATAAATGAAGCAAAGAAAATTGTGTGAAGTATGCCCCTTCTTTTAGGATGTAAAAATTAAAGTAGCTGCAGTGGCTTGATACTGTCTTCGGCAATACTGTGAACAATGCTGCCATGAGACTAATGGTAACATATGGTCCTACAAAAATAAAAACCCAGATAAAACAGGTGGCACTTTATGAAAAAACATCCCGGCACCAGAGCATGTCCTAGTCAGTGATTACAGTAAGAGCCAATGTTAGAATATACATACATTTTACGCACATGCACATGTATTATACTCCACACATTCAAAGACTGTGACTGAACCAATTCTCAGAACATGTATGTATGCCAATGTCTGTGAATAGTGACTTACACAAGCCTTTAATAGCTTGAGAATGCATCAATAACCCTGGTGATTAAGTAGTGAGTGAAATGTACACCCTCAGTCAAGTGAGCTCAAATGTAACAACCAATGTGTGTACAGGGCTGTTAATATCGATTCAGTCTAAATAATTTAGCAGAAACTCACTTCTGTTCTTGAGGGAGAAATATATTTCTGAGTAAAAAGTGTCATAAGGGAAAAAAAACCCAAATATTTGTGGCTGCCAAATGATTTATTTTAATGGCATCACAGTCCAGGAAAAGGGAAATCAATCGCCACCAAAAGCATGACTCTTGGTTATCCAGGTTATTCATGAGATCCCCTTCACCCAATGCCCCTCTAAAAGCACCCACCTGCAGCTCTAATGCTCAATACGTTGGTAAGATGGCTAAGAGCACAGCGCAGCCAAATGCAGTCCGCTATTCATGAGCTGTGAATGGCGAGATGAGTAGCTCTTGGGTGAGCTTCCCACACACACACACACACACACACACACTGAGAGCACTTGCACCCCTCCTACATGCATGTTCGCTAACACACACACACGCACACACATGCACACATGCAGATACACACATAAGACACAGGTATCATCACTCATAGGTCCCTATCAAGACTCCATGCTTGAGGTTCTGAGAGAGATGAAGGAATCAGCACTCATGAGGCCATCTTGGGAAAGCAGATGCGTCCGATGATGAATCACGGGGTGGCCGGAGGGCGTTCTCTTGCCGCGCCAATGAGCCCGGAGTATTGGGCAAGGTAATAGGGGTATAGGAAATAATTGAGAAATAGCAGGGCGAGAAAGAAAGTAGATAAAAAGACAGAAAGGACAGGCGCTCAAGACAGAAGGATGGAAGGAACCGAGAGGGAAGGACAAAGAAAATGAAAATCACTCACTTGGAGCAGAGCCTTCTTAATTACACTCCCCACATCCTGTCTCCACTCGGGTATGTCGGGGTTGAACTCGTCAAGATTAGGGGAGAAAGATAAAAGTAGAGATTTGAAGAATTCTGTTGAGGAGAGTCGAGGGAGAACCAGCTATTAATTCACTTGGATCCGGCGGGCATTATTCTCAGGGAGCTGTGCCAACTGTCATTTTGCTCAAGTTGCGTTTCAGGTAGTTAACACTTGATGAAAAGAAGAGGGTTTCACATATCCCCTGCACTTCCCTTTGGCTACATATACCAGATGCACTTCCAGATAATTAGAAAATGTCACAGCGTTACGCCAACCCATCCGCTGGTAATACATCATTGCGTTTTACAGATACTTGCTGAGAGATTACTTCATTTCAAATGAAGATGTATTTTTAGAGGTCTAACGGTAATATGATATATTTTACTCAAGTAGGGGCCGCTTTATTTCAGAAACGATGTAATGCTGTATTTTCAACTTTGCCTTTCCATAAAACTGCATTTTTTAAACATATTAAAAACAAAAAAAGATGCCAGCAGTACAGGACCCCATTAGAAAACAAATACTGACCTTTGACTGCCGTAGTCTTGGTATCCTGCAGTATGGTGTTGGCTGCAGCCACTTGGACTGTGATGGTGTGCATTCCCTCGTCGGGGAAGGTGTATGAGATACTCCCGTCCAGCGTTATCACTGGCTGCAAGCGCAAAAGGTACAGGGACAAAATAATGTCACGCTTCTCAAGCGTGTGGCACACAACGCTTTATTCAACAGACATTTTCTGCTAGCTTGCCATCATCCGGGTGCTGTCCCGAGCTTGCTTTCAGTGGTGCGACTTAAGGATTATTAAAAACCGGGATTTGTTTGAGAGCAGTATAAAGTTTGGTTAAATTAGGGATGTGTTAAGATCAACCGTAGATTGACTCCAACATTTTTTTGTGTTATCCATTAGTAGAGATTTAAACATACTGCTTTTTGAGCCATGCAAGCAGCATAGCTCTAGGGGTAGCAATGGCGGTATGCCGGCCCACCACTTTGGTCCACACAGAAATATTACTATTTTTTGGACTGCTATAACATTTTGTACAGACATTCATGTCTCCCTTAGAATGAATAGTCATAACTTTGTATAATAACTTGTATTTTTATTCAGGAAGGTTTTACCAATCTCTCTTTTGCAAGCATTACTTGACCAAACTCACACACGCCATCTTGAAACTGTGACTGTCCAGGACTTTAGTTTATGACCTAATGCCTGCAAAACTGATAACATTCCCATCAGCCTCTGCAGCACTTTGTGTTAATTAGCAGATGCTAACATGCTGAAATGACGCTTTGTCCTGGAAGAATTACCTCGGTATTGTTGCCCAGCCACCAGAAGTAAGTGACAGTACGTGAGTGGTTGGGTAAGACCAATGCCGTGATGTTCACCTCCTTGTTCCTTATGACCACGAAGGGAGCAAGAAGCTGGACATGCTCCACCGGACCTAAGAAAGAAACACCACAGAGGAGTTGATATTATGCACGGCGACTTCTAATGAGGCACACTTGAGAGTGTGCTTTTCATTCAAATACGAAAAAGCCAATTGGCAAGACCACAAATCCCAAGTACATGGGGTGTGTTTCAGGGAGAGGAACACTCCAAACACCATCACTTTTATATGACAGTTTAGTGTGCCCAGGTTTCCTCCTTGCACCTCAGGGGAAATGATAAATAGTCCAAAGGTGCGAGTTTGACTGCGTTTCTCTGCGTGTAAGTCCTGTGATAAACTGGCAACCCGTCCAGGGTTGTAAGTGCTTTCTGGGTTGGGATCCACCCCCATACCCTGAACAGAATGAGTGACTAAGAAAAATGTGTAGTTAGATGAATGCAAACATTTTAGGAACAAATATAGTAAAAACACCCAGAGAGGATTTGCTCATGGACAGGAACTCTCAGCTTGCTGCCAACTGTGCATTAATATGAAATGATGAACGGAAATTCTGTCAAAACTCTAAAACGTATGGGCTCTTACTGTATAACCATTTTGATGCAACTTCACAAAATGTGACTGTCAGCGTCTACTTCACTGTGAAATATTATCATTACAGGGCTGAATTAGAGAGTTGGGGACTTTTTATGTCATTTGAAACTGGATAAGAGTGAATAACAGAAAAGAAAACATGTGGTAGTAAACAAACACTAAATCATACTGTAATTGAATTTTTCTTCCAGTTTAGTGCCTGATTTTTTTCATAAATGCAAAGTCAGAGTCAGATTTTTCCAATTAGACTGTCAGAGCCTCATGCCGGCAGGTGTACTGAGATTGCCTACGGTATTTTTAATGTGCATGGTGTGATGGCAGGAGATGGAAGACTGTTATATATGTTCATGTGACTTTTCTCAGATTGTTTGTTGTTATTAATAACAATGACTGTAAATTGGCAGTATGTTTTTTCTTTTTCTTCAATCTTATCCTCATGTTATAACTAGAACACTTTCTAGGCCAAAACACACCACCGCCGCCGCTGAACAGCACGCCCCTAGTGTTTTCTATGTGCAACCCCTCGCGCCGCGACCCCTCACGCCGCTGTCCTATTTTCAGTGCCGCCGCCCTTGAAAAAACACTTTACTCCCCCAGAGAAAACGCTGTTTCGTGCTTCAATGTTGGCCCAACTACAGACGTCATTTACTAGTTTGTTGCTTGCCTTTCACTGTAGTTTTGAACTATTTCACTTGTGCCTGTATTTAAAAGACAACATTTTTTTATTAATAAAGAAACTCCCCTCACTTCCTGCTTGTAAAGCCCAGCTCTCTTGGCAGCTCGACTTCCTGCCCTCACCTCTTGCTGCCGCTGTCTCTCGTGTGTAGATCATTGGCTAAAGCCTAAATGATACATACATATACAGTATATGGTGTAGATCAGTGGATGACCACAGTCGTCGGCGCGCTGCAGCATGGCGCTTCATATTGGTGCTAGGGGTTTTTGAACAAATGACAGCAGCCATTGCTTTCTCGAAATGAAGCAAGGTTTTTAAATGTGTGCGCGCATGTATGCACATTTTGGTTTGAGAAATCGATGGGACCATCAGCAGTTTTGCTCCCTACCATCACCCAACCACAAAATGCACAATGTAAATTGCATTTCATTTGGGCCAAAGTCTCATACCACATAATCTGATAAAAAATGAAATCGCAGTTTTGATGGAATAAACTGCATTACAATCCTGAATCCTTGGCAGCTGTAGGGGAAGGAGGACCCTGACCCGTCTGTTTGATCACATGTTCTCTGTCAAATGCCAACCATGTCTCCTAAAAATCACACATAATATATACTACTAACTGGTGCCAAATATGTTTGGAGGGAAACAAAAGGGATTTGTCACCAGATATCCTGCTTGTGGTTGCATTTAAGTTTAAGTTTAGGGAAAAATTGTGGTTATGGTTAAATAATGAAAAAGTAAACACGCCCGAGCCTGATAATCAGACCGAAATGCCCTTTCATTTCGCTTAATTTGTTCAGCAAATAAATGTTATTGTTTATTTAGCGGAGTTTAGGAGCTGTTACTTCTGTAACTTGACTTTGTTGAATGAATAGGATATTAGCTGTTTTGCTCCCTGCCGTCGCTACACCACAAAATACATATTGTATATTGAATTGCATTATTGGGGTGCACGGTGGCAGTGTGGTTAGCGCCCCCGCCTCCCAATAAGGAGATCGTGGGTTTGAATCCTGGACCGGACCATGATCTCTCTGGGTAGAGTCTGCATGTCCTCCCCGTGTTACAGTGGGTTCTCTGGCTTCCTCCCACTGTCCAAAGACATGCATGTTTAGGTTAATTGGTGACTCTAAATTGTCCCTAGTGGACGAATGAGAGAGTGAATGGTTGTTTGTCTGTCTGTCTCTGTGTCAGCCCTGCGACGAGTTGGCCACTGTCCAGGGTGTACCCCGCCTAAGGTCCAAAGTCACTGGGATAGGCTCCAGTCACCCGCGACCCCTAACGGGAACAAGCGGTAGAAAATGACTGACTGACTGATTGCATTATTTTTAAAATGCAGGGGTCTTCAGCCAGGCTAAACATTTCCTCATTATGGTGATAATGAGGATTCTTCTAAAACATGCCTGTTGGGGCAATTTAGCAGCATATCTGTGGGCCCGCAAAAAACAGCAAATGAAACTGATCACCAAAAACTTCAGCGTTGAGAAATTTTAAACGACAGCTAAACAAGTGATTTTGTAACGTTGTATAAACTGGTGACGGCCAAAATTCCTGTATGTTAAAAAGATTCTTGTGGGTTTGTAACTAAGGTCAGGGCACCTAAAAAAAATGCCCTTTTTAAGACTGAAAATATGTTGACGCCGTCAAGTATTTTTGACATGACAGCTTCTGGGTAATGCTGTTAACCTCCCCCACTAAGAACCTAATAGGACCTGACAGGGGTCTAGGTTGCTTTACACTAATCTCAGGGATGAAGTTTCCCGCTGCGGATACATGTAATACACGACTTTCATGGAAAAAGTGCTGCGGTCTGGGGTGTTCGTCTCACCGAGGCTTCTGTTAGCGCTCATCCTCTTTAACCACAACTAATATTTATCCCCACTTTAAGATGCTCAGTTTGTGTGTGTGTGCGTGTATAAATGAGAGCAGGAGAGAGAATCATTTGGTATTAAATCTGCTCAGCTGAGAAATCATTGTAGTAGTTTTTGGCATTTCCCCAAAGCATCACGTACACTCTGACATAAATCCGGCTAAAATGACTGCTGTCAGAAATGTATGAACGCAGAACACACTGCATCACACGTCAGGACGGCAAGAGGTTAAACTAAAATGGATTGAACCAATCGATGAAAGGGTACGTGACAAGACAAAACGACGATTCAACAAATACTGAGAGGAGCTTGTATGAGTCCGCTTGGAAACTTAAAATGATACGCTGTTGTATTGGCATCTGAACAGAGCTGGAAAGCAAGATGATCCTGTCATTTGTTATGTGTGCCGCTGTATAAAATCTGCTCTACTTTAAAATAAGCCATTGGTCTGTTGTGTTGTGTCCTCAGATAACTGGCAATTAGCTACAGTGGCCATAAAGGCCCCCTCCTCTGTCTCTGTTTCTGCCCACAGTGAAACCTTGCATAAGCAAGTTTGTTATGACCTTTCTCCCAAAAGTTGTCCACGTTCACCACAGCTGCTATATTACATAATCCTGTGTGTAGGTCAGTGCAGTTCACTTCAGATGAGTTTAGAATGGATCAACAGCGTGGCTGTCACTCAGTTAAACATACTTTAGCACCTGGAGCTAGGCAACATAAAATATGCAAATGGAGAGACACCCATTGCTGCTTTAGGGTCATCGTTTGTCTTCCTTATGAACCATTTGTGGGAATGTAAAACAAAACAATAAAAAAACACCTTAATTTTCTGGTTGATCAAGTAGTCTTGAAACTGCACAACGCATTTTAAACCCTGGGGTGGAACAGTAGAATAACCACCGTTGAAAAGAGAAAGTTGCAATAAATCCTACCTTTATGAAGATTATAATGTTAATACGAATTATGAAAGATGTGGTTTGTGGTGCTGTTGAATTATTACGTTACACCGACAGGTATTTCTATTATTTTGTCCACCCCATTTACTGTATATCAACAAGGTTAGGCTAAAAAGCCCCTCTCTGTTTAACACAACACAGTTCAATTCAATTCAATTTTATTTATATAGCCCAATATCACAAATTACAATTTGCCTCAAAGGGCTTCACAATCTGTATATCATACAACATCCTCTGCCTTTAGACCCTTGATTTGACTAAGGAAAAACTACCCAAAAAAATCCCTTTAACAGGGGAAAAAAATGATAGAAACCTCAGAAAGAGCAACAGAGGAGGGATCCCAATGTAAATAGAATTGGTCCAAGCACAGAACCTTGTGGAACTCCGAGACTAACTTTGGTGTGCTCGGATGATTCATCGTTAACATGTACAAACTTAAATCAGTCTGATAGATAGGACTTAAACCAGCTTAATGCGGTTCCTTTAATTCCAAGTAAATGTTCCAGTCTCTGTAATAGAATGTGATGGTCAATGGTGTTCAACAGCACCACAAACTGCAGCCTCCAAACTTCCCATAAACTGGTTATTGTGCTTTCCATAATAATGGTAGTATAAATAATATAGAAATGACCAGCACTAACCCCTAACCCTACTAATAAAAATTGTCATTTTCCTCTTAAAGACATCTGATAGGCAAAACCCACGGCGCTCAGTACACCACTTGCTGCTACTTGTCAAGTTCATTGCTTTGAGCTCACGTAATAACTTGACTCGGATGAGCGAATCAACAATTTAGTTAACTCTTCTCTTCTCTCAGACTATGGTGGCAGGAAAGAGGACAACTTAGTAAGAAAATAAACCCGCAACAATAAAAGTTTTTGAAATTTCTATTTCAGTAAAAACTAAAAACATGAATATCAACGAATTATTATTATAGATACTGTATATATTATATATGCATATTATATTAATGTATTATTGAGGTTTTAACTTGAAAGCAGCAGCACTTACATGTGACATGCAGGAAGAGTGTTGAGGTGTCATAGCCCAGTGCGTTCTCTGCCAGCGCCGTGACACGGAATATTCCAGCAGACTTGTAGGCGTGTTTGATCCCCTCCTCAGTCCAGCTCAGGTTGGAGTAAGACACAGCTGTGCCGTCGCCGAAATCCAGCTGGATGTTGGTCCGCATAGAGTCACCCTGAAACACAGCACAGCAGGGCCTCATTCAACAAATCAACACTATGCACTGACCATGCGCGTAACTGCCATGTCATCCATCCAGACCACTGACTGTATATAAAGATGGACGACGCGTATCCACCTTCTCCCGGATACGGGAGCTGCCGTCTTGCGCTTTTGACGGCATTTGGAGCCGGAGTCTGCGCAGTAGTGATCGGAGTTGGAGCTGCGGTATCGAGGTCCCTCCCACACACCCGCAAGACTCAATCGTGAGCCGGCCTCAGCTGTCAATCATGACGTGACACCCCGTTTTTGTAGCATCAAATAACACACTTTCTGCTAAGTTTGGTTCTAATGAAACACTTGAACACACATCAGCGTGATAAGAACTACCTAAAATGACAGAAACCATCTTTGTGAAAAATGTGTACTTTAACGTGTAGTTTTAGTTTGGCTCATGTCCCATCCGCTAACATGGAGGGGGCGGGCTTTATGATCTAGCCAGCCTCCGTTTCACCTCCTTAGCTTTCCCGCTAATCGAATGCTTATTTACCGCACAAGCCCGAGCCCGGCCTGAGCCTGTGCAAAATGATAAAAATTAAGCTCTTCAGATCTAAGGCGGGTATCAGGACTGACCAATCACATCCCCTTTAAGAGAAGAAGAAAGGCTTTTAGTGAGCCAGAGGGAGAGTCTACAACGTGGAGGAGAAAACGGTTCCTCTCTGGAAGGCTGAGAGAGGCAAGGCACACATTTCCAAATGTGCATATACAAAACCCAAATGATTGATAGACGTAGCCAAAAATATTAATATACAGAACTCCGGATATGCTTTCGCCGGCGGACAACGTCCCTGTTTAAAAGGAATTTATGTTTCAGGAGACACTAAAAGTTCTGTCTGTGCTTAAAGCAGCAATCATCGGAATTTTTTTATATCCAATGACAATGTGTTATGTGAGAGGTGACCTGGTGACACAGCTAACGACTAGTTGGTGAACCCAGTGGACCATTTAGCAGCTATATTTCCCCCAGGAGTTGGTGGAGACCAGCAGAGCAACGGTGACTTACATTCACTCACATCCACTTACAGGTGGCCAGAAGCACGACTCCAAATCAATGACATAACTGCTGGATGAGTAAATAAGCAACTGTCAACCGAAAAGGTCAATGGTGTGCTGCTGCCACCAAGTGGCCAAGAAAAATCAGCTATCGCATCTTTAATGACACAAACGTTTTCTTTAAAGCAAAGCTATCCATGCAATTAGGCAAGCGGTGTAAGTTATATTTTTCACAAGAACCTGCCTTTCATCTAACAAAGTACAGATGACCTTTATCCCATTCAAATGGCATTTTGATGTGCCTCTAAATCTGCGCCGGATGACAAGATGTTTATCAAGCGTGCAATAAGAGATGCTCTGAGCAGGCAGAAACATAGACTTGTGGCAAGATTTAAGAGGGCTTTAAAAAGTCCCTGCGGAAAAGTGCAAACTTAACACGAATGCAACCAGCTTGAAATGTTGTCAGACTGCTTGCTAATTTTATCGGCTGCCACCCTCCACAACATATTCAAGGAACACTGTCGTAAACCCCGGTCAAATCAAACCAAACCTTGACCTCAACAAACAACCTTCCATGCTAATATGGTGATGCCCACTTGTCTTTTTTCGGGCTTCTCAAACAGCGCGCACTAGCAGGCTGTGAACAGCTGCCGGAGGGCTCGACCAATCGAAATTCAATCAACAATTTCCACTTACTGTTAAACCGAACCATCTCTAACCAAACACTCAAAACTAACTTTGATTCATGGAGCTGGTTAGGGGAACCACAGGGCCCCGGCAGGAAGCACTATTTGATTCATGACCTCAATTCAAAACATTCAGACAAGCCAAAAAAAAAAGACAAAACGTCCTGGTTGCCTGCACGGACTCGTGGCTGTTTCAGAAATACTCACAAACCACCCACATTCAGCTAACAAAATGCAACTTTCTGCACTAAAACATTTCAAGGTCTTTTTCACTCTCCCTGCTACTAACTACAATCGTAACATTATCACAGTTTACTGCATAATAAAATGCTAAAATATTGCATAGCAGTTTGTCAGAAAGCAGACGTTAATTACAAACCGGCGTTAATTCTCTTTGTTTTGCACAAATTTAGCAAATACTAATTTGCTAAACAAACTGGCAAACATTAATATATTAAATAGTGAGAAATCATGAAACTTTTGTTCAAGGAGTCCTTGCAGACAACTGATCTGCTCAGAAGGGAATCCATCAGCAAAATGATTATTCCATTCAGCTTTGATTTCTAATGATCTAGATGCTTGTCAGTCAGCGTGCTGTGCCCTTACATTGTACAATGTGGAAATGATTTCATCCCTTAGTGTTGTTAGGAAGGTGTAGGACTGCTGTGCCTATTTATGTGCGCGCACGAAAGAGGACGAGAGACCGCCCCGCCACCTTTGCCCTTCGCATGGTGAGCGAGTCTTCGGGCCGCCCGCACTGTTCCCTCTGGGAATCCCATCTGGCACGATCCGAGAATCAGTGTCGGTGGCTCCAGCTGCCACGGCGACCAGACCTGCTCTCCTCCCTTCCGGGGGCCGGCGAGGGCAAACTCCCATTCTCCCCTTGGCACATTGTAGCGCAGTGCCACAGGGCTCTTCACTTGGAACGCTGGATTAGCATGCCGGGCTTCGCCAAAATGCACAACAATGCGAAATAAATGCAGCTATTGTTAATGTTCTCTTCCCTGCTCTTTTGCCCCTTCCGTGCCTCGCTACCTGCGTGCCTTTCTTTGTGTGCTTCCGAGCGTGAAAACACGGGAGGTTTGGTCGAGGCTTATGGGGATGTTTCGCGTCACTTTGCCTGGAAAATTATATCTTCGATAAGTGGCTGGAGAGAACAGAGAACAACTAAGAACGGGGTTTGTTTGACAGTGGCGGCATTGTTACGAGCTGTAATGAGCTGGCGTGCAAACAAGACTAGGGCTCGGTGGCGCCGATGTCACTCAGCTGTTCTTGCTGTCTGCTGTCCGTTCTGTGTTCCCGCTTGCTCTCTGTATCAGCCACAATGGGATTCACCAATCTGCATGAGACTGATGCCGACCCATCTCTCTAAATGTCACTCTTTGTGTGCGTGTCTCTCCCAGGGCTGAGCAGATCCAAACGCATCATGGCTGGAGCCTCGAGGCCGGGGCGTCGGTGTTGGTTCCCAATGAAAGCACTGCTGTACGGGTTGACATGGGTTTGGCTACGCCGGGCCAGCATTTGTTCTGGTGCGTGTCAACGCGACGTGTGACAAATAAAAAAAAGACAGTGCTGCTGCATGGTAATATTGTGATCAAGAGCTTTTCATGGCAGGTTGTCGTAAAAGCTACAATGGGTGAAAACATTTCGGATGACCTCTATGAAACAGAATGAAAGTCCTTTTTCTAAAACAAAAAAAACACAATTGGCATCATGAAAAGATAAATTCATTGAACTGAATTTTTTTTTTAGGAATTTCAATCCTTCTGGGAAGAAATGTCTGTTCTAGCGCTTCCTTAGTTGGCTTGATTTTTTCATTTGGTCTCTTAATTTTTATATATTGTATATATATACACACACATTTCTCAAAACAAAACAAATGCTTTTCAGCTGGGGTATAATATGGAATGCATTTCTTGAACCAGATATAGCAAAAAGCTAACTTCCTGCAGAAAACTTCATTAACGCCCCCCCCCCCCCACACACACACACACACACACAAATATGAATGTGTCTTTTCATAAAGCCAGTAGAAATACTTTTTATTTTACCCCTTTGTTTCCATGTGTGTGGCAGTGCAGTTAGAAATTGATTATATCTAAGTTCTAAACAAAATGTGCAAAATCTTTAACATTTTGAAATGGGATAGGATGCTCGTGGCTGGATATTAAGAGCTAGTCTAGCAATGTGCCCACACTGTTGTGCTTATCCACTAGTCTGACTTTTGGGGCTTTGTGTTTTTGCATTATTTGATTTAAGAGAAAATGTATAAAAATAAAAGCCAGGTCTGTGTAATGGGTTAAAAAAAAAAAAAGTGTGTACAAGAAGTTAAAAAAATGGCATAAAAAGTCATTGGGACGATTGTGTTCAAAAATAGTCACCTGTATATATATATATATATATATATTGATATTGTGTCTTAAATAGTGATTAAAATGTCAATTTCATTGTACTCTCCTTGTTACACTATCAGTGTGATAGTCACAGCGGTCACTAGATGGCAAGCGCTGTGATTGCCATTCATCCTGTTTATTTCACGTTGCTTTAGTTTGCAATGTACTTGCATATGTTATGGTTACTTATGTATTTTATGAAGATACGGTGACATTTCTTATACTTGACGATACTGTAAGTTACCTGTTTCGCCGATTACCTCGGGAAGTCATTCCCTTCTAGCATTTCCTATGCTGAGGAAGCAGAATAAATCCTGCAGTCGAGCTGAAGGCAAAGCTAAAGTGTTCTGTCCCTTTGTTTCTACATACAGCTGCAGGGTTCAGGAACCCAACATCTATTTTTCTATTCATCAGGGGGCCAGAAACATACGCCAAATACGTGCTAATGTTTCTCTGTATGTGTAAGTAGGCAACTGTTTGCTAACAACTTTGTGAAGTGATAATATGCATGGAAATGTTGCGTTTACAGCATGTCCCCCAGGTTGTAGCTTTAAATACCACGCTTTGACACATTCTTCATTTCCATAACTGGACTATTGCCACTTTTTTTTTTTATCAAACTGGAATGATAGCTTGACATAAATTGAAAACCACTTCCAACAAAAAAAACACAAACAGGTTGTTTACTGCCTTGTGCTTCGTGGAAAATAAGAGTATAAAGATGTTTACTTTTAAAGTTTTTCCTACCAACTAATCGTTGCTAATAGCCAAACAAAAGTCAGGAGAAGTTAATCTACTATCATGGCTGCACAGAGTTTGAAAATGAACCCTGCAGTTAATAGTCTAGCTGGGAATCCTGTGTAGTCGCACCTGTCATGTTCGATGAAAAGGAGGCGCCATCGAGTTTTTCCACTGGGGCAGAAATGAGTTTCACAAAAAGGTGACATGAGCCTGAACAACTGTTGAACATTTCCTCCCCAATGTGACTAGAGTGTTAGCGGAGAAATGGCTGGCTTTAATATTCAAACTGACGAAACAGCTGTTAGGGAGATCCCAGTCTTTTGAACTCGTAAGTATTGGACAGGGGACAATAATGTAGCGATGGCCACACACACGGGAACAGGAAACGGGAACGCAAATCTATATCAAGCTGAACATTGAGGGACTAAAATAAGACAATTCCCTTGTTACAAATAAACCCTTTCAAGTTTCTACATCTTGAGGAGACAACTAAAAAGCTGTTATACAGCCTAAAATAACTGTTGGGAAATCTGAATTTTTGAGCAGAACAAAAAACTGTTTCTCTGTGACGAAAGAACAAAAATGAAGCGTGCTCTCAGCAGTGTCCACGTTCCAAACTTAAGTACTGAGCTGGCAACGCTTTAGTTAGGTATGCGTTGCCAGCGAAGGTGAAGCCAATTCTAATGACAACGCTGGACCAAGAGGGAAGCCAGTTTATCCATGGGCAGGTTGTCAGCGCTCACTCTGTGTCACCATCTGATTTTTTATTTTTTTATTTTTTTACAAAAAGCTAAAACAAATACCCACCTACCAGGACATCTAAAGCTCACCAGCTCACACGTCATATCTCGTTGTTTAATCCGAGGTTGATCAGGTCGTTACAGAAACAGAAAGCCTTGTTGTTAGGAGAGTCTTCGCAGTAGATTTCACCAGAGAGTCACAGGTACAGCACTGAACTGTTTCTTTGCAGTCACTTTATTGACACGCAGTCATCTGTGTAATGTGAACACAGCAGTTACTGGCATTTACGTTGTCCTGCAGTTGCTTGTGTTTCGAACCCAGATGAGCTCCTGCATTTCAGACATGCCATTTCAAACGAAAGACTCGCTTAAACACCAAGCTTGTGCATGGAAAATGTCTCACTTTTATATTCCTATATGAGTTCTCTTTCCACCACCACACAAATATATGCACCAAACCATTTTAATTGGCGGAGAGAAAATAAAGCTGAATATGCGAGTGTCTCAAATTCCCCCGTGTCTCCTTCCTTTGATGCCAAATATGGAGCGGCAGTTAAATTCTTCATGAATTGTTTGAGATTTGGTTGATGTCATTTAGGCACAAGCCAATCACTTCTCCGCCAACCACTTAGTGAAGAGTGAGTTGCTTTTACAAAGCCCATCTGGAGCTGTAATTATTGTGTTGCATAACAGGTCTCTCAACCAATACTATCCAGTTCTGACCAGGAAAATGTGCCATATGGTCGTGCTGATCTTACCATATCCCAGAAGATGTGTCCGTTAGTTTGTAGTTTTTTTTGTAAATGTGGATGTGTCACAGAGTCCTCTGACCATTAAATATTTAAGGGCATTTGCTCGCCCCAAGAAATACGGCCATTGCAGGCTCCATGAATATAAATTCAACTTTGAAATCATCTTGAGAATTTTTCTCAAATAGGTCTGATGCCGCAATGATTCTTCACCCCACTTCTCTTTTTCATCACATCGTTCTGCTCACCCGTCTCCGTCGCCTATCTCCCCTTTCAATCAGGCAGTCTCCCTCATTATGAAAGAAACAGGCCTCGAATCGTCAACTCATCCCACAGTAATATGACAACCGGGCCAGGGCAAGATCCTGGGGGACACACGCTTGCCTTGAGCTGTTGCAGTGGTAGGAAAAAACTCCTGTTGCTAATGCCCCAAAGCCTGCAGTTCGTATCAACGGACCATATTCTGCCTGAGTAACGTGAGGGCGTTTCCTAGTGACGAGGCAGCCTGGCAGGCCTGGCTCTAAACACAGCGCCTCTCACTCACTAACAGGGTCTCCGGTGAAGTCTTTTACTTCTGCCTCTGGCTCAGTACTCTTGCATTGCGTGGGCAATTTGGAGCCATTTGACTCTATTAAACTTTGGAGAGTGTTTAGAACGAGCTTACTTTCCTAGGAATCAGCAGACTTACTCAAACTTCAGCATACAGCATGCTTCAGGGTTCTGTAAACTATATCTTACAATGTTTTGTAGACAAAATAATACACCTTGAAACTCAGTTCTATGCAGAAACTTTCATTGCTGTGTAATAACAAACACATTGGCTTTTATTTTATGTGTCTTTAAACTCACTTTAACACGATGAATGAATGAAAAGACTCACGCATTTGGTACTATGTGTCATTATGTGTAAGCTACAGTAAGTTTGGGGACATCCAATTGTTTATATGTATGATACATTCATCCAGTAATTTAACAGAATTGATGTATCCAGGGGACAAGGACAGGTAACTGTGTGTCATCAGCGTGATTATGTCAACATATGCCAAGTTTCCGGATTATGTGGCCTAGAGGCAACATGTACAAACTGAACAACAGTGGACCCAGTATTGAGCCATCAGGGACCCACCTATGACGTTTAACTTTAATAGATCCTCCTGAGCTGCAGCAGCCTCCTGAGCCTCCTGCAACTCATTCCCCCATCAGCCACTAACTAGATATACTGGCTCACTTCCTTTGTTATTTGTCAGTTTGTCCCCGTTGCTATGCTGGCTCTGTCGCCTGTCCCTTTTGAATTTATGTCTGCCTGCCTGCCTGTTACCTGTTTGTTACCTGTCTACCTGCCTGCCTGGCAGCCAACCTGTGTGCCTGTCTGCCTATCTACTGGTCTGCCTACCGGTACCAGTAAGCTTTAATAAACCACTCAAATCATCATTCTGCCTTCTCTGTTGGCGATTCGGTCCTTTCCCTTTGGGTTCTTTTCCTGTTCCCTGCTTGACAGTCAAAGGGTTTTCTGCCCATTGGTGGCCAACAATCAACAACAATCAATTAATGCATGTTTGAGTAACAAAATAAATCAGTGCCTGAGGAAATCTATCTAGCTAGACTAGTGAAGTAGCCATGTTGGTTGTGTTCTGACCTCATCCAGATGCACCAGGAAAGTGACGTTGCTGCCCAACTTGGCAGTGAGTTTGCCATCTTTGGTGGTCAGCAGGAGTCCTTTAGGTGGTCTGTTGGGGCACTGCTGCTTTCTGGCCGTGTACATTTCTTTAACTCCTTTAGTGCAGTTGTTCAACACCACTTTACGGTATCTTTGGAAAGATAAAAAAAAAATGAGGAAGGAAAACAGGAAAAGTACAATAAAGTTAATCTACTACTAAGTCTATACATAATCTATGAGATTGCGATTTCGTTGAACTCAGGGTGGTGCTGCACAGACTAGATGACAGAAGCTGTGTCAGAGGCTGAGTCATTTCCAAGCTTAATCACAGTGGAAGTGAATAAAAACTAGGATTAAGCTTTGGAAGGGGAGCCACAAAACATCTTGCTGGCACAAGAAAGAAAAATGGAATGAAAGTAAATTAATACACAACAGATACAAAAAATATATAGTCTTAAGAAGTTATTCTCACAAGTGTCTAAACCTACACAGTGTACTGCAGTGACAGGAATTTTAACTTTAGGGATGTCATGGTAAATCTGAATACTGAAATAGGTGCAGTTGAGTGATTAAAAAGAAGACAAAGTATGGATGCTCTGATCAATTGGGAAGTGATTGGAAATGATCAATATTCATTACAAAGGATTTGATTGGTGGTTCATAGTCGATCAGACACAATGATTGTGAAATACCTAAACAAATGTTATTCAAATAGTGCCACCTGACCCCTTCACCACACTCAGTTAGTTGATGCCAGTAGTGGAAGTAGTACTCAGATCCTTCACTTAAGGAAAAACTATGTAACTGTTGAA
Source organism: Coreoperca whiteheadi (assembly GCA_011952105.1). Classification (NCBI taxonomy): domain Eukaryota; kingdom Metazoa; phylum Chordata; class Actinopteri; order Centrarchiformes; family Sinipercidae; genus Coreoperca; species Coreoperca whiteheadi. The sequence continues at coordinate 29,645,139 of CM022472.1, read as the reverse complement.
ATAAGAAAAACACAATCTTCTTCTAACAATATATGTGGAATTCAGAAGCTATACAGCACCCTTGTTCAATAGAGCGTGGCAGGGATGATGTTTTTTTGTAGGCCAACCTGGAAGTTAGCAGCACTCTGGTTCTCTCGACGAAAAGCCAATGAGATTTTTCCATTTTGGATGATTGCAGAAAATAAGCTCTGTGGCAAACAAAAGCATATGAAACTTGCACGTTTTTTTTCACCAAGATAATCTTCCCAAATGAACATCAATTTAATGATTTTTGAAGCGTTATTGCACTCGCCAAAAGTAAAAAGCTAACGTTTTGGCTATACACTGTGGTCACATGACTTCAACGTCACCACCACTCGGCTTCCAACTTCTAACGTGATTTTGCAAGCTTCAAAATGCAAGAGTGAGAGGTATTTACCGACGTATTTTACGTCATTGAACAAAACGTGAAAATCTCTTAAGCTTGTGTTAACCACAGATCTTATTTCAGGCATCTAACAAAAAACCCACTCAAAAAACTCCAGGGGGTTGCCGCTACAGCCTTACTTGATGTGGTATGACCACTAGCTACTTGTAGCTAAAGTTAGCAAACTTAAGTTAAATTCTGACGTAACTGACGAAATGAATACGAAAGTTTACAAATTCACTGTGAAATGTTCCTGTAATTACCACTTGTGGCCACAGTGGCCGCTGTTCAACAAAGGTTGCATACTGATGCAACTGTTTGGTAGTTCAATGACCCTTCACACCCATGTTTTACTGTTATTTCCACTTATTTTGATTGACAAACTCTCAGTCTCCTGCTAGTTTTGTTGCGGGAAAAGCTACTGTTATGGGTATTACAATGCACACTGAAAATTATGGTGTGTTGAAAACACACTCTAATTTTCTTTGTTTAACGTTTTGAGAAAATGTACACACATTTCTTTTTATTTCCCCCTTACAGGTAAGAATAATAGTTGTAATGTGTTTAACTGTGCACATGTGTTTTCTATGATTGCAAGGAACACGCTGATGTCACATGAAAGCTCATTTTAGCGAGTGGACTTGGTTGGCCGGGCTGCAGCATGCTTGCTAGCTTGGGTCACTAGGGGACAATACACGTGTTTGTGGTATTTCATTAACGAGAACATGCATGTATTTTCTGTAGTAACGGTGCATGTATTTTCTATCGTGCATTGCCTTGGAAGTGCAGTATTTGTTATTTGGGACCAGTGTGCGAAAAACTCTTCAATTTTCGGGAGGGTCCCCATCTCGGATTGTTGGACAATACCGATCTAAATTTTCTCTATGTAGTAGGCCTATAACGTTACAATATTTATGTATGCGACTGCAAGCCAAGACAATCGATCTATAACCCACATGACAACACACACGTGCTGCACTCGGCCTCGACTAAACGTTGTTCTGGGGAGTCACTGGTTGGAAGAGGATCCTCTGTTCTGGCAGTGAGAAGGCCCACTGTGCTAGTTGCACCAGCATCGTCCTTCGGTGCCTCCTCATCTCTGAGTGCCACCTTTTTGGACGTAAACCCAAAGTGTGTGAGTGATCCGCTCTGGTTTACCTTTCGCTTGTTAGCCATTTTTAGTATGACTTCGCTCTCAGCGTTTCGTCTGTGTGGCGCGCATGGCTAATTTGCACACGTGCACAGGATTGGCTGGCTCCGCTTGGCAAAAAAATAGAACATATTTGTGAATAAATGTTTAGAATTCTGTATACCTGCTGAGCTTAAAACATTTTAGTGACCGTTAGTGACAATAAAAATATTACATTTTTTATGACAACATTTGAGACCCCCTTCAAATTTTTCAAGCTTTTGAAGTTTTAAGGGGGTCCCATGGCTCAACCCCCCCGGGACCCCCCCCCTATTTCACACACTGGTTGTGACATTTCGTGAACAGGCAATGATTGTATTTCCTTGTCCGTTACACTTTGGACTTGAAGCCAGCAACATCGTGTCCGCTTCATTTCTTTCTATTTCCCACTTACAGGGACGCAACATTACCACTTTATGATTGTTCTTAGTACGTTGAGTTTGGTGACCTCAAGTAAATCCTAGCATACCTTGGCTCCACTCCAACCTGGACAGGTCTAATCAGCCACACTAACTGCAAACATCTGTGTGGGTATGCAGGGCCTTTACTCTGTAATAAGGCACCATATTTTATGAGTTGATCATATGTCCTATATGTAAGATCAAAGTAACTGTAGCTTTTTCATAAATGTAGTGAAGTATAAACAGAAATGTAGAAATTGTACTAAAATATAGTATTTGAGTAAATGTACTTAGTTACTTTCCACCACTTCTGTCTAGCTGCTCACATACTCCAGATGGTGGTGTTAATCGCTCCAGGACTTGATATGTGGTTAGGCATGCTATTTCGTTAACACTGACACCTTCAAAGCTCTTTCATAAACGAATGGGCTTTTGCAGGATTATTTTTATGGAGTTTTGAATGCCTACATTGTAAGCCGACATATTAAAACCAGACTGTGAGCAGCTGCTTCTTGCCGCACAGCGTCTCATTCAGTTTTGGGATTCCAATCATATTAAAATCTGTGATCGGTATCCGCGCCGAAGCCCTGCTTGAGCATCCAAGAGGGAAGCATCCAAAAACAGACAAATCTGTGCGACGAAAAAAAAATGCACATGAACATTATACAGTACAAATATGAATCCCTAGTAAATCACACAGTCCTCACCCTGTGCTGTTGAGGTAGTTCTGGCCCTGGCTGCAGCTTCTGGAGACGGTGGAGGGATTAAACCAGAAGGCAGGCCGGCAGTTCCCGTCGCCGCGCCGCTCATATCCATAATCACTGTCAGACAACAAAGCACATCCACATGGCACCCGATCAATATCAGCATGTGAAAAGGGACATATTGTCTCTTTATTACTGGTGACCAGGGGCCTTTCTGGCACAGAGACGCATCATTATTATGTATTGATTAGGGCCACTGTTGACAAATGCGCCACAGCAGCGTGTATGGAAACACCCCCCCGGAGGGGGACTTGCTACCATACACAAGGATGACTAACTCACACTTGCCTGCTAGCGTTTCCAATCAGAGCATGATTTGCATCTAACAAAGCAAGGTAAGCAAGTGCCCACTCTAATAATGCTCACGACATTGATTTATCAATTAATCACCGAGCCGGAACACATTTAAAAAAACCAAAAAAAACAACAACAACCCCATGCAGTGACTGACTGGTCCAGTGTGATTGTAGGATTACGACCAAGCTGTCGTGGAAGATTGGTTGCACAGGTGCATATGGCCAAAGGGCTAAAAGGTTAGTATGGTGTCTTCTGGACAAAAAAGTCCAAAGCACAGCTTAAAGGTAGGGGATTGTGTACAACCGCGTTAAAGCTAGGTGCGCACGCAGAATTGGGGTCATGGTCCAAACACTTAATGATGAAACCCCATCTCGCTTTTAATCGGTGATGGGGTTTAGTGTTGGCGTGGGACACATTTAAATATTTGAAGAAATCCGTTTAAACGACAACATCAGCTTTGGCTCGGTGTCGTCTGGATTGTTTTGATGCCGCCGCCAACACGAGCGAACGTGTCACTGCCGAAATCAAACGTTTTTTTGAGGTACAGAAACATGTTTTTTTTTTGTTTTTTTTTTACCACAAACCCTTTTCTCATTTATCAATTTTAATGCCCCAAAGGAGTAGGTCAACATTTTGGGAAACACGCATGTGAACACGTGAAGCGGGAGCTAGCAGGGGATGAGGTTTTCTTCACAAAACGTCTGGAAGCAGGGGGAAACAGCTAGCCTGGCTCTGACCGAGGTTTAAAAAACAGTCCTATCAGCACCTGCAACGCTTAGCAGTTCACACGCTGTATTGCATTTGTTTAATCCTTACGCAGACGGCGACACACTGTGGTTTTAAGGAGAGTTCAAACTAGTTTTTTTGGCAAAAACAACCAGGCAGAGTGACCTCCTGTATTGTCTTGTTGTGACCACGACGTTGCCAGGCAACCAGGCCGAGACGCTGCAGAGAAGGGCTGGATTTCGTTCGGTGGGTTACAAGTGCGTTACTTAGTAAGCTTTCAAGTGTTAGTAGCGGTGCTTCTTTGGATAACTCTATGACTATGAAAACCCGGGCTAGCTGTTCCCGCATTTCCAGTCTGTATGCTAAGCTCAGCTAACCACGTCCCGATACTTACCGCATGGGCACGACATTGGTAGCGGTCTTTTCATCAAACTCATGCGTGTGATGAGCGTGTGAGCTAAAATGTCACACTATTTTTTTCGTTTACACCGAGGGCAAAAAAAGGGATACGAACGAGGGAATCTCCACGCGTGTATGCTCACTAGGTTTCACTTACTTTTGAATGACAAAATGCCAAAAACACGGCGTAGAACACAAGCACTCAAAACGATGGAGGTTTGATATCCAGCTTTAATCTTTGGTGGATCAGCCTCTTGTACTGTACACAGTACAATATAATGATAATACTGCATTGTCTGTGGGCAGGTCTCCACCTTGCATAGTGCCACGATTTCATACAAGGCTAACAAGAACGGTATGCATTTAAGCCGATCATGTGTCAGACTCCTCACACCTCAAATTAAGTTAAAGCATTAGCTTTTTTTTTCTGCAGTGAAGGTTTTTTTTTTTTAAATCCTCATGTTAAGCATCTGCCAAACAATTCCCTGCAGAGAGCGAGAGAGCGAGACAGACAGGCAGAGATGGGCATGGCAACCAATTAGCACTCACTCTCTGACCTTCTACAAACACTATTTACATAACCGCTGTATGTTGGGATGGCTTTCTTTTTCTGCTCCCTGTCATTACAAGATAAAAAAAATACAAGTGTTAAAGATTAGCATACAAATTGAAACTATTTACCCCCCACCCCCCCAAGGTCTCAACAGAATTATAAGCATAGCGAGACAGACATTCTACCATTCTAAGAAAATTATGTAAAACGACCCCAAACTTATCAGATTGTTGGAAAACACACTGCAAATAGCGTTAATTAATGAAAACATGAAGAGATACGCAGTGGATTCCAACCTAGTGGGCTAAAACCTCCGGGATAAGGAGTGGAAATGGTGTTTGTATAGAACTCCTCCGTTGTCCGGGCTGCACGCTTCAGCTGTCGCATCGTTAATTCACTGATCGCAGAAGATGACACACGCCGCTAAGGAATAAATCACCCACTTTACACATGTTGTCTCTTTTCCCCCCCAGAGGTCGCTTTGAACAGATGTGACCATCTATAACTTGTAATTTTTGTCTGTGTCATTTCACTGCTCTGCTGACAAAAAAACCCCCCCAAAAAAAACCCCACCTCTGCAGCATTTCTCCGAGAGCACCCATCCATCAACCGCAGTTTCTTCAAAAAATGTGGCTGATTAGTGGGTTTAGTAACAACTGTGGGTATTAGAAAACCATTAAGATAAGAACGTGTATGTAAGAACATTGGAGTTCTTTTCTAATCTGTGCATTTTGTGTGCCTTTGTTGCACCAAATTCAGCTGTTTCTAGCTAAAGTAGGTAGGAGAGATCAACCTAGAAAGCATATTTCAGTGGACCAAAGAGGGTTTTTAATGGTACCTGGGTGGATGAGCTTGAAAATAACAAATGGCCACTGAACGGCAGCTGTTTCTTTTTTGAAGAAGTCAGAGCTGTGTTTCACGTTTGCTTTGACATACTGGAGCTTCTGATTTGTCCTTAGCATTTAACCAAGCGACCTGAGTCACATTCATCCGGTTACAAACACTCACGTTTGGCAGCTGCCCAGTGGAAAATAATTAAAGTGCTAACGCGTTGAAAAATTCCCAAGAAAAAGACGCATGAAAAAAACACTTCCTTTGAGTGTTTCAACGTGTGTGGCAGTGTTGGAGAGCAAACATTGTTGCTAATGAAGCGCTCCTTTAGCAGACAATGGAGAGAAACTTAATCCCCCTCGACGATTATGAAGAAAGGAGCTATTGTGCCAAGGCACACATCATCTTACCATTCAAAATCATGAGCTCGGCAAATGCAGGACTCAGCCGAGAGGATTCTGGAGTAGTCATTTCCCAGCATGCAGTAGTTTCCGGGCCTGCGCTTCATGTAAATTTGTTTCTGTCCCATCACACATGGCTCACCCTGTTGGCACAATCAGCACCATAAGTAACTGTGAGTGGTATTTCTTTTTACGGCATGAACCGTGGTACACGTGCGTGCATGACGTCTTTTATTTTTCTTACCTGGTTGTGCAGGTGCCAGGTTTGATAGTCTTCCTCCGTGCATTTCCTGCTATAGACGGACTTGTAGTCTATCTTGATGAGCTGCCACTCAGAACGGTGGCTGAAGTGTCCAAAAAAGCTGCAGAGGCAAATGACAAACCTCAAGAAAAATATAAAATTGCAAATCATGAGCAAAAAGTCAACGGAAACATATACAATGATTATGACAATGTGAGGGGATATAGTTCCTCTGTACGTATAGGGTTTGGGTTTATTAACTTGGGTCTGGTTATTGTAGTTTTGGCCATCATTTCTATTGGTAATAATAACGTCGTATTACGAAAAGCAATTGCTTCGATCTGGCAACATGGCAAAATCGGTAACATGACGCCAGATGGGGCACGAAACGTGCAGTGGCACCCAGTTAGATAAAAAGAAAAAAGGCAAAGTCACATACTTCTATGCACTGATCACTATTACATTTGGGGGTGCTTTGGTCCCTGTCAATCAAATCCGATCAAACCACACCCACACAGTCCTGATGTGACAGGTTTTGAGTGTTAAACTCTTAGTAAATAATTACTAAAGATGTTTTTGTCTTTTGATTGCTGCTTATTTAGTCATGACTATTTCAAGAGAAATATAGAAGAGATAGAGAAATATTTAACATTTGAAACCCTGTTTTCAGGGGCTTTAAGGTTTAACGACAGCAGTCCTCATCGCCCAGCGATTTCACTATGTTTAAACCCATTCGTCAGGGGACTTAATATCCACAAAGGTCTGATTAATAAAGACTAAATAACACGGCACTCTAAAGGACTTGTGTTTAGGCTTTCGTGGCATCTAGCGGTGGAAGTTGCAGACTGCCACCGACTGAATACTCCTCGCTCACCCTCCCATTCCAAGCGTGCAGGCGAACCTACGGTGGCTGCGAAACTCACAAAAAGCCCTATCTAGAGCCAGCGTTTGGCCGTTCTGGGCTACTGTAGAAACATGGCGGTGCAACATGGCTCATTCTGAGGTAATCAAAACGATTCTTATTTTCAGGTGATTAGACACTAATGAAAACATACTTATGAATATTATATTTTCTATATATATATATATATATTATTACTGCCATATTCTGCCAATAGATCCCCCTAAATCTTACACATTGGTCCTTTAAATGGTAGACTTCCTTAAAGATCTGTCTAGCCTTTCAGCACAGAAAAACTAACCCAGGGGGGCTGAACAGCATAGAGAAAGTTCCATTCACCTTTCACTCAGGCCGCAATACCCCCTAAGAGGACAGAGAAATCAACACCTTTTACCATGTCATTCATCCCTTTTTGGATTTTCTGGACTTACGTCATGATTTGGTTTTCGGCCCCGGCCTCCACCAAGACTCCGTCCACGAAGAGAGGCACAGAGGAGAAGCTGTGTTGGGTCCACTGCCTCCCCTCGTCAAAGCTGACCCTGTGAATGTATGTCAGAACACATTCTCATCACAACCCAAGCTACAGCAATGGCACGGAAACAGACGCTCTCTATTAGAGCCTGGTCAAAAGATGGAGGAGGGGGGGGGGTTTAGGTGGGGATCAGGATGACTGGCTTGTCTCAACAGACGGGTCTCCGAGTCTCTGTGCAATTAGCTACTGTAGGTTTGGGTAAATATCAAAAGGCTGAGCATTAAAGGGATATTTAAGAGACAGTCTGTCAGGTTATCAAAGCAAAGATGCACAAAACTGCTTTCAGAGCACATGTCAAAAAGGCAAAGAGCGATAGTCACTGGGTCCAGGGTAAAGTGTGGTGAAAAAAAACAAGACCAAAATAGAAATGTTTCATGTTCGACTACTGCAGAGGGAGACAGCGGAAAAAGCGAAAAAAAATTGGACGGCTTTAATCATCGGGGCCCGGGTTTTATTGATTCTGACAGCTTATCAACATCGGTGCTGAAGTGAGAACAACCAGGAGTACCTGGGTGTGACATGGGTTGAAAACACTACTGAGGTCTACGCTTGGATGACAGAACCCCCCTCCCCTCGTTGCCTCTAAAAAAAACCTACTGCCTTCATTTGGCTAAAAGCAGCGGCAACAGAAAAAGCGTTGACGTGCAGCGATTATCAGATTCAGACAGGGGAAGTGTTTAACTGAACACTTGCTGAGAGAGCAATACTGTTCCATAGCTGCTGTACAGCGGCTGTGGAGATACACAGGCTTCTTTCTATCTGTCATTTGCCCCCCCCCCCCACACACTTCCTCTACCACTGCACTTAAATTGGTTGGGAGACAAAAACCCAGCAGGCTACGCTTCACTGGCTCTAAAACTAATTTCAGAATTGTTGCAAAAGCGACTGTAGAACAGATCTGGTCTCACTTGGATTAGCCTGCACTGAGGCAAAGCGTAGGCACCCGATTTGGCAAAAGGAATGCAATGTGTTAATGAAAACACTAAGGGGGGGGGGGGGGGGTTGGGTTCGACCAGTTGCATTTTTAAATAATTGAGTTTAAAAAAAAAAAAACTAACAATAAACTTTTTTTTTTTTTTTTTTTTTTTT
>CM022472.1:29618184-29636384 GCA_011952105.1 Coreoperca whiteheadi | reverse complement strand
AATAAGAAAAAAAGAAAAGAGAAAGAAATGATGAGAGGAAGGTGGGGGGGGGGGGGGGGGGGGGGGGGGGGGTGGCTCAGACTGCTGGCTGTTAATGATAAGTGGCTTGAAAAAAAAAACCTCTCAAATTAGACTGCTTTTTACCTTTTTTTTTTTTTTTTTTTGCAGGAGCCAAAGTGCATCGCTAAATGGATCAAGTGTCACACATAATATAGACGCAAACATTTTTTTTTTTGGGATTATACGGATTGAAATGACCTAAAAATAGCCGTAGAAAACTGGAAAAGCAATTTCAGACAGGAATAGAGTTCAAAAAGGTTGCGTAAGTGTACGTACCACAAGTGTCTGGTCGGCACTGAGGGCTGTTTGACAGCGACGAGGGCCCCCCCTTTGTCCAGAAACCACACATTGTGCTCCTCTTCAAAAATCTGAACAGGCATGCAGAAATTCACCCTTACAGCACTGAAGAATGCAACAGGCAAAATATTATTTTCCCAATTTACAAGAAACCATGAGATAAGCAACTGACCATTCACTAAATCCCACCAATAATATCTTAGCAACCATAAAGATTTCTCAGCATGCTAAAGAGGATATGCAAAGAGTATGGAGGGCAGTGTTGGGCAAGTTACTTCCAAAATGTAATACCTTATAGATGACTAGTTACTGCCATTTGAGAGTAATTAGTTATATTACAATATTACTGTCTCTAAATTGTAATGCTTTCCACTACTTTTGCATTACTTTCACCAAAATAACCGCCAAAGTATGACTTGGCACTCTGAAATGCTAAACTTGAGTTTATCGCCGCTCATTGTACTTGCAGTGGAGGCCAACGTGACGAACGGAAAACAATGGGAGTATGTCCATCTCGCAAATGCAGAATCAGTCCCTCCAGTCGTCATCTCAAGCATCGAATTCCAGCAACAGGAAATAACGTTACTCTTTCACTCACAGATTTTCCCTGGGGCCGAAATGTGTCGCGTTGTTGGGGAATTCTTAGAACAACAAAACCCCACTTAATTTCGGGTTAAAATGCTTGTAACGCGCGTTTCTGAGATCGTAAAGGTTATAATATTACTGAAATTGTTTTAGTAATGCGCTATATTACTGCGTCACAGCAAAAAGCAAATCATTACTGTAATTGCGTTACTTTTGTAGCACTGTTGGAGGGTGGTGTCCTCACTCCTTTCAAAAACCAAAAACTGAAAGCACAGTTATAATGAATGGATTAAAAACTGCTCTAAACGGATTATCATTCGCATACATTTATCCCTATTACTATTCGATTTAAATTCTTTTTAATGTACAAATTGACGGAACTGGCGGGATTAGATTTCATTGTGATTGTACCTTATGTGATTACATGTGACAAGTAAACTGGGTTGATTGATTGATTGACAAAACAATTGTGCTGACTCACTTTCTTTTGGCGGACCTTGACTCCTCTCCCCTGAGGAGGGTCACCAGTATTTGTCGGTGACTGTGCTCTCGTGTGGCTGTGGTTCTCTGGTCTGACTGTGTTCAGCGATTGGGGGAGGGCAGCAGCCCGACAGGAATGTGAATAAGATGTTTATGGGGCTTACCTCATGACCAATCGCTGCTCCCCACTGTTTGTACGGGGCACTCCTTCGTCGCGTTTGTCCTATATGATCTCATTTGGCTATTTAAGTTTACAGGAGTGAATTTATTCCAGAGTCTGGATCCTCTCTGCCAATGATACTTCAGTTCCACAGTCTATCCAAAAACCTTCATAAATAGTTATTGATGAGATCACAGCAGCTTGCAAAAAATAAAGTTAGTTCGAATTTGTTACGCGTTAACTTCTTTTTTTTTACAATATACAGATATGTAAATTAGAGTGTGACGTCGTCTAGAGACTTTTCGAGCAGGCTGTAGCTACTTTTCAATGAAAAAAAAAAGCTGGCCCTGACGTAACCTACACATATAAGCATACCCAGCTAATTAGCTTACCTGCCACAATAGCAGCCTAGCGTTACTTCCACGGCCGAGAGTTAGCATATCCTGAGCTAGCTACATTCTTTTATGGAGTGTTCATAGTATTATTTGGTGCAGTTAACAGGTTACATTAAAACATAAAAATCAGGACTAGCACATTTACTGTGTAATATTGCCACACCGCATTTAAACTGGTCCTACTCAGAGTTCTGGCTAATTAGCGGCTCTGTCCTGCTCTTCATTGGATGTGGATGTGCGTCCGTCAATCTCAGCCAAACTTGTTATCGTTGGGCCCATTGTTAATCCACATCCTAAGAGACTTGTCTCTTGTAAAAGTGAAACATATTGTTTGAAAGTAACGCTACAGACAAGAATAAATCTAACTGCTTTTCCATAGTAGGCCTCCGAACAACGAAATCATACTACTATACTATAATACTAGGGCTTACTAGCTCTACACTGCAATATGGCAGGACTTTTATATGTCTTCCACATGGATCATTAACGATGAGAAAACAGATCTGGGAGCTGTAGCATTAGGCTCTATCCTTTGGCACGATACCATGTACGAAGCCATCAAAGTATATAGTGAAGACCCTCGTACAAGGTTCTGGCTATAGCTAGGGTTTCAGGCAGGAGACGGGCTTCTTGTTGTCAACTCACTCAAATAGTTCTTGTTAATTAGCCAGCTAGAGCTAATAAAATCTGGGTTAGGGGGTTAGGGATAAGGTTGTCATTTCAGCTGGCAAAAGGAGCCTGCTTTTGCTTTCTTCTGTCTAATATCAAGGACCCGTTGTTCCACAAATGACTTTGGCTTTGTAAATCCGGTACAGCTTTTTTCACAGCAGAGCAGTTTGACTTGTCATGGTGGGGAAAGCACAGGTGTAACTAATAACATTAACGACGGCTCCAGTCTATTCCAGTGTCCCCGATCGCCATGACAGTGTGACAGTGAGCCGGCATGCACGGTACTAGCACCCTGAAACCGAAGCAGCTAAATGGAGTTCAGCGTTAATTCGTTTTATTATTTTGTGACGTGCCCGAAGACGTGACGTGAAAAGGCCGATTGGTAAATGTGGTAATGTGCCTCGCTGGAGTGGAAAGCGGGACAGGTGTGGCAACAGTAACTAAGGTGGGTGGGGCTTAGCAAAGTATCGAGTGGGTTGCATAACAAGACACCCTAACACAATATACATCTGGAAAGCCAGTAGCTGTTATGTCAGCGTTTCAAAAGTGTTGTATAAGTCTGGCAGTTGGCTTGATCTCAGTGGGAACCTAGATGCGAAGCTCACCTGTCTCCAGCTATTGCCAGCGTCCGATGACGTGAACATGCCAACGTTGTTATAAGACAGCTCTGCTCCAATATTTCCTGCAGTGGAAATGCCAACAGAATATGTGACACAACAAAACTGCCCGCATCACGCAGATTAATCACATGCTGCCCATCAAACCACTTAATTTATTCCTCTGGCTTGAGCTCGCCGTCCCTCGATTCAGAAGACCCTAGGTTAAGTCCCATGGATGCCTCCATCATTGAGGTAACATAATGTGAGCTGTGGAGGAGGGCGGGCGCCTCCTTCGCTTTGCCAGTTTGCACTGTTACGACACATTGCCTTCCCGACGCCTTTTTCCCTGCGAGTGTGTGTGAACTATAGCTTCTTTTGCTGATCTGCTCCACTATCTTGGCCACGGCTCAGTAAATAGGCATGTGTTTGATCTGGATGGTGTTTGTCATGTTGGTGAGATGATCTCTGCGCCAGCTGATGTCTTAAAAGGCGCAGCGGGCAAAGTGAATCGCAGTGCCAAAGCAAAGGCTCGGCCAGCAACACACACACACACACACACACACACACACACACACGCACACAGTGTGCAAGCATGGCAGCGGAGATGTATGTTTATTCAGCACTCTCATACGCCGAAGACAAAACAGACAGATCCGAAGGCAAACACACACACTCATGCATGAACGTACACGCACAGCAAAAGGCAGACTTTTTCTGCCGACGCCACCACCGGTGCTACCGCATCTATTTTGTGTTAACTCATCTCTCTTTCTGCGCGTCAACCCCCCCCCACCTTTTTCCGATGCTCCTACGCTTGCAGGCGTACACAAACACGTCGCCTTTCTCTCACACGCACGTTATTGGCCGGTGACGTGTCATCGAAGCGGGTGGGTCACGTGATCCGCAACATGTTTGCACGTCGAGACCCCGCGGCGCGCCGGTGCCCGGTGTTTAAGACGGAAGCTTAGGTGAGAGGGCACGGAGGGGCCACGCCACTAACTTGTCCAGTAGCTGACTGGGAGGATCACAGCACAGCTCTCCATCCTAAACACCTTGCAACTTATTTTTTTATTTAATCTTTTTACTTGAAGTAGCAAGTTGAGGATAGAAGGGTTAGAAATACATTACTATATTATCATCCTACACTTTATCTGAGGGGTTTGACTATGCAGAACTTCTGTTGAGGTTGTTTTTCAATTACCTGTGGCAACTATGATCCCCGGTGCAGAGCTCTTGGTGGAGATTGTTCCCGACAAGTAAGGGTTCTCTGACATTTGCAGTTGGAGGTGGAGTGAACAGAAAGGCTGCAGGAGGAGAAGAATGAACATGTTAAGTTGACGAGACAAGAAATAGGTTTCATTGATATCAAATTACCGCGTATTCATGCGAAATCTAACAGTAACGTCTGCTGGACGTTATTTTGCAAGAGCGCACATCACTCTGTGTAAGAGGTGATATGTTCAATTGGATCATATTTACAGTAGCTATGACTGACATCAGTCTTGTTATTATCCCATCATTAGGAAAATGACAGGGTCAGGACAAAATCCCCAGAACCAAAACAAAGCCATGACAAAACAAAGGCAGATTCATTAGTCTCCCGAAGAGAACCAACTGTGTCTTCATAAGTTCGGCTAATTGCATTTAATCTGTCATTAATACAAAGAGCAATGGCGTTTGCATTAAAGTGTGAAGCCAAGTCTCCGGGGCATGCGCGCAACAGAAGACAATTACATTTGTTCACAGAGCAGAAAAAAACAAAACAAAAAAACGTTCATCTTTGTAGCAGACAGCGTGTCACCGGTGTAAGGACATCGAGAGCAGCGGGGCTGAGCAGGGTAATCAAAAGGAATCTACGGCGGTAATTAAAATGTCACATGAATGCGCAATCACAGGGAACCTGTAAGCCGCACCGCACGGCCCCGAAATCACCTCTTGAAACAGCACGGAGTCGCCCTAATGTCGCAAACATGATTCCTCCTAAGCGTGGTCCTGTTAGTTTTAGTCGCGGGGAGGCTGCCTAACGAGGAACAAGACGCCGTCAGCACCTGCAGCATGTCCGGATCTGCCCGTGCAGCCCCTTCTCTGCCTCATTTTCCAAGCACAATTTGCAACTTCCCACAGTGTTTGTCATTCATATTTCTAATGTAATATTAGGTTTTGCCACATTTGGACACTGCAGTAAAGGGCAAACCTGCCACATTTTTTTGTTATTTGATTAGTTTTTACACTTTCCTTAAAATCTGACGGGGTCTGCCATTTAGCCGTTTTACCTTTTGAAGGGCCTGAAGGGGTGACGGTGGAGTGTTGTGACTTGCATGTTCGAACCCCTGACTGGCGGAAAATAGGTCGGGGGTGGGGGGAAATAAAAGAGCAGCGCGTGTCTCTTCCTCATTCCTATCAAGGAGGTGCAAGAGCCTTAATCCTTAACTCCAGATCAGATTGTGGTTTTACTGGGCCGCCTCCAGGAGTGAATACGAGCACCGGTGTGCGCGAACAAGGGGTTTCACCAACCACTCGACCAGTCAAGTAGTCGACTACTGGAACCACTAGCTGCTATAATATAAAATAATAAGATTTAGCCAACATCACCAGATTTACAGTGGTTAATATGAAAAACACACCCCCTGTATATATTTATATACAACAGTTTCCAGCTGTGTCGCCACGACAATGCCTTGTGCATAATAATGGCTTATTTATCATTATGTACCAGAACATTGAACACAGCGGGAGCTCGACGCAATTGCTTCCTTTAACGCACTCTTCAAATCTGTGAGGAGAACCTGGGCGACTGCTGATGATACTGAGACGCCGCTTCCTGCAACGCTTCCGGCAACAAATCCTTTGAGCGTGAAGGCGGTGGGAGGTCCTTACTGCGAGACAACGACAATGGCAGCAGGTTTTACACCTGACTCGTCTCGCGGTTCGTTGCATTGTTTTTGTTTTAAGTTGTTCTTGAAACCCCCCCCCCCCCACACACAAAAACTCAACAAACGTTTAACACGGTTCAGCACTTTTTGTCGGGAAGACGGCTTTGAGCGTGGCGTGGACGGCACGCAAAACATGACATCTGGCTGACAATATTGAGCTTTTTACTCGAATGCAAGCAATAACGGGACTTGGCAACCAGGAAACCAATAAGTTGTTCTTATTGATAATTTAAAAGTGATCCATAAAGCACTGTCAACCACTAGTAAAGCGTGCCTGATTACATAGCGGTACATTTCCTTCTAAATGCTACATTTCTCACATGGAATCCTTTTGCTTCATACATTTTTTCACATTACATGTCTTCTTAAGCAGAAGCGGTAAAAAGCTTTTGCGCTCCAGGAAGTGCGCAGTATCTTACCAGGATGCAGTGAATGTCATTTCCATCTAGGTCAGTCGCAGGAGCCTGCAGGAGCCTCCAGTCCCGGCCTTTATTGTAGGTGATGTAGGTCTTGACCTGGTTGTCTTGCCTCTTGTTAGCAATCAGCATGCCTTTGATTCCTGCCACCTGACGGACACAGACACATAACGGGGGCTTGAATCTCATCTTGACCCGCTTAATGCACACCAGCAGGGAGCATTTGATACGTATCTCTCCCATAACAGTTTAGTTCTCCGCTGCAGAGAGAAAAAAAGCACACCCAGGACTCTCATCAAAAACGGCATTTTGTGTATTGAGGCGGCAATCCTCACAGCACAAGCTCAGTTAAATGCAAATGGTGTGCTTATCCATTCTCGCTGCGGCTGACAGTCTGCCAGACGCCATCAGCAGAGTCGGCTGCGTTTTCTTATACTGGGCTAAGTGCTAGCTGTAATTATATCCTTTACGCGTCTCAGCAATCCAGGCCCCAAAAATGATGACCACTGAGAAGTGACTCTTTGTCTGTTTTCTCACAGTCACTCTGACTCTCCCCAAACACACACACACACACACACACACACACACACACACACATAAAAAAAAAACACACTCATACAGACACAAACCCCCCCCCCCCCAAAAAAAAATCCTCCCTGCTAGCTCCCATTCAGGGATTAGACATATTCCTCAACTAAACCAAAGTGTGCTATGCAAAGGAAAGGACAGAGTCACTCCAAATGGTTGCCATAGCGAGGGGCTCCAGTTGGATGTGTTTCCCTCCCTGAAGGGCCACGTCTGTATAAGTGGCACTAATAGGCAGTGCATCTGACATTGTCATAGGAACAGGGATGGATGCAGCTAACGAGGGGTCCTCCCGTCGTTATCCAAACCGACCTGCCAATCCCCGTGGTAATTATTTGTTGCCTCCACCTCCTCTGTCACGCGTGCACGCCAACAAGGAGGGCCACGGGTCCCCACCAGCGTCCACTTATCCCTGTCCATCACTCACACCGCCCACACGGCGCTTTCGTGACGGCGACGTGAAGGACACAGATCTCCGGGACGCGCCACCGTTTTAGAAAACGGAGCGAAAGAGGAGGATAGAGCGTGAAGATCGCGCCGCAGCACGCGATCAGAGGCGGCGCACACCCAGCTGGTTTGAATAATCTCCGCTATACCATCGGCGAAGCAGCGGCGTGCAGTGCCAAATCTTCAGTTTGATATTTTTGAGATGTCTCCACGCAGAGGTAGAGGACATTGCACAACACCTCTGTTCAGATCTACTGCCTTCCTCTCCAAACAGGCATATCTATTTGCTGAGGCTCTATTCAGCACTGGACTCTGTTGACTTAGCCCTCTTATCATACAATAGGGAATGCTTAAATAACACAGAAGGTCTGGCTGCACATGGTAGCTCTGTGCATGGCCCTTTTTATTTTGTTTTGCATTTCAGACACATCTAAATATGCCTCATATACTCATAGATAAGAAAAAGAAAAAGCAACGGTTGCGGTTTATTGCATCATCTCATACACCAGTGTAAATCCAGTTCCCTGTATCTGTGAGGCAGCGCTCCCAAAACCAACCCCTGTACATTTATTGCACTTTATAATAGAGCTGCAAGTAATGGTTATTTTCAATTCAGCTGATCTGCAGTAACAGCTCTTTTCTACTAAATGCGTTTGCATTTCCTGGTTTCAGCTGTGGACAGGTGTGTGGAATTAGACCGTTTATTTGTCTGGGTTCACTGTGTGCCAAGGCACCCTGAGGAAGGCAAGTGTTCAGAAATGCATTGGGGTATTTTTTGTAACGCATTAGCCCATTATTTATGAAAGGATTTTTACTCTTAACTATCCACTTGAGCGCCTGGAATGCGATTTTTTTTAGTTGGTATTTTTTATGCCACATCCTACTCAAAGCACCTCTTTGAAATGATTTTATTCCCCGTCATAGAACACCAATGGCTGTAAGGGAAAAAAGCATGCAAGGGGCACCGGAAAGGGCTTTTGTTGCTGTTCCTTTTTCTTCAATGACCACAAGACATCTTAATTTTGCTCTTGTCAGACCCACAGTCCAAACACAAAGACGCTCAATTTGTAATGAGATAAAACAAACAAATATCAAGAGATCGAACCCGATAATGTTTGGGATTTTTGTTTGATAAATGATCTAAATGATCAACCAATTATCAGAACGGTTTAGATTTTTCTATTGACCATCTCATGGAGTAATGAACCATTCCAGCGCTGCTTGTCACCGCAAACTGATTTAGTCGTTTTTGGGCCACTTTGGGGGCAGCAGAACAAGCTGAAAACCCGGCAGAGACAATATAATCTTATAAAGTGGCGCCGGCGAACGTGTTAGCAAAGTGTTGCCAAGTCAAGCAGAAACACAGTGGCCTGCATTTGGAGCCGGGCTTGAGTCCGCCTGACGAATACAAGTCCAATATTACCGGCAGGAAAAACACAAACATGACTCAGAATCATCCAGATCATCTAATACATTCCACTGACAACAATCCACTTCATGTCTTCAGTAAATCATTCAGAGTTGTTTATGGCGAGGCGAGAGAAAGATAAATGGTTTTTGATACAGTGAACCCAAGCCCGTCGGAGGGATAATTGTCGGAGGGCCACCTGCTAAACCACCTCTCAGACTGAAGGGATGTTTAGCGGGTAATGTAGAGCCCTGATGTCAACGGAAAATCAGTTTGCACAACAATGGCTCATGATTGCAGAAATTGCCCTTACCCAGTCTGATTGACAATGAAATAATCCTTCTAATTCAGAAGATAATTGTGCAATTTTCCGTGTGGAAATAGCATAATTGATTTTTTTGGGAGGAGGATGCAAAGGGAACAGAGGCCCTTTGGGAAGAGACATGACTTCTAAGTGGAAGAACAAAACAACTTTCACATACTTTGCTGTCTTCCCTCTGGTCTGACTCGAGCTGCGTCTTCTCTCTGGAACATTAGGTCTGTGAAGTGCAGTTTGTCTGGGTCTAACAGCAATGAATGGGATGAGTTCCACAGCATATATATCTTCCCCTGTGTAATGGGTCTGATTTATCAGAGACAGCAGCGTATCATCTATCTCTTGTTTAGGTTCTGATCAAGAACGGCGCCATGGCCGCCTAACAAATGTAATTAAAACGCCTTATCATCGCATGCTGCTCGGTGAGAGGCCTTAACCACAGCTGCATGGTAATAGAAGCTGCACACACGCTCAGAGCCACACGCACCACATACTGTGCAGGAGAAGTAATGGCATTGTTAATTACCACACCGCTGCCACTGCTGCTGGCCAATATCTCACTTCCTTCACTCTCTCAGTCACACCTGCCAGTGTAGGAGTGATAAACTGGGTTCACCAGAGAGTGGAGAAGGAGGGAATTCTACTTTCCCGCTATGAATGCTAATGCAAACGCATACAGTAGCTAGCCAGTGAGCTAACAAGGTCATTACAAATCCAGAGGTGCATGGCAGCGAGCCCCATTAAGCATGCTCTTCGTACTGTATATGTCTGCTGTCAGGAAGACGGACGGCCACGGCCTGTAATGCAAACCTATGAATTATCCAGACAAGTAACTGCTACACAAATTCTACAGCAGGTCTGTGTGTAAAGCAAAGACTCCAAACTGATCCACTGTCAGTTACTTTTTTTATTTAACAAACTGTGGTAAGTTATTACCATATGAAAAAATAATCAGCAGACTCGGCAGTTCCCCTCAACTCCAGGGGGCATTTTAGCGTCATTCAGCTCATTGTTTTGGTTTTAGAGCTGCAGACTTTTCCAACTGCAGCAGGCAGCTCCAGAGAAGCTCTGTTAAACCAACTGCACACCACCTGCTCAGCGCCAAACGACAGACAACGCTAGCGACTAACAAGTGAACATAGTGGAGCGCTTAGTAGCATACTGATCATTTACCCACTTACAGTTGTATCATATTGTGTTATTTTATTATCTTACACATTTCTACAATGACTGATTCCAACCAAATTGCATGTAAAAACCAACCTAAATTAGTTACTGAAGGTTTTTGTCTGATGTAATGTAATGCATACCAGAGCATATCACCCAGCACTACATCTTATACATTAAAATACATTCTTATTTTAAAAAAACAACGCATTTATATCCAAATTAAGTAGAATAACATAAAATCAGACCTGACCTTGAGAACTTTGATTAGCAGAAACATGACAGTTATATGTGATTACAAGTGTGACTAATGAATGCCTACAGTCATAAACACATTTGGATTAGTACAATAAAACAGTCATAACTTAGCTTTAGCTGTTGCCTAGTGTTAGTCCCTCCATTGAACAAGTATTTCTGTAATTAAGTATTACATGAATTTGGGGGACTGGCAAGGGACAGAATAAATCAAGAATAGTCAAAATCGAAGCAGCAGAGGCCAAGATAACCTGACTATAGGTGCCTTTGTGTGGGCCAGACCGCTAGGTCCTACATTTCCCATAATGCAACTCCATATCATCTTTTTTGTTGGACCCTGCTTGCTTGCTAAATGCTCACGTGCCAAACTCCAAGCCCGCAGTTTGTAATCCAGGTTTTCCATTAAAAACGTGTAGCCTGGTGATATCATCGGGTGTTATTTTCTCAGACCTCACAAAGCTCCTTCAGAGCCATTAACACAATATACAACCTTTTTCACAGGCTAGTACTAGTACAAATACTAGTCCCCATGACGAGTAAACTACTCTTGAAGCATACAATTGGTGGACCACTTTAAAGAGCTGTCAACGCAATTCTGGGTTTTACATTTGCACCAGATGTGGGCCTTTAAAATGTCCCAAGGAAGAATATACTGCAGGGTCTTGGAAGCTAGAAAATTCAGCAGCAGCAACACAATTGTTGGGTCACTGGTATCGATTAACAACCCTTTTGATGCGCCCTTCTGAGCCACTGTGTGGTCATTTTGTGTAATGGGACATAGAAATCTAAATTTATTGCACATTTAACTGGAAGCATTCGGGGGGAAAAACACACTCTGTTTGTGTGCCTGTGCTTTATGGCAGATCTTAAGAAGTAGTGGGAAAGTAATAGTCCCTGTAACCTCCCATAGATTCAATCAAAGAAAACCTCACTGTATGTATACCCCCGGGGTGACCAATTTCATCAGGTGCCTACCTCGTACAGGTCTAGCATCTGGTTCCCTCCGATGCCCCTAGTGGTCTTGACATTTTCCATGGCCAAGGTGAAGTAGATCCCCTTGGTGTCAGACAGGTAGAGGTTGTAGGTGTCGTTCTGGTTCCACTCCTGCACCGCCGCAAATACCTGCTTCTCATCAGTGCTGACAATGTGTAGATCCTATCAGGGAGCAGGGAGAGATTAAAAGTTATGACTGGAGGCAGAGAGGTGACGGATTAGAACATGCTGACCCTGTGGGACTGGTCATGAGATCAATGCTGTGGTGTGAATACAAATGGCGGACGACATACTGGAAGGTGCAGCTCACACAGTGGCTCACTCTGAGTGCGGTACCACTACTAAAAGTATGACTTTAAAAAGGACAGTATGCCAGCTTTTAAGGGAAAATAAACTGAAAGAAAAAAAGCTGGTGACACAACTGTGGCTTCATGCAGTTTATTAACCAATCTACATAAATGTCACTGTTGTGACAGCATCAAATTAAAAGGCTTTCAGGAATAGGAATGGAAATGCTTAATTAAGGCTATGATTAATTAACTCTGTGCCATTCCGAAATGAAAACAGATTTATCTGATTTCTATGAGTCAAAAAGTAAAAAGCCAGAATACTTTTGCTGCAACTTACCTTGGGCAGGGAATATTTGGGTAGTTTGGTTTGTATAAATGAGTCTCTCTTGTAGGACACATAATAGGTGGCTCGCCCTGATGTAGGAACCTACACATGAAGCACAGTTAATTTCACATATGGAATAAAATAGACACTGTTTCCCTCTATTATCTGGAGCTTTGGTTTGATCTTAGCTTTGTTTTAGCAGCATTATACTTCACTATTTCTGTTTGCATTTCTGTTTATACATTTTTTTAAAAAGGGGCGTGACAAAATGTCTGTATTTGTTGACCTGGGATTTAGAACAGGTTGGGGCTCTTTAGTGAGGGAGCTTTGCTGCTGAACAAATGCAGAGGACACCTTGCATAAAGGCCTCATGTGTAACCTCATCACTGACACCGTATTATTTTTCCTCCAATCAATTAAAGTGGTGGGTGAAAGCACACATCAATCTCCCCTTCCCTATTCGTCCCGCTTGTTTTCAAGGCACTGCAGGATACACAGGGGTTTTGGGTTTTTTTATGGACGTGGCCATTTATAGCAATCTCCTGGCTTGCATTCAGAGTGCTGCCCTCTCTAGGTGTCAATGCACTTGGTGGTTTCAAAGTGGACTTTGGTAAATACCTCGTAGGATAATCAATAGTCTCATTATTATTTGTCAAGAGAAATCTTTAAGTTGCCTAACCAAGCCTCATCTGCCGGCTAGGGGAAAAAAAAAGTCGTCTTTAATGGTCTAGACCCCTTTGCAAACACTCCAAGCTGTTAGTTGTTAGCTTATGCACCAAGAAAACACAGGGCTGGTGGGTGTTGGAGAAATTGTCATTAGCCTGAAGGCCAAGACATAGAAAAGTGAGACTGCAGCTCCATAACCCACTTTTCCCTGCTATCAATAACGACACGAAATTCGTTACAGCAAAACCTTCAAATCAAACTTGTGGTTCTCTGCTGAAGAGAAGCGATATCAGTATTAATGCTGTATGACAGGGCTGATTCTTTTACTGATCTTGTAAGTGCTCCGAATGGCTCAGAAGAGAGCAAACAAGCTCTGAGAGGAAATATAGTGGCCTGCAGAGCAGTCCCACATGCAATCGAGTGAAGGAGCTGGAGATCGATAGCGGGGTAACCAGAGGCGGTTTGAACTTTAAGAGGAATTGGTATGATTGATCCCCCCCCCCCTCCCATCCCTTTCAGGCTCTTTCGTCTGTGACGCATACGTGTTCAAATGTGGAGGTGCGAGAATTGAAGGGGAGGTTTAGGTTGAGTGCTTGTGAGTTTACTTCAAATGCTTTGGAGAGGTGAAACAGGAATGAAGGATCTTTGGAGAACAACTCTATTTCTTTGTCTAATGTGTTGCCAAGGCCAGTAAGGCTTGCCTGTAGGTGGCACAGGTAAGTAGGTTTCTGAAAAAGCCCTGCTCTCTACTAAATAAAACATTTGGTCGGATCAAACAGCATGCAGAACCACGATTACAACCACAACTTTTACTACTGAAAACAATAATAAAGCACAGGATTTTATTTTAGTGATTCAGTTTTAGGCTACAAGGCTTGCACAGGCTGATGTCAGACTGTGTGATGCTTGGTGGAGTGTGGAGGATTTCTCTAAATGATGGTTACTAGTTTGTTGTACCAGTGTCAGGGAAGGTCATGTACTCTCTGGGGCAAGAGAGTGCTGTGTAAGTTTAGTGGCAGCTGGTTGTGAAAAATAAAAAGTGAAGCTTATCCAAAGATTGTCGGAGGTGGTGCCAGCATACGCATACATGCATTGGTCTTATGGCCACCTTTGGAAGAAGATACAATTATAAGAGGTGAAGAGGTAAGCAGGAAACTTAAACAGATACTTTTCCCCCTAAACACAGGCGCTGAAAACACCTTTAACAGATAAAGCACCACAACAGTTGTTGGAGGTAAATTTGAACAAGAAAAAATGGTGTTGTTGTGGACCCATGTAATTATCCTGACTTTTCGCGTTGACTTTTAAATGTATGAAACCTCATTTGCACAATGTCAAAGTAAATAATATTCACGCTGTAGAGGAAATTAAAATACAACCCATAAATTCGCATCTTTTGTTGCTTGGAATTCAGGACATTACCATTTCAGATTTCTCCATCGCACAAATCATGATTAATATGACACACCAGGCAGTGGCTAGGATGAATATTAAAACTAGACTGGCTGCACAGGAAAAAAAAAAAGCACAAATGTTCAGTTGAGGTAAAAGTAAAATGTTTTTTTCATCTTTTCTTTGTGCCAAGCACAATCATTTATATAAGAACCTTTGCATAGAAAATGAAGGCCTAGCTTTGTGATTTGGTGGCAGCAGCTGAAGATAGTAGTAAAAAAGCAACATGGTGGTCTAATATTAAACCTGCCTAAGCAATATTTCAAATAACTAAACATTTAAACCCAACTCTCAGCTCTGAGCAACTTTTAGCTACTTCTAGCTTCTTTTAGGCCATAGTTTTGGTTTTCTAGTCAAGATATAGCCTATATTGTTAAGTCGCACTGGTCTCGTCAACCTCCATAAAAATCCACACCTTTAGCAAAGAGGAACCTCCGACACACCATAATCTACCTGACCAACACAAGACAGCAGAGAGTCAACAGAAACGAGTGGCTGGTAAATATGTTGAGCATCTCCTTGCCTTAGCAAGCTAAGGGCCACCGGGTATTTTTCTGCCGGGCTAGTGGAGCAAATCAAAGACAGACATTTAGTAAATTAAATATTGGACGGACTTTTTCCAGGTGGCCAGAAACATATCCAACCGGATGCTCATTTTGTATCCCTAACGTATAAGGGCGTTTTCACACCTACCATGTTTGGTCCGGATTTTCGGACTTTTCACTTTGGTCCAAAAAAAATTAAAAATTACAGGTGTGAAACCTCCCTCGGACCAAATGTCGTCTGTCGTCTCGGTCCGGCTCAAGCTTAACAAAGGTTCGGTTCGTTGCTAGTGTGAAAGCATCGTCTGTGTGGTTCGGACTTTCAGACCATTTACAGGAAGTTCAGGTGGTTCCCGCGTAACCCAAACCACAGAAGAAGACAGAACTACCAGACCTGTCACAGAATTTCGCAGGAAAAATGAGCCGTGGTAGCACATGTGGAGAGGAGGAGACCAGGTTTTTAATTGAAATATGGTCTGAGGACATAATAAGAAGTCAACTGGAAAAAACGCACAAAAACTCAGGATTGCTTGCAGTCTTCTCCTCTCCTGTCGGCACAAAATGTTCGCACAACGAGGACGTTCATTTGGGGAATTTGAACTTGCCTCAAATATAGTCGGTGCTGCAGACAGTAATGCCATAGCAAAAACAGCATAGTGGCAACAATATGCGTCTGTTCATATATCTTGTCAAAGTTACCCGCTGAACTGACAACACGCCGACGTCAGACGCACGTCCGCTAACAAACCAGGCAATGTTAAGATGCAGCCGTCGTGTAAAGTTCTTTAGTGCGCTCGCATATGTGCAGTGTGAAACCAAACCAAAACGAACCGAATGTAGAAAATGTATCAAAACATGAACTTTGGCGCGGACTTTCTGGTGTGAAAACGCCCTTAGACACATTTTGCTGTAGGGATGATAATGTCTACATAGCAGAATCCGCCACGGGCCACATAGTGAGCGGGGCTGTTTGGAGCCCTACCTGTATGAATATGTAGTCATCTTGAACCACCAAAGAGCTGATGTCGATGTATCCAGGGAATGGGTAGTTCCTGTTAGCTTCTGTGCACATCTGCGCTCTGCATGTCACATACTGGACGTCTGTCACATAGGAAGACATACAGGAAGCACGAGAGGTTTATGACCACTGAGCAGTATCTGTAACTAGTGATAAATGGCATTTTCTCAATACGTAGAAAATTAAAGTTTTTTATTTTTTTACTTAAAGTAGTATTTATGTGTCTTACTTGAATTGTGTAGGGTTCTACTCCCCCCCGTCTATGCAGTCCGACATATCTCTGACTAATTTTCTAGCAGCAGATTCTAATTTTCTACTCTTATCATGTGCAGATAACACAATCAAACATATCCGCCTTTCAATCATAACCACGTTTGTATGAGGAAAAAGCAATGCTTATATCTTGGACTGACGCGACTTTGACATCACAGGCTGGCAAAAGCAGTTTCACCTTCGTCACCTATGGCAGACCTTGGCGGTACTGCCATTCAGCGAGCGAGAGGAAAAGAGAAGAAAGGCCACATTAATCAAGAATCACGCAGTGGGCTTATTGTGGGGCGAGCCAGTGCTGTTTCCCCGGGGACGCCTTCTTTTTCTCCAGGAGGAATTCATTCCTATAGAGACATGTTCATTACTCCTCTGTGATGTGTATGTGTGTGTAGGAGACACTCACTTCCATCCGGTGTATGAGCCTCCATGTGGACCAGATCTGGCTCCTTGTCTAGGCCCGAGACAGACCTTGGAGAGAATGACAGACGGTGGAAGAATACATAATCATAATGACAACGAATAGAAAGGGATGTAAGAGGGGGTGAAGACCAGAGAGTTGTAAGTGCAGAGCGGGGTTGGGAGATAAAACAGAAAAAAAGGGATCTAGCAGAGGCATTCCGCTCTAGTTATAGCTGTTTCTTTAATTTAGGAAGGTAAACACAGAAAGTTCCCCCCCATATTCTAAATGCCACATTATGGCAAACATATCCACAACAGCTCCAGTCTAGTTCCCTTGCAGCAAAATGCAACAATACAAAGAAATACAAATACAGTCTCCTCATCACTCACTGGGTGGTGCAGGGTCTCCACACTCTCTGACTATGAGTATATCTCTGGGAAAAATCTTGCTTTCTTGGCCAGTTTCACTGCTTGTGATTTAACACTGGACGGACGCAGCTTTCCCATTGTGGCGATATTTCTCATCCCTTGGAGGCTGATGAAGCCATTGTCTAAATGCAGCCAACTGGAGGCCTGCCTTGCCATTGCTCGAGGCCCATCCAGTGTTCAAATGCCCTCGGAGGGGCTTTGGCGGCGAAGGGGCGAAGCCAGCCACGGATTGTGCACGTTATTTGGGGTTTCAACCATGATGGCGTGGAAGAAGCTCCAGATTTATGCAAGTGGCGGCGGATACAGCCAGCAGCAATCCCGGGCGCAATCCCCATGTCACCTCAGAGAGGGGGAGAGGAGCAATGGGCAGGAATAGATCCGGCCCAACGTTTTTGTGATGAGTGTGCACTTTCAGACATATTAGGCACACTGCAGGGGGAGTGAGCAGCAGACGTGAGCGGATGAGAAGTGACAGGGACGTCCTGATCCATTATTAGTCATAGCTCCTCATACTATACGTAAACTTCTGTATCTGCATGTATGAATTAGTAGACCCCCCCCCCCCCCCCACCACACACACACACACACACACACACACACCACACACACACAGTTTTTCTGTGCAATATGCCTGATAAGAGCAGGAAGTGTGTGAGAAATGAAGTGGAATGCGACATGCCCTCGGACGCTGAATGCAAAGTGTGTTCTGAAGGAGGAGATTAATCTCTGCCTGATTGTATCAAGGGGTAGAAAATGAGCAGAATTTCGGCAGCCTCACCAGTCAGTCACTCACACACACACACACACACACACACCTTGCTCCAAGTCTTGTCAATATCGCTCGCTCGGGCCGCACGGCCTACAGAGCAAACCGTTTCTGCGCTCCTGAGTAAACAAAACTTGGGAGAGGAGGAAGGAATGGAGAAAAAAAAAAAAAAAAAAAAAAAAGGAAAAAGGAAAAAACGGGGGGAAAAGCGGGCCCAACACCAAAACACCCTCTCACATACCCCGCCCCCCCCACCGAGCAAAGTAGCAGCAAAAGAC
>CM022472.1:29591100-29618159 GCA_011952105.1 Coreoperca whiteheadi | reverse complement strand
CCAAAAAAGAAAACGGTTTCGGGGCTCCGGGGAAAAAAAAAAAAGGGGGAGAAGAAAGAAAAGGAAAAAAAAAAAAAAAAAAAAAAAAAAAGGAAAAAGGCCAAGACGTGGGAAAAAGGGGGACTCACCAGTAGAATCGGTTCGGCGTGACGCGTTCGTGGATCAGCTGCCATTTTCTCCCAAAGTCCACCGAGCTGTACAACTGCGGAGAAAGAGAAGTGAAGAGAAGAGAAAAAAACAACAAAAAAACCCCATTTGTGTTAGCGAGATGAACGCAAACCATGATTCCACACTGGCCCGGCTTCTAATTCGACTGGCTGGTTTAGAAGTTGTAACAGTGATTATTCCAGGGGGGGAGGTCAGTCTGCGGCTTTAAAGCTTTATCTGGACAGACAGACTGACATAGAGCTGCACAGCGATCATCATTACCAACTGGCCATTAACTAACATAGTGCCACAGAGCTAGGCATCTCTGCGCCCCTCTCCCCTTACACATAAAGAGCTATAGGTTTTCAACAAAGCGCTTGACACGAATAACACAAACCACTTGAAACAGATATGACATTAATGTGGCCACTTTTAGCCGGATCTGCAAGCTATTCGGGTCGACTGAGCAGGCTGTAGCCTGCTGCTGCATTAAAAACAAATGTTGAACGTGAAGCTGTTTCTTCAGCACCCAGTCAAAACCACCGGTCCCACAGAATGAGTGCACATGAATGCAAGGAATGACACATGCAGTAGCGAGGGATGGGCTCAATTGGTATCGATTCCTGTTTAAGAACATCGCTAATAAAATGATATAAATGCAAAGCGTGTGGTGGCTGCGTCACCGCCAAGCGTTCCCAGTGCTTTTGTATAATGTTTGTGCCAACGAACAGCCCTGACCTATTTAGCTGGCCCGTGTCACACGACTGTGGAAACCAATGTGACGTGAGAACCGAGTCTTAAATTTGAGTTCACACTTTATTTTGATAGTCCGCCTACAGATGCGTCAAATAGAGTGTTTGTAACATTCCAACAGCTGCTTAGTTGAGATTCAACAGTTCACTAATAAAACCGTTTTCAAGGTTCGGTCAGGTTTAAGCACAAAAAACCCCCATCTTGGTTAGGGAGTGCTCACGAATTGTCACATGTACATATCGATAATCTGTTGAACATCTACACACAAAGCCAGACAGTTGAAGAGCTACTATACAAACACGGCATGGAAAGAAAACACCTGAATCACATACGTACAGCTGAAGCACTGAGAAAACCAAACGCTTCCACATCAAACTCGTGAGGGAATGGCAGAGAGGAAACGCTGCTGTGGTGCTGCTTTTCACCTGCAGATAACAACACAGCGAGGCAGGGCATCACAGACTCTCTTCCACTGTTCAAATCCAGACTCAAAACTCACCTGTTCAAACTGTCCTACACCGCTTCGACCACCACGTTTGTCGTAGGTTTTAGTATGTTTCCCTGTTTTTAATGTTTTTAACCCATGTACCCATGCTTGGGTGTTTTGAAAGGCGCTTATAAATGAAATGCATTATTATTATTATTACATTTGCTTTTATATTCAATTTTTTATTAAATGATTTTTTTTTTTTCTAAAAATGACCATTATTTTGAAAAATCACATGCCAGTTGAAGAAACGATCAGCATCAGTACGTTGGTATCGGTAACAATAAGCATCCGTACCCCAGCGAGTTTAAAAAGGTTTCGTTTCACCCGTCCCTGTAGCTCAGCTGACGTGAAGATGGGGCCTAATTGGTGCCGCATCCGGGACCTCCCAGATTGGGACCGGCGCCTATATGATTGGACGTCCTTTGTCCCCGCCAGAATCTGCAAATAAATGCTGCGTGACATTTAATGTTATCTGTTCCGTCACCCTTTTATTTCCCATTGCCGTTACCCGTAAATCGCTCGTTTAGCCTATTTGGGATGCATTTTAAAATCAGATTTATTTATTTTTTATTCTCCAAAAGAGAGCGAGAGAGTCGGAGTGTTGTTTCTGAATTGATTTGAATTAGGGCACCCTCGGCAACAGGGAGGAAACTGGTAAAATGTCAAAAACAGAGACACACACACCCAGCGTAAGCAGCTGCTTGCCCCTGCTGCTCTGGTCAATAAATGTAAATGAATAATACTTGACAGTTGACAGTTTACTTTAGTTTTAACAGCTAGCACCGAGGCATATCCCAGCGTGCTCCAGGCACTGTGGGTCTTTGATGGGACTTTTTCTCTCCCTCTGACCCAACCGGAACAGCACCCCTCTCTGGGTTCCGGCACCTCGTGAATTACAAGTTAAGCACAGCATGAAGGTGTACAGTATGTAACCAGTGGCCCATTTCAATGTCGTAATTCGATTTTCTGGTGTTCGGGGGGGGGGGCGGACAATCAATACATTGAGAGACGTCGTAGGAACAGCTCCCTTATACACGGCCGTGTCTGTGCATTGTTATTTCCTTGCAGCGCAGTGAGTCGGCGGCCCCAGTCGAGAGCTGTGCTAATGTTCCTGCTCGTTGCCTTTTATCACAGCAAATCCGACACTTGCTCTGATAAAAAGGATACACATTTGTCACCCACTGCAAATGTATTTGTCTGCTTCGCAAGGGAGGATCTATCTGTGTCAGCAGGTGTGTTTTCCATTTGTTTTATTTATTTGGTTATTTGACAGGGACAGTGCACAGCCTCTTAGCTGTACCAGAGTTAGCTCCAGGCTAATTTCCATCTGTAGTCCCTGTGGTAACCAGTGTTCTCCAGACGTGTACAGCCAGAGTGCCATACATAGGCACATTGTGGCAATAACCTGCCTCTACTTTGAAACTGGCGTGATTCTTTGGATTTCACAAATGGAGGCCAAACTCCATCATAAAATCAGCGCCTGACAATTATAAGCAACGGCAGGAGACCAAAGCATCTATCTTAGTGTCCTGCGAGGTTAAGGCATGGATCTAGTGTTGGCTAAGAGCAAACATTTGTCTAAATCTTTATGAAGGTGTAAAGACCCAGAACATACAGTACCCATAGGCGTCCATTCTACAGAAAAATCTGATTTCTGATTCTTCCAACCTTAATAAAGAAAGGTTCCCACCGGAGCCTTTGGGTCGGTGTAACAGGGCGGCAGGCACGGCCCCTCATCACTTTGGACAGTGACATATGACGCCAGCGGGCAGGCTCAGCCTCTCCTCTCTCCATTCATCAGTTCGATGACATCTTAAATTTCAAAGCTTCTGAGCTGTCACAAAGTAAGCCTCATAGTTTCCCACTCACTTCGATAAATCAAACGTGGGGCCAGCCAGCTGCCACGCCACCGATGGAGTCGCTGACAGCCTCGAGAGCCGGCGCAGGACGAGAGCTCAAATGGTGATTGAGGAATTACAGCGAGCGTGTGAGTTAAACTCACCTATTCGTGCTGATGGTGGTGTTAAACCCCCCCCCCAACATTCGGGGTTTGCTCTGACGTCAGCATCAGGTTGCAGGTAATGTTGGACATTCGGCCGAAGGTGCTGTGAAAAGCACTATGTGGACTTCTTAGAATAGGTTGCAAAGTCCAAGTCAGATTCGGGTAAGGCAACAAGACGTTGAAAGTGTGACAGTTTTTTCAAACAAAGACCAAAACCAATTAAAAACTCAATTTGAAAAATGAAACCTGAAAATGTACAATATGCGGAAACGTGTTATAATTTTTGTCAACAAATGAAAACTGTCCCGTGAAAGCAGGAAGATTTGCTTTTGCTAAAGGAATATTACGGTGTTAATGCTACTCGGATGGTTTAGCTGCTTGTCTCAAGCTAAAATCTGACAGCTGACAGTATTTTATGCTCCTGCAGTGAGTGAGTATGGCTTCTGAATAACGGGGAGAACCCATGGAGCTGCAGTAATGCCAGGTGACCAAGAAAGACACTGGGGGACTAAAACGACATTAAAATCAGGCGCCACAACTAACAGCGATAGAGAAAAAGGATATTTGTAGTATGTATATGACACACTGCATGTGAACAATATGTCCTACGCGGTTGGTGGAAAGCCTGAGTGATACAAGCAAAACACGCCGCCAAAGCTCGAGTGTAGAAGCAAAAACACATCCAAGGATGGAAACAAGGCCATTCCACAGGGTGCGGGAGCTTCCTTATCTCAGGAATAATTCATGTTAATCGAGACGAAACGCACTGAAATGGCACTGAAACGCTGTTTACAAACAAGAAGTGCCAACGCCAAAAAGGACGTCTCACTCTGTGGTTTGGACCAGCGTTAAGGTCTTTGAGGGCGATGTCTCGCACGAGGTGAAATCCTGGTAGCGCCGGTTTCATCACATTTAGCCTTCAAACACTTTACAGTATGCTGCCGGCATACAGGCATAATAAGCAGGTTTTGTTTCACTACTCTGAGCTTAGGAGTTACGCTGGGATATTGGATTTCAGCATATACTGTATGTATAGGGAATAAATCTTAAGGTTTATGCCTCGGTCTACATTTGATTTTCTTCTTGCAGCCTTAACTCTTTGCAGGAAACAAATCTCCACGAGGAAGGGAGGTAAAATCAAACACAGATGGAACCTAAACGGGAAAGTGAATTGACTCAAACTCGCGGTTTTTTTTTTCCTTGTTCCAAAGGTGTGCAGAGAATGCTTGTGGGGGAATGTACATTATTGCATTTGCTGTTGCTGTCCAACTATTGAAAGCCTGGCGTAAGTGCACCTTTGCTCAAGATGAAATATGAATCAGAATAAAAAATAAATGACTGCTCTACAGTGCCTTCCTGCTACTGAACTCAATTAGAAAAAAAAGGAGTCTTAGTGGTGGTGGTGGTGCCGAGACATGTTGCCTGTGGACGGAACAACAAGGGATTTTCAATGTTCCAGGAAAGCCCATACTGCTCCCCCTCACATAGCACAACAGCTGACCCTGCTGCTAGTTTTCTGCTGCAGAGTACCACACGCTTCCTGTTAGCGGCGAGGCCACTGTGCCATGTCTACCGGTTAACACAGACGTGCACGGCTTCCCTTGCCTCTCTCACTGTGGGCTGTGTAAAAGACCGCAGTGAAAAAGAATGGATGAAGTGAGGCAGAGACGGAAGGACAAGCCATTATTCTCACAGCAGATGAGAAAAGGTGGGTGGACCTGGGCAGCCAATTAGTGACAGGAAGCCTATGCGCCCCGCACACGCTCGATGTCCAGCCATTACCAGATGCGCCGCGCTACTCCCTCCAAGATTCTGATCACTCCTGCCCGCAACAGGGTTCTTCATTGACAATCCGTCTGTTCCATTCTGCAATGAAAATAAGACATTATGGATTTTGCTTGAGGCAGTGGGAAGCGAACGCGGATGAAACTGTGAGGGATCATGTCCCTGCTTCTCCGATAGTTTTTGTAGTTTCCCATAGCAACAGAAACATTGAGAAATTGCATTTGGCAAATTCCACAGCAATATCTCTCTCCTAAACAATGTACCTGTTGCTCTAGATAAGTATGCACCTCGCTCTCAGCAGCTCTCGCATGGCTAATTTGCTGTTGGAAAAGTAGTTCAAATAAAATCTGTGCACATTGCTGAGGCAGGAATCTCATAAATGGAGGTCTGAAAACACAAATAAAACAAAAACCTGAGAGAAATAAGTGAGAAAAATTATTATTTTTTTATTGTTGGGTTTTTTTTGTGGTAATTTGGATGAACCATCGCCTGATTCCAGCCTTCTGAATCACTGTCCACATCTTTGGGGTTTTTTGTGCTTTGCTTACTGACGGCTGTTTCCCCGGTTGGAAAACAACAAAGCCAATCAGAGCTTTGTAGGCGGGCTTAAGGCTAGGGTCTGGACTCCATCCGTAGAGGAGTAATTATGCCCGAACAGAAACTGTTCAGACCAATGAAATTGTCAGGGCGGGCTTTAAACGTAATCAGTCCCGTCCCGGTCTCTTATCTCTGATGCCTCAGATGAACACGCTTCTTCAGCCTGGTCTCTTTCATCATCTGTCCATTTTTTAAACACGGACGCGTCGCGTTCCAACCGTGTTATTAAGTTCTGACATGACCGACTAATGCGATACAATTTGTTTAATGTATTGTCGAGTTTTAACAACTATCGGTCGCTCGACACACGTCACTCACTCCGTTGCTCTGATTGGTTGTAGGTAGGTCTATCCAGTTGAGGTCTTTCCTGGATCGGTTGAAATACGCCCCCATAATCCCAGCCCAAGGGAGCAGTATCAGACTCATATTCTGACTAGAACTGAGTATGATCACGTCAGGCTACCGAAAAACAGCTTCATCCACAAAAATAGGGACAGAAGGATTGCCACCAACATAGCAAAAAGCTTGGCTAAGATTGATGGGTAGCAACTCTTAAATTGGTCGCAATAGTCTGAAAAACGTGAAGTCAGCTGCTGTTATTAATTGCTAACACAGCGGCTGCGTCGACTGTGAATGACATATACCTCGAGCACAACTTCTTGGTTGGGTCAAAGAGAACGAAAATAGCCTCCAATCCCAACAAGAAACTGGTTAACGTGAACAGGATGTCCGACTGAATTATGACGACTAATGAAATGACAATTCAGTCGGATAATCACAGAGGGGGAACCTCCCTGTAATGTTTGAGAGAAATGTATGTGTCGACTGTTCAAGCGGTCTAGTGAGAGTCAGCGAGAAAGAAATGTGACCGAATTGTATGTGGGTGATGTATTTAGAGGTATACACTACACTGGAAGACCACTCCTACCGGCATTAGAGTTCCGAACTCTCAACATGTTTGTTGCTTCCCAGGATCCCAATAATGTTGCCGCCCTCTGGCCTCATTCACAGTTTGCAAAATGAGAACTGATAAGCCATGTGACTGAAAAAAAACGAAAAAGGAGTTGAATCCACACACGAGAACTTCCTCTTACCGAGAGACTGTCTTTGCTTCAAAATAGGGCTCCTGTTTCGTCACGGCTGTTGCCCCGATGTTGGCATAATGTGCCTAAACTCGAGTAACATCTTTTCTGTGACACACTGCAGCGACAGACAGCAAAAGCATAGGTTTTTTTTCATTTGCAGAGTTCCTTCTGCAGCACTGCAGCGGCAACATTCTGCCACCCAGAATAGCTTTGTGCGTTTACATCAAAGCACAAACATCTCTACCAGAACATAAAAGTTCTGAAAAAAAGAATCAAGACTTGGGAGTTATGGAAATGATAACTGCTGCATTATAGGCCCCCGTGTCCCACACAATTACTATAAGTCACTTTTATAACTCCTAATTAAGTCTCCTATAAATTCGTAATGCATCTATGTACAGTGCTCTAAATCAAGCGGCTTCTGTTGGCATCGCCTTGGTATATCCCATATGGAAGGGGAGAGGAGGACTGGTTTTATACCCCACAATTTATGGAGCCTGCAGAGTACAGAGCAGTAGGGACGTTACATTTGAGGGAGGTATAGGAGAGCCCTATGCTAATGAACCGTCCGGATCGCTTGCCACTGTATCTCTACAGAAAAAAACCCCAGCACCTTCAAGACGTCAGGTTAACACTTAGCGGACGCTTTTATCCAAAGCGACTTACACACTCACAAACCGAAGGGGCAGCTTCGGGAGCAATTTTGGGGTTCAGTATCTTGCTCAAGGATACTTCGACACACAGCTGGGGATTGAACCGCCAAGCTTCCAGTTGGTGGACGAACACTCTGCCACCAAGCCACAGGTGCTTAACGCAAAGACAGCATTGTTCTTTTCAGACTGGCCTTCAGTTAGAGCTGTTACTCGACGACCTGATTAGTCAGTCAACAAAAAATGAATTTATAGTTTGACAATGGATTCATCTTTAAGTCCTTTTTTGAGCTCCAGACATTCACTTGTTCATTGTGAGGACTTGCTCGTTTTCTTTGTCATACCCGTTGCTATATCAAGACATTTGGAGATGCCACCTCGGCAGGGCCTGAAGTTAAAGTTTTTGACCACCAGCCACTGTGGCAGGTGTTTTTACCAGCCAGTTGTGTTGTTTTTTTTGCCTCATAAAGGTGAAAAACAGGAATTGCACAAACATTGTTCTTTAACTTATAAGGATTCACATTTAAGTGCTGCCATGTTATTAACTAAATCAATATAAGTAATAATAATTCTTAGAATATACATTTTTAAAATCTTTTTATTCATTGATTTCATATACTAACTGCTGCTAATCTGAGTCCACAAAAAAATATTTCTTCCCACCACCATGTTTAAAGTTTATGGCACGGCCATCTCAGGAATTTGGGTATCAAAATTATTTCCGAACTTCCCAGGGGTAAACACGACATCAGAGCGCTCGTATTCCCGATAATTCCGATAGCACGTGAAGGCAGCAATAGTCATGTAGACAGGTCCTGGCGGCTGTTAGTTACAGCAGGAACCATTAAGAAGAACTAAAATATTATTATTACTACTGGTAAAGTTACCGGGTACCGGGCATTTTCTCGCCGGTTCCTAACTCCCAATGCACACACATCTGTACACACACACATCTGTACATGCTGAAAACCAACAAGATAGCGGACTTCGTTGAGATGTTTGTTGAAAAAATATAATAATAAAAATCACTCAATTCTCAATGGCTAGCCACCGATGTCGCAGGTAGATTGACAGTGTTACCCGCCAATTGCGAAACTCACCCGCATTTGGCGCGTGGTCGGGTGATAACTTCAGGCCCTGCACCTCGGACTCCGGGAAAATTGTTAAGAGGCATGTTTTCGCAATTTCCTTTTTTTCTTTTTTTTTAAATAGTCAAAACATTTATCCAGGAAAACAAACAGCAGATTAATCGACCAATTGCAAGCTATTGCGAGCCCTCATCAGAAGCCATCATTAAAGTAATCAGAAAGTAGCACCAGGGCAACGCTTCTGACCAGCACGGGGTTCAGGCTCTCAGTGTTCCAACACGTGTTATTGGTGACGTTTGATGGGCGGGAAGCTGGTGAGGGATCAGGCGAGCTCAGACCCACTGAAAGACAAGTTGCACATTTTTCACAGAATAATCTTAACTGAAGGTCCACTTACTAGCTTTCTCCCATTGGCTTTAAACTGCATTATCTCTTGTGTAAGCGTGATTTTTTATTAATCAAAATACCCTTTTCAAGAAATGAACATTCAACTGCCATTTACACCTTGCCTTTCATGATTTTATTATGACAGGCATGATGTATTTTACATAAATAGGGGCCAAAATTTATTCTGATATCATACCTTGATGACACTTTGAAAGATTATGTTTTTTTATGTGAAATGACTGTGAATGATTAGTATGCTAATAACACAGTTTGTGACCTCATGATGTTATGCTATTAAACTGACACTGTGCACTGATTCAACAAAGGCCGTTATGGTGCATAATGCAATTATTTCTACAGCTAATCACAAACGGTCCACATGTGCTCGTGATCTGTTATTGCGTTAGAAATGCAGGGAAGTATCCTGAGCCATATATTGTGTGCCTCTCTACAGTTCTTACTAACACAGCCTAAACGTGCCTCTCTCTGAGTCAAGAGCAAATCTCAGGATTGAAAAGCATTTGACCGCACGGCCATATAGCTAAAACATATTTCACGCAGTAAAAAGCATGCTGCAACAGTCGCTGCTAGTAGCATGCTCAACAAATTAAAATATTATCCCGTATGATTATCCGTGTCAGACACTAATGTGTGCCCAGTCAAGTTTAACAAATGCATTCCCTCCGGCTTTTTTGCTCACTTTCACGCCGCACCACCTCTTCTGGGTTCCCTCAGTGATGCCTTGTTATGCTATCATGTTGCCTTACGGCTACTGTACATAACAAATTATTGCAGGCAGCACACCTGCCATGTGTACCGTAGATGCTCTGGTATGGCAGTGGGACGTGTACTTCAGTTCGCCATTCTGTTCATCTGATCCATCACAGTATCAGCATGTGATTAGAAAAACCAGCCCCCTATATCTATCATATATCTATCATATTGGTTGTTTTTGGGGTTCATGGAAAGATTCCCACAGTGCTTTTTAATTCTAGCCTGCCGTGTACTGTATAGGACGACATGTACATAAACCAGTGCCTCACAATCTGTACATAATAGCTGGCTTCAACCTGGGCCCTAAGGCAATCATTTTTCTCCACTTAGCAATAATTATGCTGAGAATTGCTAAGCCCATATGCATGAGAACGAGCCCTATTATCTCCATTGTGCAAGCAAGTGCACTGTCTATATTGTCCTGATCGTGTGTTTCGAATTAAAGTCCATTAAAAGTGCCCTGGGAGGGTGGGCCCGCTGCAGCCCGATGGAGCGCGGCGGAGCTGTCGCAGCTCAGGACAAGGGAGCTGAGCACTAAAGATACCTGCCATCTGGAGAGTCATTGAGTTGAGAAATGCACTGCAGCAGCTGAGCAGCCTTTCTGGCTCGAGCCCAACGCCACCTTTTCAGACGGGGGCATGAAAGGGCTGCAAGGGGATCTGTTCAAACAGACAGACTGGCTGTGTTCAAAATTGCAAACTAACGGAGGCTACTGCCTACATACTCAATCTGTATGTACCGCATACTACCTATTAAAATAACAATTAAAGGGACAGTTCACCCCAAAATCAAAAATACATATTTCTCCTACCTGTAGTGCTATTTATCCATCTATATTATTTTGGTGTGAGTTGCCAAGTTTTTGGAGATGTCTGCCTTCTTTTGGATATGATGGAACTGCATGGCACTCTATTGATTATCATCATGGCATTATGTTCCAAACAGCCAGACAGCACTACGGCCGATACCGCTCGGCAACGCACACCAAAACAATCTAGATGAATAAATAGCACTTCAGGGAGGAGGAAAGATATCCATTTTTGATTTTGGGGTTAAACGTCCCTTTATGCCATTACCAGTGGTTGAGGATGTACAGTAAGCTCAGGGTGCAAACTCAGAAATTCTTGTTAATCTAACTATGCAGCCGGGCATTTCTCGCGTACACAAAATACACACACTAGTTCGATTTTGGCACTTCGGAACGTACTACATACTCAATTTGAGGTCATACTTAGTATGAATATTACGTTTGTATGCGATTCTGAACACAGCCACTGATAAGATTTGTTGGTAATCTTTTCGAATTGTGAAAACAATTAGGAGCTGCCACTTTGAATTAATGGTTGCCACACTATTTTTTGTGAGATGAATGTTATTTAAAGTCCAACTGTCATTTATTTTTTTTCCTGTAACAGCAGATATTATTTGCCCTGTGCAAAACAAATGCAGAAATGTATGCTTTAAATATGTTTTGGTCTCATGATGGCATCACATATATACCAGTCTGTCTACTTGGACAGAATTCTTTGCACAGAGCCAATCATATATTTAATTTTTTCAACTTACATGTTTTTGTATAGTGGAGTGATGTTGCCCTTCTGTCGTGGATTGACGGTGACTCTGACTGGCAGCCAGACAACACCACACAAAATGTAAATGGACTGTACTTGTATAGCGCCTTTCTAGTCTGCCGACTACTCAAAGCGCTTTCACACTACATATCACATTTACCCAGACACACACACATTTATACGCTGATGGCAGGAGCTAACTGATGAGTACAAATTAAACTAACCACTCACACACTGAAGGCACAGCTTCAGGAGCAATTTGGGGTTCAGTATCTTGCTCAAGGATGCTTCAACACATGGATGGGGGAAGCCGGGATCGAACTACCGACCCTCCGATTGGTAGCCGACCTGCTCTGCCACCAAGCCACAGCCGCCTCAGACTTATATAGCTAATTCGCTAGTCAGCTGTGGGACAGTGAACAGCTTCAAAACGTGCTTG
Organism: Coreoperca whiteheadi; assembly: GCA_011952105.1. Lineage (NCBI taxonomy): Eukaryota > Metazoa > Chordata > Actinopteri > Centrarchiformes > Sinipercidae > Coreoperca > Coreoperca whiteheadi. The sequence goes on along the minus strand of CM022472.1, from coordinate 29,606,391 downwards.
CTAATGTCAACATCCATCGGTTAAGATGCTAACTTGTGCAGCCTTAATTCTCCAATACCAATGCTAACAGAGAGTTGTCTGTCGTTAGCTAATAGGCTACAGTTACCAGCAAGTTGGTTACAATCACACACATATCTGTGCTCCTGCCAGCTCAGATGTCAATCAAACTTTTGACTGGAAAAGGGATGATTTAAGACTGTGAGAAAAAAGGAAATAAACCACCTCGTAGACACTGATATCGGTGCTATTCTTTGGTACAGTAGACTCCATAGTAAAAGAGGTCTACAGCTAAAGTATAATGTAGGTTTATTCAAAAGAGGCCCTGCATGAAACCACGCTTGACTGTAATCACACTGCGACCAAAATAGCTTTTTCCATCGGCAACTGGTTTACTCTGTGTGACGTTGTAACATCCATTTTGGAAAAGTCCATATAAGAGGTTTAAACGGAGAATCATATTTAGCAGGCAAAAAGGTGTCAGCTGAGGATTACAATGACAGAGAAAGATCTTGAAAGGAAAGCACTCAGGGAAGTAGATTCACTGCGTCCTATTAAATAAGGTTTTTAAATTAAAAGAGCTTATCTAAAGAGGACTCTTCAGTTCCAGGATCTATAGCCACAGACAACAATATCAGCCATATTAGGAATGTAACAAAATGGGAAATGCAAATTCTCTGTATGGAGTGGATGCAAATGAAAAAGAATGAAAGAAAGAAAGAAAAAAAATCCTGAATAATGTCTTCCCACTCTCTCCCTGAATACTTTATTGAGTCTGATGTCCCCATTGCATTTCTGAAAACGTTTAGCCAGGATACAATTCAGCTAGAAATAATTAACAGCATAAATTTGCATCATTAGGGTGGATTAAGTCAAACAATGTTTGCATGTTGAAGGACTGATGGGACTGTGCGGGCTCTCTCTGAGAGGTGGTTTTGCCAGTTGCTTTCGCACTTTAGGTGGGCTAACGGCTTCCCATGGGAGCACATAGTGGAAAATATGCCCGCTTTATCTGGGAAACAAATATGCAGGCACATTATTTTAGTTGTGGGACTCCCTAAAACCCAGGTGCCTTACGTCCTGCGTCACACAGAGTGTTGGGAGCCTGATGCTAAAAATGTGTATATTAAGGTAATCTTTGCCTTAACCCCAAGATTAAATCTGCAGGAGACCTCGCGCCTAATTGTAACTTTTTTGTGATCATCTATTGTCAGAGATACACTTGCATTTTTGCTCGTCATACTGCTGGCACGGCTGCAACTGAGACTAGACTTCCCTGCAGATTTTCAAATGGCATTTTACCTGACTGTTGTTAAATATGCCTGCCCTGTAACAACACGTTACAAGTTGACCCCATGCTTTTTAACCCACTGGTTGTATGTACATACTTCATATTAGCACTGATGGTTGTCAGGTAGTATATCTGTGGACCTCAAAAGCAACCACCAACTCTGAATTTGTATAGTTCAGAAAAAAAGTTCTTGGTTTTTGTCTTTTTTTATACTATTATTATGACCAAAACCCTAGTGTGCAACTTTAAAAGTAAATGCATTGCCACCATCACAAGATAATGTAAACTAAGGGCCTGGTAAACCAACTAAACCAGCTAAAACCAGCATTTGAGCCCAATCGCAGCCCATCTCCACCTGCTCACCTGGCCTTTCTGTACTTTTCCTCCCTAAATGTGTCATGCTTTTTGGATTGTGTTCTGTGATTCCCTGTTTTATTTTGAATATGTCTGTTCCTGTCTGGGTTTTGGGTTTAGTTTCTGTTAGTTCCTGTTTTATTTTGTAACATGTCTGGTTCCTCACGTGTCTCTCCGTTTTGGCTTCCTGTCTCTAATTGCCCTGATTTGTTTCCACCTGTGTCATTGTGTTCACCTGTGTCTCGTTTCCGCCCCTACCTGAGGGTATTTAAGTTGTGGTTGTCCTTTGTTCTGAGTCAGTTCATCATCGTTAGTATGTTTGGTCGGTCTGTCTTGGCTTTGTGCCTGCCTGCAACCTGTTTTGCCAGTTGTGCTTAGTGATTTACACTGAATCACCTCTCATCATCCTGCCACCTCTGTCCTAGCTTGGGTCCTTTCCATTCATCCTGTTCGCCAACAAATGTGCAATGGTTATAAGGTCCTTTAAGGGACAGGGCAGTGCATAGTGAGTGTGTGGGTGAGCCAGAGAGAGGGTGATGGTGGCAGCAATCCGAGCGAAGCAGACAGGCGCTGGTGATCAGAGCAGAGAGACAAATTAGCAGTGAAGTTGTCTAGTGGTAGTAAATGTAGGTTGCAGTTTGCTAATGAATAAATGCTGCAGATCCTCAATACCCAAGACGTTCCCGTATCTTGCTTCCCAGCTGCCGGGATAAAAGTGTTGGTGGTTAGCCTGAGTTTAGCATCAACTTCAACCCTGGGGGGAAATAAAGTCTTCCCTGTGCTTCCCTGGCTGTCAGCCATTGGCGATGGACGATGCCATCGTTCATCGGCCCAACCCTTCAGCATGTCATTAAAAGTAACTGGCCCAATCTTTCATCAAGATGCATATATACTTATTGTGTGTAACCTACCTTATTTGTACAAAACTAATGTAACTCTACGATCTAAGACCGGGCAGCTTAACCAGATGTGCCTGCACCAACTTCTGTATATCCCTGCAAAGCATTCCCAGAAAAAAAGTAGAAAAGGACAAATAAGTAAATATTCTATTGTGATCATTGGAACATTAGTCTAATTCTCCGTCCACTTTTGAAAGTCCCATTCCTTTTCTCAGTCTAAGATGACTCGGTGACACTGAAGAGAATGTAGTTTTTCTTTTGCTCTACTCCCTCAGATGCAAATAAATAATAATGCAGTAAATTGCAATAAAAGGATTAAGTGGGATTAGTATTACATTGGATTAAAATGTTTCGTCTACTTTAATAATACATTCACACTAATAACAATATAAGCAGCAGGGTAGCAGTATTATTAGATTGCTTAAAGTGTGATGTGACAGTAATGGGGGGGGGGGGGTCACATTGTGTTTTTGTGTTCAAAGCCCTTTAAAACGTATTTCTATGGTCTCTATGATCATACATACTGAAATTATATGATTATGATATAAAACGATGATGTGATAACAAGAATGAGCTAACAAGCAACTAACAAACTCGGTCTGATCTTTTTATAATAGTTGATAATAGTCAACGCATGCACAGGGAGGCTCAGTGACCGGAGTCTGGCGTGCTCGTTGCCATGGAAACTGAGGACTCATTGACCCACTTCATATCTGCCCCAGTCATAAGCTTAACACAATTAACAGTTTTTCGGATTGGCTGTAACCATGAGCGCTGTGTTTATCCGTGAAATAACATTTAACTGGAAGCGCACAACGTTCCGCACGTTTTGTTGGTTTGGTTGCTGCGACTACCAATTAACGTGAGCCTCTACGAGACAGAGCCACAACATCTGATAATAACGCAGGACCGGGCCTGAGTTGATATTGTACTTTTAGTGGTGGCTAAAACAAAAAAACAATGTTCACTGTTTGTTGGCAATTGGAAACAAACAGGAGTCTCCGGTGTTAAAGGCCAATGTTTTGTTGAGCAATTCATCCACCCCGAACTCTATAACGTGACTTCGCTCCTGGCGTAATCACGACGGTCGCCGGAGGGCTTTGTCATTTGAATTTGAACATGTAATTTGGGGCACCTGCACTGATTCATCTCGGGAGGACACTCTCCAGTAAGGACACAATGGACGGCAGATCAACTACGCTTGAGAGCTGCGTCACAAGTCAAGCCCTGAAATCCCACTTGAACACCAAAAGATGTGCATTCCTATCGCAAATAAAAGAAATGGGTATGCATGAAAACAAGTTTGCTTTGCTAACTTATGCTGCAATTTGCATGGAAGAGGGAAGAAACAGTAGCCTGATAATCACACTGAACTGCCATTTTGTTTCATTGTGTTCATAATAGCTGGGGGTGGGGGGCCCAACATAATCAGGTTTACAAACCTATGTGATTAACTTCAAATTAACAATTGGAACATGGGTCCTTGCCTCTATTCATGTATATATTTATGCTGCATTCATTCTGTTGTGTGATGTGTGGTTTCCAGCACACTGTTCTTGCAGTTCTGGTTCACCTTGTGCTGTATATAGAGGAACACACAGTAAGCAGCCAGAACGGTAAGGTGCGTTGCATCACAAAAGGTTTTAAACCTTCTTCTGATGGACTGGGTTGTTACTAGGTCAATGTTGTCATATAATATGAATGAATCGCTTCGTGATTTCGTCTATTCAGAGACACGAACAGACGTACACCCGAACCCTAATCCTGCCAAGGTGCGAGCCGTCCAACAGAGGTCTCCTGGAAGACTTGATCATTTCTTCAGGGAGCAAGAGCCAGCAACAACCTTACCTCAACTGTAAATTACTCAGTCAACTTAACTCAGTCATCACCATTAGTCAAGCGGAAGAGTAATTGAGCTCATCCCCATTACACATAAGACAACAATATGGCACGGCAACGTGATTAGGTGCAGGAGGGGGAAAAAGTGATGAAGGGCTCACTGAATTGAGATTGGATTTAAACAAGTGCTGCTGCTGTCCTGGGGGCCTTACACGGATGCTCTTTGAGCAGATAGGTGGAGGCTGCATAATGATGAGACACTTAGTTTCCCTACTGTTCAGATTTATGGGCTCCAAGGTCTGTTACGATCATTAGGGGGATTGTGAAAGGAAAAGGGAAATGGGGCTGAGAGTATATGGGCTTGGGAGGAGGTTGAAAGTGCACACAGTTTTTTTTTTCTGGTTACACAGCACTTTTGAACCATAAATCTTTGATCCTCTCCTCCCTATTTGTGCAATGGCATTTTATAATGGAAGACCCCCTATAATTTCACACTCCAATTAGTAAATTACTAATGTCCCCATATGCAAGTCTTGGGGTGGTTATGGACAAACAGGTCACACCCTGAGGGAACCTGGTTAATGAAAGAAAGTTTACACTGGGTTAATATATGTGTGCGGCTTTTGTTTGATTGTGTTCGAGGTTAGTCAAACAACCCTAAATGAACTATAGCAACACGACAAAAGGAGGTGTAAAATTATAAATACCTCTTGGAACAACAATCTAATGATTGTTTTTATTCCTGCATCATGCCTGCAAGTAGACCAGAAGAAACTTTTGTTTGTTGCATCTCTTGCAAGGGCTACACAGCATCAGCAAAATTTTACAGCCGCTAAAACTGAATGAACGGGAGTCATTAGGCATTTGGAACATGCTGAATAATTCATGTTGCATAATCCACTTAAATAAACAGAAACATTTGCTTTTATGTTACCTGGGGTGGATTTACAACAGGAAAACTACGGACATTGTTGCGCTGGCGATTCTTGGTCCCTTGAGACTGGCCCAGCGAAGGACTGCCTGAAAGACAAACTCGGGGGAACAAAAGCTTCTTCACTCGCTGACGCGCCATAATCCACGAGCTTCATTACTAAAAAGGCACACACATGACTACAAATATGAAGCGAACATGAACTTTGTCAGAGAGACACCACTACACCTCTGCATATAACATGTGTCAGCTAATCAGGATGCAGAACATCGCAGAAATAGTTTTTCAAAGGTGAAATTAGGGTTGGGGTTGGGGTTAGGGTTAGGGTTAGGGTGGGTGGCTCTGTTGTGGTTCCTAGCTGACACCCCCTCCAAGCAAGGATAGTATTACCTTTAGACGCCTGACTGATGTCCTATGACCTAGGTATCAGACAGGTCTCTATGTTCTACTTATGCAGTTAAACATTATGTTAGAATGTGCTTAAGAGGCCTCAGTTAACAGCCAGCTTGGCTGTAACACTTCTTTCAGGCCCAAAATGTCCGAGTAAATGTTCAGAGACAGGCCGGATATCAACCAGATGTATGTGCTGCAGTTTGTGGGAGAATCTAGAGACTCGAGACTGTGTTCAAGAGCCCCGCCCGGTTTAATGAGGCAGTGATTAACCTCTGGTAACCCTATCACTTTAACAACAAGTCCTCAGTCCACATACTAGCCACAAATCAACTACAACCAGTCAAATTCAATCCAGTTCCCCTTGCAGCAAATCAAAACAATTCAGTGCCTTCAGCATCCAGGCAAATTAAATCCAATACATTCGGCAAGGAATCAAATACAGTTAAATGCTTTTAGCAACAAGTATATATAATTGAATTATAACTGTTCATTAATGCATCAGGTAGTGGAACTGAGAGGGTTCAGTTTTAGCATTTAGCTCTTCAACAACAAATTGACAATTTAGCATCAAATAATTGCTAAAGTGTTCAACCTATCCCAAGGAGCATCCGATATGAGACTTCCAGCGAAGAGCCCTACACCAGGAGCTGTATTTCAATTGTAGGGTGTTCAATCTATTTTTATTTAAAGCTTAACACATCTGATGTGGATGATCCAAAATCTTTTATGCAGAAGAAAGCAAAAGGCTTCGAATAATGCTGTATTAACTGGTAACAAAAGCTCCCCCCTCCACCGCTCACAATAGTCATCCAAGAAGAAAAGAAAATCAAACAGCAAAAAGAAAAAGAAGAGCTTCTGTGACTTTTTTATACAGGTGAAGACCAGAAAAAGCTCAAGGTCTCTTCCATACAAGCAAGATATTGAATGAAGCTCAACACATCTACGTCCCATGCAAACCATGTGATATGATGCAAAAAAAATGGCTCAACAAGCTGCGATCAAAAAGCCGTCAATATTTTCAAATATGCATAAAACACACAGTTGGAAAAAGAGGCCGATGTCGGTTCCAACCCTGGAGACGTTGGCACAGCGAGAGGCCCCTACTACGACCGCTCGCTCACCGGTTAGACAGGATGCTCTGCTCCACACAGGTGCAGGAACCGTGGCGGCAGGATGCTGTGGTTACGAGCGGGCTGCCGCTTGCTGCTGGCAAGTGTCGCTGTCAGGAAGCCCGAGTGCACATTGGCAGAATTCTTGGAACAAGAGCACAAACTGTCAGCCTCAAACAGAGTTCTTTTCCAATTCTCATTCTGTTTTTGTCCATTCTCCCTGTTTAATTATTGTCCTGCATTGTGTCTCAAAGCTCTGTGGGGCATTCAAGGGGCTGCGGCTCGGCCATATCTTTCCTTCAGCTGAACCTAGCTGCGCGTGAAGGTAAGTAGGTACTACGAACACAAATGGATTCACCGTTTAAGCGCTTACTTTAATTCAGTGTATCTCCTACCATGCCGAGCTGGCTTGCAGGAGTGACAAGAGCTTTCCAAGTCAAGGTTTGGTAAATGATGTTTTGTGCCCCCTCGCGGCCCTGCGTTTCCACGCGCTGACAGGCGCACCCTCCCGGGACTGAAATGAATGTCTGAACTGCGTGTAGCCCGAAACCATACACCTTGACTCCTCCCTGTGAGAGAGCAGCTCAGAGAAGACGCTGCATCTATTCTGCTGCCAGCCGCCGCAGAGACAAGAGGACTGAATGATATAAATTGTCACATCACACACCCCCCCCCCCACCTCCGCAGAACATAAATATGCAAACCATTCAAGTGTTTTCCCCCACCTCTGTTGATGTGATTTAGGGGAACGGGTTTGATTCTAAGAAGTTTTAACCTAGCGTGTCACATCAGGGTTTGGCTGCAGCGTCAGCGGGGCACACGATGAGGGAGTACGCCACAGGCCTGTTTGAAAACTGATAAACAAACCAACAAACAGATCAGTTGATATCTATTCATCTGTTGTGGCACCAATGGAGGATGTCAGACAGTGCCTCTGTAACAGATAGAAATGAGTTACTTAAGAAGAATTCGAGCGCGATCCGTCGGTCCTAATTTGCTCTCATTTATCGGTCTATACCCTTCCGTCTGTTCTCTCGTCTCAACCTTTCTCACCCCCCCCCCCCAACCCCCCACCACCCCTACCATACACACACACACACACACACACAAACACACACGACGCAGGTAAGGGGGGCTACCTGCAACTGGTGAATTCTAAACACCTTTAGAGGACCCAAGGTGTTTATCGAGGGCAAAGAGACTAGCCTCCACCTCCAAACCATCATACCTCAGGGAAGAGTACAACTTTCACGTGATCTTTGGAAAGGATGAAGAAATCCAACTTTGGCATGCCATGCAGCATGCCAGCTAACCACCGTATAATGGAACGACTGGCTTTTCACCCTTCGGATGTGGCCGATCGGTAAAGCAGCTATGAACACGCTCTGATTTCCCACCTGGTCGAACGAAGCTCCTCTCCCCTGCCCGCGGGATTTCGGGGGTTAGGATTTTGGGTTAAGGGAGAGGTGGTTAGGGAGCAGTTGGCCTTCGGTATTTGCCGCCTTGCTCGGTTGGTAATCCAGCCTTGCGTGGCAGCTAAAGTAACAGTAACAATAACAGTGTTTGGTAACAACACAAAAACTAAGTCACATAGCGCACCATAGCCCACAGAGCACTTTCCAATAGTGGCAGAAATTAATGAGTTACAGTCTATATAAAGACTGAAGTATAATCTTTAACAAGGGCTACCAAGTAGCAGAAAAGTTTCTTCTCATTGCTGTTGATACCCTCGTATACTCGGCTTGGCAGCACACCTCCATCTGCTGTTCTGACAACGGAGTGACAATACATATCTGCTATTCCATCAGAACGACTAACTCCATCTGTTCTGCCTGCCTCTCGTTGCCATGTAGCAGTCAGTGCTTCACTGTATCCATAATTTCTCTTTGATTCCAGAGCTCCTTTCCCTGTTTCATCATGCCAGATGCAGCAAAACCACACTCAAACATTTTCCGATAAATCAAGCCACGCCCGAACTGGTGTCATCTCTCAACCAGCTCGCTCCGTTTCAAATCCGTTTCCTAAAATTTTCACACGCGCCACTCTTGTTTGATTTTGCTACCTGTTTGAGAGTGAATGTGCATTTTCACAAAACTGATTATGACCCCGACCAAGCTGCCAATGCTTTGTTTGCTTTTTCAATACTAAGCATACTTCTTCTACCGTCTAGAATGAACCTGCCAAAGACAGCTCCCTGCATGACCATTTAGTCATGATCTATTGTTCTATTACTGTGTGACTCTGAGCCGTTCAACACCGGACCGATGACATTAATACTTCCGTCTGTAGCAGGCTGCCAACTCAGTGGCGTGGAAACCCATGCATGTTGAATCCCATATGGGTTCAAGTTGAGACAGGGTAATGTTGCTGCTGTAACCACCGAAACAGCTACCCCCTGTTCCTCCTGTGGAAATACAAACAAGCAAATTAAGTATTTGCATGGACCTATGGTTTTTTGTGTACCGTCTTAGGGTAATGGGTAAAAAATAGGGTAATTGCAGCGCAGCGTTCATACGCACTACATTTCCGTGTGGATGACTCTTTATGAGGATAGAGCTGAGCTGTGAAAGTCCTCGTTGAACTCAACGCTTGCAATGTGAACACACACTTTGTTATTTCTAAAGTTTGTCCATTTGCCAGCTACGGGTTCAAAGGAAATGTGACGATGGGGAATTTCAATTTGTCAGTGCTGAACTTTCTGCGGGCTGGTCAGACTGCAGCAGAGCAGCAGGAAATACACGCTGTTCAGAGGCGGCAGGCGCCTGACAGGTCCGTTTTTAGGCCATGAGCGCAAAAAACAAAAACATGTCAGTCAAGGATTTGTTTGTGGAATAGCTGAATCCAAATCATTTAATGGTGGGGTATATGCGATTCTGGAGAAATCCAATACCATGATATAAAGCAAACAGCGACACAGCAAGTAATGTAACTAACATTGGCTAGGTTGTGGGTTAGCAAACTGTCATCCAAGTTGCTGCTGCGAAGCTAACAGCCAGCGAGGACAGGTTGCTTTATATACATGAGGTAGGTGGATATGAAGGAGCAAAGGTGCAGTACATTCTGGACTGGATTTCAAAGGTGCATTCAACCAGTTTTACACGTCAAACATAGTTACTAAAAGTACGACTCGGCTGTGAAAAAAAGTTGTACTGTGTTGTCTGTGTCTTTGTCAAGTCTGACAAAATAGCCCTGATGATGGCATTTGCGGTTTCGGTCTCAGCATGGTAAACTGGGGGTTTAATTTTCCCCTCAGGATGAATTGTAATAACTTTTGTGACGCGTGTTTTTTAATCTAACGCCATCATCAAGTCAAAAATGCCCAAATGTCCATTTGTTAGCATTGTCGCTGACGTTACCATTTAGCTCTCGTTACAAGTTGTGGGTCTGATAAAAGATGCCAGCAAGTTGCATTAGTGTAGGATTAAGTTCTTTTGCAGTTTGACGCTCATTAGGGACTAAAAGTCAGGAGATCTCGGACACTGCTCCCCCAATTTTGACCATTAGTCATTAGTCTGTCTCTCACGTTATGCAAGCGCAATACTAGAACGCTGTAGCACTCTTTATTAACATCACAAGGATAAGTGGGGATCATAATGATGGTAATAAAGATAATAATGATCGATGACAAAATAGTTGCCGGAAAAATATTCCATTGTCTCACAGGTCAGATATTGCTGATTGTAAACCATGTTTGATTACATTGTACATTGCTGTACTCTTGTCTCTGATGAAATAATTGGATGCGTTAATGAGAGTCACAGCCTTGTCTCTCAAGTTTGCTGAGACGTAAGCGGCTGTATGGTAATATTCATTGCTGTGCTAGAAACCTAATGTTTACGATTTGCCGCATTTCCACTGCAAGTCACATAAAGGGAAATATTTATCTTCTTTCTTCCTTTGTGGAGCAATGGACTTCTCTGCGGTCTCCCTCATCCCTGCTACTAAACATCTGCCAAAAAACAACGCGCCATCAGAAATAGTGTAGTTTTTCACGTCAGGGCAAGAAGGTCTCTCATGAATAAGCGAGGAAATTAGCGGCCTGCTCTTGTCTCGGCTTTCGTAAAAAAGAAAGCGAGAGGACTTTGGGCAAGATGCCCCGACACCCAGTCTACTGGGAGCTCAGACGGTTCACAGGGAATACAATAAGACAACTCCTATTTATTCTGTGTGTGGAGTTTCTCCTCTCTACTGTTCTTCTGTGTCAGGCTGTTTACATAACTCACTCACTTGGCAGCAGCAACATTGGCCTTATTCTCAGAAGCCAACTTGGGACTACATCAATGAGTAATTGTCTCCACAAACCCCTCACAGTCAAGAGATAAGAGCCTGGAAAGGTCAATAAAGAGTTCTAAATCTAAAAATACCTCCATTTACTCGAGGAGGGGACTGACCTGAATGTAATTTCTTTCAAGTCATAAAAGAGAATCAAGAATTACAACAAATACTTAATTCCAGCCTCTTTTGTCCTGACATGGATTCTGATGTCTCACTAAAGAGTTTCACTCCTGCCTCAAAGTTAAGTCCTCAGGGCTGCACTTAACCACGGCTAAGCACCAACTTACAGCTGATTAAATTCAGAGTGACCCAGTCGGCAAACTATTAGTCGGTTACAAGCTGAAAATGAGCCTATTAAAGCTTCCCGCTGCTGGCTCAACAGTCGAGATAAAGTGTCGAGGGTGCGAGGGGAATCAGGTTGACTCAAGCAACCAATACTATCTGCGTAAATCTCTCTTTCCTAACTAGATGAAGAGCAGAGTCCATGTTTGACACATCAGCCCTGTGGAGGGGGCCGCAGCATGTGGATGACACATTCAGGAGTGGAATGAAAATGGGTCTAGCAGAGGTGGCAATCATGCCTGAGCCTTTTGTTTTGGGTGCCAAGGTGTCCTAGTGATGATGCAAATTATAGCCACATTAGTCATATCCTCATAATACCTGCAATCTTCATTGCACGCACTGCCCCGACTACCTTGTCAGTGTTGAGTTGCCAAAACCAAGTCTCTGCCGCCTCCGTCCTCTTGAACTTTCTACTCTGCTGCTTGATGTATACCCCACCTTCAGGACTGAGATGTATTTAATCATTGAGATCAATAGCTGTTGTCGTCATTGATCTTGTGAGTCTATTTCATGGGCGAGTCAGGCGCACATAATATTTTGTATACGCTGTAATTTTTATCAATAATGTAAGCTGCTAAGGGCTGTTTTTAATTAACATTAGGAAAGACTGTAATGTAGCGGCTGTGACTGATGAGTGTTTTCTACTCCTTGCAATCCATCAGAATAATTTTAGGTTTTGCCCAGAACCTTGGCTAAAGGCAGGCAGCACCTCTCTTTCAACTACACCTACCCAGACTTCACAGGGATTTGAACTTTTTGAACCTGGCTACCTTGTTCATCTTAATAGCTACTCTGGCAGTCAAAAATAGCAGCAGCGGAAATTTCATGCTGAGTTTTAATGCGGGAGCAAAGTAGTGGAGCTCAAATTAAACTTATGATCCTTGAGACTTTTTTACTTTGTGTGACCGAATGGTTAATGTGTGAAAATAAAGATTTAGGGGTGGATGTGAGACTCGAGAGGAGGAAACGATTCTGTAGAAAGCAAATCATCAATGCTACCCACAAGAGTGTTGGCTCTAATACAGTGATAAATATAACACTTAATATCTGGTAAACTTTCTGCATGTCAGTTTGAATCTATTTATAGGTTTTTCTATTTATATATTACATTTTTCAGCCATCAGTGCAGGATTACATCTTAGATAGTGTAAATCCACTCTGCCAAGCAAAAGCCTGACATTGGCTCATGCAGTGACAACCTTTTCAGAGCTTTGTCGTCAACAGGTTTGATAAAGCCACCACTGTTCACCAATCATCACCCTCCTGCGCCATGTCCCCCATGCAGGGCGATGGCTTTGGCTCTCAGGTCAGACTCATTGACCTTAATGGCAGGCTTTTGCTGGGTCCAATCTTAGAGCACTGTGTGAATGATGTTGTGCAGAGCGCCGTACTGTGTGACATAGACCAGTGAAGGTCACCATGACGAATACTGAAAATGGGAGACTGGGACTCACTTTAAGTGACTTCTGTTTTTTGGCTAATGTAGTATATAACATTTCTTCTGAAATAAAAGCTGTAAATCAAATACTGTAACAGCCGGGTCTACAATATTTCCAGACAAAAAGGGCCAGTACAAAATAAAGCCAGGGCTAATAAAAAAATTACTAGTACCTCTAATGTTAAGGCTTGCAAGGTGCGTACGGCATTGTGTACATTTACACAGCATCAGTTCCATCAGTACAATATAGTGGTGCCACATTCACCACTCTGTGTCTCTGAGCTCCTCTTACTAAACAGAAATAACTTTGTCACTCACTGATGAAGTCATTCTGATTGGTTATACTTTACCATGCTTTTTCAATGTTAAGCTTCTACCCTAAACCTGTGCAAATGTTTCACAATGAAAGAACCAAGTTTGTCCATTGCTAATGACTGCCCAATTATTTTCTAGAAAGGTTCCTTTAAAGAACCATGTAATGTGGCACTAGGTGTGAGTAAAACTGACCCATTGTTAAATTGCTACACTCCCATTTACATAATTACAATTAAAATGCTGAACTACCTGAACATAGAGTATTTTTAGTGACTGCATAGTAGGTCAGCTGAACATACAACAATGTGCATTACAGGCAAGAGTACAATTTGACATATATGAAGAACAAAGTGTCCAACAATAAATCAAACATAAATGTTCGTTAGATTTAAATGGAGCTGTTCTTTCCAGAAGCAGGAAATCTGTTTTTCACGGGGAACTCCGCTGATTTTACACATAAATGTGTGTTTACAGGTGTTGGGGGAGTACTGCAAAAAAAGTTACATGGAGCCTTTTCTGGCTCCAGAGGAAGCTATGTGAAATCTGTAAAATTGCCTCAAGTGTCATTGGAGCCAGCTTTAATTGGGGCTGAATACTACATGGTTTTGAAAATGTTTGGGGGTGTGGAATTAGAAAGAAGTGAGCTGTACCCAACTCCTCCCCTCAGTTTGAGGCTAAAGCTAGAGACATCAATTTTGATACTTCCGAGGCCATCGTGAGTTGGACAATGTTATAGGAGAACAATGCTAAATCGTAGAAGTGCTCTTTTAAGCTCAACACAACTAACTGAACCAACAAAAAAAAAAAGTCTCACAACATTGTCTTTATTCTTCTTGTAATAAATACCAAATTACACAGTTCTTTCCAAGAAAACCTCCATGAAATTATTTGGAAAATTATATTTTCTGCCTAATAAAGAGTTTCTGATGTGCAAGAACGTGATTAGTGTCTGGACACGGCAGAAAATTATGACATGTTGACTATATGCGGTGGCTGCAGTTGGGTGTGGTTAATTTTGTTCATGGCAAAACAGATACATAGAGTATAACTCTGGTTGCATTGGCATTGCATGATGTAGGGAATTACAGTAGTTAAAGGGGTACCAAAATGTGTAGATTCAATCAATTCCTCTGGGCACCACTCTTAAAGAAGAGAAAAAGTATAGCCAATAAACTGATTGAGTCTCATAAAAGGCACTAAACTATTAATTTAGAACTGAATATTAATTAGATTAATAACTATAATCAAAATTACCATTAATAGTTAGTAGCTTGAAGGATTTGGAGTTCAACATAGGAGAGGTTGGCAGAATTCACCCTTGTGCAACATTAAAGAAACCAGCATAATTATCCACGAGCATTTATTAAGGTGCACAAGGGATCTGCCTCGGTCCATTACTATTCTCATTATACATGCTGCCACTTAGTGACATCATTAGCGAGCACAATGTATGTTTCCATAGTTATGCGGATAACACATAACTATGCATCTCTACTGAACCAAATGAAGCTGCAGCTATAAACGCCATTACTACCTGTCTTTTGGCAATAAATAAATGGATGACCAATAAAATAATAATTTCTAAATCTGAAATCCTACTAGTCGGCCCTAAAACAAAAAGAGAAATGCTGTTTAATAATCTGAGGAAAATGACTCCCTGGATTAAATCTGAGGTTACAAGTCTTGGTGTTATCTTAGATTCAGATAAACTTCAGGTCCCACAGTAACGAAAACACAATTTTTTCTACCTTAGAAACATAGTGAAAGTACGACCATTTATAATTATCAAAAAGATGCTGAAAAACGGATTCATGAATTTATATCAAGCCGACTCGATTTCTGTAACGCACTTTTTGCTGGCCTCCCGAAAAAAAACATTGAGACTTCAGCTCCTTCCAAACCCTGCAGCTCAGCTGTTATCCAGAACCAGGAGGAGAGAAAACACATTAGTCCAGTTTAGCTGCTTTGCACTGGCTTCCTGTAACATTTAGAATTGAGTGTAAGGTCCTCCTCCTTATACAAAGCCCTTACTGGCCTAGGACCAAGTTACATTGCTAACTCCCTTCTTCACTATTTGCCTTCAAGAATTCTGCGATCATCTGCTGCCG
>CM022472.1:29403698-29584281 GCA_011952105.1 Coreoperca whiteheadi | reverse complement strand
GCTTCTCTGCGCTTCAAGAGCAGTTACCCACCCATAATCCCATAATGACGGTGTCTGCCCCCCGACCGCTTAAATGAAATATATCAAAAGTTAGCAGAAGAGGGGTTAGTAAAATATAATATTAATACAATATTACCACTGTTGAAATAGCACAACAAAATAGGAGATTTAAATGTGGACTCTTAAACATCAGATCTCTGTCATCTAAAGTTGTACTAATAAACGATCTAATATCAGATTATCATATTAACTTTTTTGCCTTACTGAAACCTCTGCTGGGTCATGAAGAATATGTTAGCCTAAATTAATCCACTCCCCCATATTAATACTCACATTTAATAGTCTTTCCACAGAATCCTTCATTATCGGACCATTATTTAATAACTTTTTAACTAGACTACATTACCGGACTACACGCCATTAGGCAAATACCGCTACACTAGATGTCTAATTGATAGTGCTGTAGCTAAATTTAAGGAAGTGATTCCATCTGAATTTAACTTAATGTCTCAATATAACTGTCTCTTTTGCAAATTTCAGTCCGTCCCAAATTGATCATCTTGTTGATAGTGCTTCAGGTTCACTGCGAATGACTCAAATCTGTTGCCCCTCTAAAAAAGAAAAAAAGAAAACAAAGAAGGTTAGCTCCATGGTATAACCCCCAAATCCGCAAATTAAAGCAAACATCACGAAAACTTGAAACGAAATGGCATTCCGACAATCTGGGAGAATCTCGTTTAGCCTGACAAGACTTAAAATATATAGAAAGGCCCTCCTTAATGCCAGAGCAACCTACTACTCATAATGAATAGAGGAAAATAAAAACAATTCCAGATTCCTTTAGAGCACTGTAGCCAGGCTGACAGAGAGCCACAGCTGTTTTACCCCTTCTTTAATAGATATGATCAGTCTTTATTAACAGGCTATGTACCACAGTCTTTTAAAGCAGCTGTAATTAAACCTTTTCTTAAAAAGCCTACTCTTTTTCCTGGGGTTTTAGCCAATTACAGACCTTCATCTAACCTTCCCTTTATCTCTAAGATCCTTGAGAAAACCGTTGCAAATCAGTTATGGGACTTTCTATATAACAATAGTATATTCGAGGATTTTCAGTCAGGATTTAGAGTGCATCATAGCTGTTGGGCCTTGCCCTTGCCTCCCCTTCCCGCAGAAGGAACAGCCACGCCATAGCGTCGAACCCGGCTTCGTCAGCACTGAGCCTGAGAGAAACTCCTCCTGGTTAAAGTAAATTTACTCATTGATCGCTGGACAAGAATGAGGCTAATGTGTCTGGGCAGAGATAGATTTATAGATTTTATAAGCTTGAAGCTAATAGCTGCATTGGATCAGACTTGAGTCCAGTAATAAGATCGCTGTACAGATATCTGCTGTCTGATTACTGTGTGATAAAATGATACCTATAACGTCTCCAACAGGATTTTGATTTCGCTGGTGCTTATCTGTGCCTTTTATGTTAGAAGTTACAGTTCATACCGGCCACAGTGGGATAATTGTTAGCCTTAGCCACTGTGGACAAGATAGCCGCATCTTATGAGACCACAGTCCACTAACACGGCCCCTGTAAGTGAGTCTGCCGCTTATCCACGGCATTTGAGATTTCTTGTTTGTGTGCATTTTCTCCCTCTTTTTTCTCCACTAACCCACACATCTTTACATGCACATTTACCCACCCCAAACGGCCCTGATAATGTGGTAGCATAGCCAGCTATGCTGTACATTATCCTGGGAGCAGACCGGGTTTGGTCTCCCTTCATTTGGGCCCTGTCCCTTTGTTAAATTGAGCGGGCTGCTGCCATTTTGACCTCCTAGACGGCTACCCGTGTGGGCATGTATCCTCGCAACCCCCTTCTCTATTGTCCCCACACCACACACAAACAAACATGCACGCAACCTACCGGCTTGCTGATTGTGTTTGCTTGGTTGCTAAGTTTAGACTATAGTGATTGTTTGCTGAAGTTATTGATTGTTAATAAATTTTAAGGTTAAATAAACACAATTGTATATTTTAACGAGCAGTTTCCTGTGGTTATTGTGTGTATTTGTTGTGATAATAGCTGGATGTGATAGTCAGTGTTCGGATTCACCCATCACTGTCCATTAATAATGTAATATTAATATAGGTAATATTTAAAATAATCAACAGTTTTAGGTGTACATCCACCTTTGAGCCTGTTTTCACGTTTGGTTATTGGTCCCTGATTTCAGGGAGGTGCCTCGAAATGATTAATCCATATTAATAACTTCATAACAATAAGAATTTTATTAATCTTTGATATTTCTGCTAATAACCAAACTGCCCTACCTGAATCCCAACAATAGCACAGGGACCTCACTTGTGAAAATGACACATAACCTTTTAATTGCATCAGACAATGGACTTGTCGCTGTACTTGTCTTGTTAGATCTTAGTGCTAAATTCGACAACATTGACCATCACATCCTATTACAGAGACTGGAACATTTAACTGGCATTAAAGGAACCACACTAGACTGCTTTAAATCCTATCGATCAGACTGATCTCAGTTTGTACATGTTAACGATGAATCCTCCGAGGACGCCAAAGTTAGTGACGGAGTTCCGCAAGGTTGTGTACTTGGACCAATTCTATTTACATTATATATGCTTCCTTTGGGCAATATTACTAGGAAACACTTTCATTGTTATGTGGTTGATACCCAATTATATCTATCGATTAAGCCAGATGAACCTCAAGTTTAGCTAAATAAACTTCAAGCATGCCTTAAGGACATAAAAAACTGGATGGCCTGCAATTTTCTGATGTTAAACTCATTGTACTTGGCCCCAAACACCTCCAAGACACACAATCACCAGGTATAGTTAGTCTAGATGACATTGCCCTGGCCTCCAGCACAAACGTAAGGAACTTCAGAGTAATCTTTGATCAGGATTTATCTTTTAACTTCCACATGAAACAAACTTCAAGGACTGCCTGTGCAAAAATCAGGCACATCCTGTCTAAAAATGATGCAGAAAAATGAGTCCATGCATTTGTTACTTTAGGCGGTATTACTGCAATTCTTTATCTGGCTGCCCGAAACTGTCCCTCTCCATCTGTATGCATTCTCTTCCCATAAATGCATGTTACTAACTCGACATCCTTTCCCATAGTTTTGTACTTTCTCGTCTCTATTCTATCTTACTGTCACTTTCAGCAGGTATTTTTGCCTCCGGAGATGCAGAATCTGGATCTGTGATTGCGGGCCACATGCTGGGAGGGGAGTATGGCTCGGATCCTGCTGGGATCCTGCTCGGTAGGCTTCACCTGGAGCTGCTCAGTTGTCTTTCTGGATCCATCCTCTTCCCTTGTGTTTTACATTTGACACTTTTCATCATTTTCATCATAATTGTATGAACTATCATTTCTAGATCCGTCCTCTACACTTGTGTTTTGCAAACCTACAATTTGTCATTATAATTGTGTATACTTTGATTTTCTGTTAAGAATCTATTCTGTACACACGGCATCTATTGCAAATCTGTCCATCCTGGGAGAGGGATCCCTCCTCTGTTGCTCTTCCTGAGGTTTCTTTAATTTCTTTTCCCTATTAAAAGATTTTTTTTACTAAGTTTTTTCTTAGTCGAAACGAGGGTCTAAAGACAGAGGGTGTCATATGTTATACAAATTGTAAAACCCTTTGAGGCAAAATTGTGATTTGTGATGTTGGGCTTTATAAATAAAATTGTATTGAATTGAATTGAATACCTGTCCAATAAGCTGATTCTGATTCTGATGAAAGAGATATGACATCAATCACATTCTCACCTTCTGGTCGTGACTGTAGGCTAAGGCCCAGTCCTCTTCAGTGGGGTGGAATAAAAGGCTCAGGATGTAGAAAGTGAGGCGGTACTTCTGGTAACTGGCTCCCTCATCAGAGCTGATGAGCACGCTGCTCTCAAACTCCGGATCTGTCAACACCATAATCTGAGAGCCGGGAGAAGAGAGAGGGAGGAGAAGGAGGGTGTGCGCACATGTGAGGGAGTAGATATGGGTTTTTGAAGACGGGAGGAGGACGGATTTGATGGGTGAGATTGAGTAAAGAGGTGGGAAGATAGGGAGATGAGAGAAGGTAGAGGAGGGATGTTAGAGGCAGGAGCAGTGTCAGCAGAAAAGGCCTGGCTTTTGGCACACGTCAGGCTTCCGCTTGGCAACTCCAACTCCTCTATATTTCCAACTTGATTTCATGAGTGTGACTCTCGGCGCTTCTGTTGCCATGGCTCTGTGGCTCTTCCTGTGCACTCTGAGGTGAAGACTTGGAGTTTTCATCATCTCGCTCCAAAATAAGATCAAGGTTGTTCAAATCAACAACAGGTGAAATAGCGTATACACCAAAACAGACCAAAAAAAAGCACTTGAAGCACACGGGTGGGTTGAAAAATCATGAAATGATTTGTCCTGATGTATAAAAGAAGGGTGATGGAGCTGATAGTCTATAAGTGCAGTACGAATAAGGGATTGAGTAGCCATGCATGGATCTGCACATACAGTATGTTATTTTCTCAGTCAGCTAGTCCTTTAGCATGTCATTTCATAGCTTTTCTCCTTCCAATAAAATTCTAATTTCAAATCTAACAGCGCCACAGTGGTAGAAGCCCTAATTTCATGCTTGGAATATTTCTGCCAGAGCTATCACAGTTATAACAGAATTCAATAAGAACAGGAATTCCACAGTGCGTATTTCTTTCGGCTAATGACGTTTTAGAGTCTTTGTGGGAACAGATAAAATGGTCACAGGAATTCCTCCTTGCTTACAGAAGTTTGTAATGTATTTTAAGAAAACGGTATTTTTGTGAATCAGACTATGCCATTGAAAACATGTATATATTCATGTTAAAGGTTATATAATTTCAGATGCTGCAAAACAATTCCAATTTTATCAGTACATTTAACTGGATATTTTTCTGTTCTATACGCTAAATAGTTACAATAGGGATTTGCAATATCACACGTAAATCAATAAAGGTGTTCATTCAAACTGTAAATGCTTCTTTTGCTATACTAGGGGTGACAATACTGTATATTCCTCATCCGTTGAAGGCATTGGGAAAAAGTGTCACAAGTAAATAAAAACACAGTACACACAGAATGGAAGATAAAAAATATGCACATGGTAAATATGGCTGCACAGGAGGTAGCAAAGCGCCAAAATATAAGGTAGCTTTAAAATCCTTCAGTGTCTCTTTTAAATATTAAACTGAATTAATTTATTTTTTTGGGCCACTTAAGGGCGGGGGAACAATTTGAAACACTGACTACGGCGAACATGTTCACAAGCAGTTGCTTATTTACACATCCAGCAGACACAGGGCAACGTTATTATCGCCTTGTAGTCATGTTTGCTACATTAGCAATGCTAATGGTTTGGCTTTCTGGTGACCTGGTAAAGGCAAGACCAGTACTCACTTTCCTTCTAACTCCTTTTAAACTTGCTGTTTGGTGGTGGGCAGGTAGCGTACAGTGACCCGTATCAAAGCCTTTTGGCTGAAAATAATGAGCTGAAAAAGACTCCGTGGAGCCGAGGGGAACTGCAGAGTCGGGTGACGATTCTCTGTGAGTTTGTCACTGCAAGCCGAACACACTTTCACATTACAGTTAGTCATTTGCTGCATTATTAACGAGAAAACACGGACTGGTGCAGCTTTAAATGTGTATCTCTTAGTCTTTCGTCTTAAAATACAACACCAATGCCTCTACAAGGATAATGTGGTGGAATTGTGGGTAGTGGCTGCGCCCGTGGCCCCAAATGGCTGTGTTTTCTCTCGTCAATTCAATTTCAATTGGAAAAACAGCAGCACATTTGTCACTGACAGAAATGCTAGCTCACTTTCCAGAGCTTTAACCAGGAACCCTCCCTGGTGGTGATTTAGATAAATTGTTTTTCATTAAGCGCCAATAAACAGGCAGCAAGTTTTCAACCTGGATTTCTCATTGGTCCGGGCTCGCCGATCCTGCTATTCATTACCTGTCACTGTGTAATGCCAAGGCCTCCTGATATCTGCCAGTGTCTTTGGGGCTTGTCAGATGTAATTTATAGTTGTGAAGCAGTAATCGTATTCTATAATATTATAGTAAGCAGCGGAGTCTATTATGAATGGGAAATTACATTTCGCCATGCCTTATTTTGAGTCAGGACTTTAAGTTAAATAGAAAAGCAGAAATGTCCTGAAGAGGTGTCTGCACTGTACTGTACATTTCATATTAAAATCTACCCGTGCTCTCTTTTCAAGCCTTGTACTGATGAGTGCTATGTGTTCCCTCTCTATGCTCTCTATGTAACAATAGCCTTCGATTGCAGTGCTTTTAGCTCATATTTTCTCAATCCTCGATTCAGGGAGCCTGACAATGTGCTCTTTTAATACCGGGAAAGGGGCCTAGAAAGTATTACCAAATTCACATTACCAATTTACCACCATGTAAGTGTGAAAACAGCCACATTATTTCCCAACCTTACATATTATCGTAACCAGCCAGTTTCTGTCTGTCGCCTCTGAGATTAGAAAGAACTCACAACCAATTCGATGCTAATACAAAGCCAGGAATAGGAGCAGTGGCCAATTTCTCTCCTGCCTACTAAAACAATCCCCCTCACACAATAATTACTCACTTCCAAAATCACAGTGACCGATCGTATTAGCAAGGGGTGATTAAGATTTCCCTCACAGCATCCACTCAGCCTTTGCGAGGAAGTGGGTGAGTGAGGAGGGTAACAATACCAAATCGATAGAGGTTGGAGGGATAACCGTTGTGTTTTATCAGCCCGGCGTTGAGCTGTGCATAAGCTGGAGCACAGCGATAGAAGCCGGTAGTTGTCGGATCATGAGGTAAGTGGAGGTATGGATCAGAGACGGCGGGAAAGAGACACCCTGCAGCAAATGAATCATGTCACGCCAGATCAATTGAGCTTAGTCTGTCTTTGACGGGAGGCTTTAACAGAGAGTTGTCGCTGCAATATGCTCCTAATCACCCACATTTAGCTATAATTTTTTCACTGTCTTGCTTCCTCAATGGCATTTTAACTGTGCATGTCAGCCATTCAATCAAACCGCTCAAGGACTGAGCGCACGCTGAGCTCAGAAAAATACTTCCCGGGAGGTGTCTTTTTCAGAGACCCTGCGCTAAATTTCAAAATTCAAATCCACAATGTGACACTGCAAAAGGGTCACAGCCTCAACTCTTTCTCTTGGACAATGTAAGGGAAACAGTTCTACGCGCGCTTCCAAACCCGCCGCAGTGGACATGTGAGGATGCCTTTACTGTGGCTGAAAGGAATATCTCAAAGAGCAGCAGGCGATTATATCTTACAGTGAGTGATTAGGCATCCAGACAGGCATCTTTTTATCCGTGGGAACACAGGAGGATGAGGCCACTCAGATGCAAGGAGGCAACAAAGGAATGCAGCCAGCATACAGGCCAACTTTCATCCATCTACGGAATGGCAAATCGAAATAATTAGATCAGAGATAAGGTGCAGAGAGGGAATCGGCAATGGGCAGAGCCAGAGGTCACCATTAGAGTAAAATATTCTCCTGAGATTTTTACAAGTTCTTGGCTGCGATGACTCACTTACACAGTAACAGGCGTGCAATAAAATTCTTTTCTTCAACCTAGATTGGTTTATATCAAATATCAAATATCGTCAGTATAATTTGATGAAACTGATATCAGAACTGTTGTGTGGTACAAGTGTGAATTCTATTTTTCCTCCTTGGGGTGTTAATAAAGTTGATCTAGTCTTATATTACTGAAACTTGAAGTAAAAAAAAAAAAAAAAAAGTATGTCAGATCAGCAACAGAGAGAACCTTTGAGACTACATTCCTGCTATGCCCTTGATGCGGAATGCAGTTTTATCCACATAAAATAGGCAGGAGGGGTGAGTCATGGGGAGTAATCAGTTAAGATCTGTTCCCCTCCCTGACGTGGTTTAGCTCAACGGTCCCGAGATCCTATTAACGCCCACACCGTGCAAACATATTCAGGGTCAGTACACTTGGAAAAGTGAGGCTGATGAACCCGGGCACCTCCACAACGACGAAGCACGTCCTTGTCACACACGGGATCATTCTTTATTTTCTGAGTAAGTCTGTTGATGCCAAACAGATTGTTATTTATTCAACATTTGTCTGACCATGCACTGTCAACCTGAACAAAATGATTATTTTCAAGGATAAGATGTTTTGCACAAGTTTCGCAACACCTGTCATATAGCAGGAGCATTCTCAGCTCTATTATCGGGTGGCCATGACTTGTTCTTTGTTCATTATCGCTGATGTCCTGTGGTTTAAAGATTCCGTAGATCCTTGAATCCATGAAGACCGCTGTCGTTCTCCCCTGCATATTAATTTTCGGATCTTTTCTAGAGAGAAAATCTGCGAAATATACTGGGAAAAAAAACAAACTCTTATACATGTACAATTCCAGATTCTCAGACAGCATTTCTAAACGTTGCTGTGTCTTGTTACTTTAAGTTGCGTGTTTGCATGTTTTAAAGCAAGGCTATGTAACTATGGCAACTGTGGCCATTAAAGAGGCAATCAGCAATATTAAAGGAAAGTGAATATCGGACTTGCATTTGCCAGGTGGCCAGGAACGCAACTCCAAATGAATGATAATGTTTCCTGGTAAATGCTGGATGTGTAAATAAGGTGGTAATTCGACAACCTGACTTAGACCTTATGGAATGGAACCACAAGCAAATAAATTTAAGATGTCTCCCGTCGACGCACTCTATGTTTCCGGAGTGCATTTTATCATTTATGGATACGAGTTTTACATTTTAAGGGGAAGACCGTGTCATTTCTTCCTGCAAACGTTTCATATTCTCCCTTTTAAGTGCTAATCAACTCCTCTCTTTTTTTCAAGTTTAAAACTGGTATCTGGTACTTTTTCTACATGTACTGTAAGAATCATCCAAAATATGTTGTATTGTTTCTAATACAGTGTTCATGAAAAACATCCAAACGGTCATTTTCTTGTGATCAGTTTCCAGTTAACTGCCAATGTGCTTGAGCGACAGCAGACACTATACCGAATCAGACACACTGTTTTGTGGTTGAAATTGAGAAAATGTTCAAAGGATGACTTAATATTGCAAGTAGTTGCCTCTAATTATCATGTCACGCTCCCTGTAAAACTATAATGTTACCGTCTCCAGCTCTCCGCTACCAGAGGAACAGATCCGTCTGTAATCTGTTGTAATTAGCGGTGGGATGCTAACAAGAGCTGGTTATATTAGTATTTTTGATATAATACTTTTTTTTTTATTTAAACATACAACAAGTTGAGTGGACGCGCACTGATATGGACACAGAGAGTGGAGACTCCTACTTTCACTGAGCTGCTTTCAGCACGCTGACCTCGTGGCTAAGAACGATTCCCCTTGTCTATCAAATTGTTGCTCGGCGCGCCAGACGAGTAGAGTTCACCACACGAGGGCCAATCAGATTTGCTGCCCGATACCGTGACTTGTGAATCCCAGTGTAGAAAAGTGTAGGGATTTGCATGTGGCGCAGGAACCAGCACAGTCGTTTAGGGGCTCAGTTTCCTGCACCGTTGAGTTCAGCTAATGCGACGGCAGAATGTGAATTTTTAATAACAGGGAGGTTAGAAAGGTTCTTTGTTTTTTTAATTGGATTAAATTTACAGAAAACTGAGGCAGATGGCTGAAAATGTAGTGCAAACCATCCACTGATCAGTGAGCTAAATTTTTACAACGTCAGAAAAACATGAAATGAAAAGTAATTGACAGAACTCTCGGGGATATTAAAGTAGTTGACAGATGGTTGTCAGCTGGCAATGCTCTTCTTTTTTCTTTCTTTCTTTCTTTTTTGTGGCCTGAAGTTCTCAAAATTCCACTTTTGGTGGTTTCCAGAAACATCCCCATGCATGCTGGATAGTTTCCTGGGTTAAAGTGTAATTTTGTTCACAAATGATATTCGGTAGGGAGACGATGCCATAAATTAACACAATGTTCATTGTGTCCACAGGAACTGAATATATTGTAAATTCTCAAATAAAAGATGTTATTCAAATAATGACCGGGTAAAAATAATTACCTATATATTCTATGTTATAGCTCATGTTGTAAACTCAACATGTACATGTACATTTCAACAGTACTAATTCCATCTGTTGAACAAAAGAGTTATGTCATACTCATCACTCCGCTGCTCCGAGTCTCTGTTCTCTAAACACTATTTTGATTCACTAAATAAGTCCAATCTCTTCACCTTTGCCATTTCTTCAATCTGATTTAAGCTACTGTCAGTGAAACTTAAGACTCTCTGCAGATGTTTCAAATCAAAAGCCTCTTGAAAAAAGGGCGCCTGCACACTGAATAGATGCGCCCGAAAAAAGGTTACAACATTACGTCTTTATCAGGTAACATCCATTGTCAATCACATTTTAAGCTTAAAATAAAGATCACCTGAATATATTGGTGTAGCTAGTAAATATAATTATTTTGACATAATGTTAAAACGTAATAAATCATCTTTTGGCGAGCATCTGTTCAGCACGGCAGGTGCCCTTTTTCTTTATTTTGATTTTGCCTTTTTGCCTACGTGCCTGGTATCTTGGTGGCGTGTGCGTGAGCCATCAAATCAAACGCCTACCAAAAACGGGTGGGATTGCGACATTGGCCATCAAAAAAACATGGAAGTGGTTAAAGATAATGTGTGGATGACACAAATATTTGCAAAAGGAAAACCTCAGAGTAGCAAAGTGGTGAGTATGACATGACTCCTTGGTTGTACTGGTATTAGCGATTTGGAAGTCTACATTATCCTGAATTCCTCATGAAAATGGCTAAACATGGACAGTTTTGAATTTGCAAACAGCATCAACAACAAACTGAAACAGATCAGAAAGCCTCTTACGAAAATCGGATAAAATGTAGGCTACTTAAGTAAACAGGGGGAAATATCAGCAAAGGTACAGTAAGAGTGTTTCAAAAAGGGCCTAGTTCTCGCTGCAGTTGCGGTACTATATACTATTTGCATTATTTGAGAATTTTCAGTAAATGAGCATTTTGAACAGGAAAACACAGCTTTTGTAATGCAGCGGGTGAATCCCCCACAGAAACGGAAAAATAAATGACTTGCAGCATCTCACCTTTCTCTTGTTAGTTGGACAGACATACAAGTAACTCAGGACGGTCTTGGAGCCGACTTTGTCATTCATTCTCTCGTATGTGGAGCCGTAGTCAGTAGATCTGGATGGGGAAATAAAAGGAAATGCAGTCAGAAGGAGGCAAATACTGTACTGGATAAAACCAGAAAAAGCAGACTGAAAGTTTGCTGACAATCTAATGAGTAAACAGACCAAAGATTACTGAGACATAGCGCAATTCATGTCAAATGATATTTATTTTGCAGTGATGAAACAGAATGCAATTTCATACCCTATAGTAAAACAACAAGCAGATACAGGCCGGTATCGTGCCGTGTATATATACAGTTACTCTGTACGAAAAAGAAACATCTGACAATAGAACAAGAGAAGGTTAACCAATCATCTGTAGCTGCCAACAAAACGAACTATTCAAAAATGTCTGGGGACCTGGCAATGTAAATTATTAATTCTCTCCCGATGACTTCTATGAAATAAAATATGACGAGTGCAAAAACATGTGGATGTTCTTGAACCCATGGGCTTTAATAATTTAACAGTGGGAATGAGCCTGTTAGCCAGCCTAGTCCCGAAAAAAAACCCCACATGAATCCATCATCACTAGTAACTACCAAATCTGCCTTCAAGTAGAATATGCAGCATTTTCAGGGCTGTAATCGCTTATCCTTTTTTTCTGGGAAAGCTGCATTCATGTGCCCAGGATTTTCAAATATCTCTCTGTGGGGACAGAAGCACCCACCCACAACTGTGGCATAACTCCCATATGAATTTCGCAGTCAACTTCACAGTGTTACGAGGAAAGTGAAGATGGTTCCTATTTCAGTGGTCTCTCCTTTTTTAGACAGAGCCCTCTGCTTGTGCTCCGTCAGCGGGAATGGGGTTTCAGTGAAATTACAAAGAGAATTCTCTAATTCACATTCATTTCAGAATGCCTCTAAGAGACACAGTAGGTGCTATGATTACAAAGCACAATAATGAGTCAGGCAGACAGCATCATTTTCACAGCATATTAGTGTGCAGGTGTGGGGAGAAGTGCTGCACTGAAAATGATCCTGATTTGGAGCAGGGACAGTAAACTATACTGTTCTGCCTCTGTGTAACACTGGTGGAGCCTCCAGAGCGGCGACTTTATAAATACCATAAAAACATATGCTGTTTTTGGCATGACATGGGTAAGAACTAATGCCAGACGTGCCTTCATCATCGAGTCACCGTAATGCATATGCTTAGATTTCTAAAGTGGAAAGTGGTGATATCTTTGGCGCAGTCAGCAGGGAGATGTCAGCTCCGGGATGTGGACCGAGATAAAATGTGACCCCCACAAACACTCACACCCTGCACAAGAGAGGTAATTTAAAATGAAAAGGAGAATGAGCTGATTTTATTAGATAAGATGGCAAAGTGACAAAAAAAAAAAGGTATCCACCCACATCTTATCTTTGGACAGATGCCGGACAAGGCTACAGGATGGGCAAGTGGTTACACTGTACTGTATCCAAAAGGCAATAGTTTGAATCCTAACACTGTTTAGTCATTACTAAGACTCTGAACTTTTTTTGCTCAGAGTAAGTCCTTCTAAGAGTGTTTAAACAAAAGCATAAAATATGCCCAAAAAGCGAAATGAGCTAGTTTGTGTCAGGATTAAATCTGCTGCTTAAAAACAGACCTTATTGCGTCTGAAACCGACAGAAAACCCACTTTATTTACTGATGCAGCCTGTTCTCACTGGAGTACTTTTAGGCAGTTAGGCACTCTAATAGTGCTATGGAGCAATGTTTTTATAAGCGGGTCCCTGCTTTTTTATGTATCCCACACACACACACACACACACACAAGCAGTGTGGGCGGTGCTACACATTCCTGCTAACGGTTTTACAGTGTTCCACTGATCAACAGTTGGTGGCGGTAACATGCCAAGAAACTCATGTCAACAAATGCCGGGGAAAAAGAAAAATGGTAGCTAGCCAAAAAATTTATGTAAACAATGCAGAAAATATATTTTTAAATAAGCTTTGCAAATCTTTAATGAGGAAGGAATAGCATTCAGCATGCATGTTAGGCCTTAATTTAAATAATAACTATTTGTATAACACCTTTCATACATGACTGCATCTCAAAGTGCTTCACAGTTTGGAATTACAAAAAACAACACAATAGATAAAAATTAAATAAAAATACTGTAAGTATTTTTATTTAATTGTAAGTATTTTTATTTAATTTGTATTAAATAAAATTTAATACTGTAAGTATTTTTATTTAATTTGTATGGCATTTGTATGGTACAGTATGGCATTAAAACTAAACACAATATGATACCAAAAAGATAAATTAATAAACATTTTAAAGATCCAATGAAAATGCAAGTAGTAAAAATGACAGTGGGAGGAGATAAAAGCGTACTACATTAACTAAAGTCTGCCTAAATAACTCGGTCTTCAGTTTTTAAAAAATCTCAAAGCTTGCATATCGTACGTAACTGGGCACTGGGTGTTCTACAGTCTTGAAGTTTAGTAGCTAGAAGCAGTTTCAAAGCTTGTTTTGTGGGTTACTTTAGGAAAAGTTAAAATACCAGCATCAGAGGATCTAAGGGCTCTTGTTGGTTGATAAGGAGTTTGAAAGTCCGAACTGTAAGTAGCAGAAGAAGATCATTAAAAGCTTTATATGTGAGTAAAAGGACCTTAAAATCAGTGCAGGGTAGCTAAAACAGGAGTTAAAGTGCTCTCATTTCCTCTTCTGTGTTCTGAACTATCTGAAGTTCACCTATCAACATTTTTGGTAGGCCAGTGAGGAGGGCATTACAATAATCCAACCTGCTAGTAATAAAGGCATAAATCAACTTCTCAGCATCCTGCTTTGTTAATAAGAACAGCCTTACTTTGGCAACATTTCTAATAAGAAAGAAAGGTCACTTTCTTGGTCACTTTGCTATGAGCTTCGAAGCTTAACTCTGACACCAAGACTTTCAACTTCTGTTTTGGTCTGGTGAGCCAGTTTCCCAAGTATGTTAAAAAAAAATTCTCTCTTAAATTTAGGACCTATCAGCAATATCTCTGTTTTATCTTTGTTAAGATTTTCACTCATCCATTGTTTTATCGAGGTCAAAGTCATAAAATCCTCTTACGGACACATTCAAACTAACGAATCCCCAACATGCATTATCAAAAATTCTGTTACTCTTACGGATAAATCTGAAATTCTAAATTGTTTCAACAAACATTTTGTTTCATCGGGTTGTCTATATGAGACATTGCATTCTAAATCACAAACCTTAATTGAACAAAATGGGTATTACGTTCCTCAAATGGCTCATTTGTTTTTAGACCAGTGCCTGAGTCAGAGGTCTACAGAGGCCTCAAGCAGTTGGAAACTGATAAATGTGTGGGTCCCGACAATCTTGATCCTTTTTGTCTTAATTTGTTAAAAGATTTTATAATTGAATCTTTGACATATCTTTTTAATCTTAGTCTTTTAAACAATGTTATTCCCACTGTCTGGAAATCCGCTTATGCTCTTTCCTTGCTGAAAGGAGGGGACTCGGGCAATCTTAATAACTATAGGCCGATATCAAAGTTATGTATCCTGGCAAAAGTCTTTGAGAAAATTGTTGCAGAACAGCTTCAAAAATGTATTGAGGATCATGACAACAACCAATCTGGTTTTGAAAACTACACAGTACAATAACTGCTGCAGTTAAAGTAATGAATGATATCATGGAGTCTCTTGACTGTAGAAAGTTATGTACAGTGTTGTTTATTGATTTGTCTAAGGCCTTTGTCACCGTCGATCATGCCACTTTGTTAAATCAGCTTTATAAAATTGATCTGTCTGACACTGCAATAGGCTGGTTTTCTGACTATCTTTCAGGTAGAACTCAGTATGTACACCTCATTGGCCTGTCCTCTTCTTCACTTTCAGTAACTTAAGGAGTACCCCAAGGTTCTGTTCTGGGGCCATTGTTGTTCTCCATTTATGTGAATAATCTTTGTCAAAAATGTGTCAAATGCCTTTTTTCACTTTTATGCTGATGACATAGTTATCTGTTGTTCATCTGTTTCAAGTGAACAAGCCTTTGAGTTCTTACAGCTTGCTTTTGATGCTGTTCAGTCTCATCTAAATCATTAAATGCAGACAAATCCAAAGTTATGGTCTTCTCAAATGGAAAACGGCTACCCGCTCAGCTCCCTAAAATGAAAACAGCTGAAAGAAAAGAAATCCAAATGGTCTCATCTTACCTGTCTTTCAAGCAACATATTGAGCATCTTTTATGTAAACTGAAGCTAAAACTCAATTTCCTTTTGAGAAACAAATCCTGTTTCTCTATTTATACAAGGAAACGCTTAATTTTCGCTACTTTTTTACCCTTACTGGACTCTGGTGATCTCCTTTTTATGAATGCATCTGATCGTCTTTTAAAGAAACTGGACACTGTCTATCACTGTGCTTTACGCTTTATAACATTATGCTCTGCGTTCTAAGAAAAACATACTAATGGTGGTGCCTAGAGTAAGAACGGAGTTGGGTAAGGCAGCATTTCAGTTAGCGGCCCCCTACGCATGGAATGTCCTACAAAGTAACTTCAATCTATCTGATCTCGTCACTTTGGGGGAATTCAGGTCCATGCTGAAGAGGCGTGAAATAAATTAGCTTGACAGATGTAACTGTGTTTAAAACTAGCACAAATCAACTCTTTTGTGACTGTTGATTGTGGATATGCTCTGTGTTTTATGGTTTCTTTTTTTATGTGAAACTTTGTGTTACTCTGCTATCTTGACCAGGTCACTCTCGAAAAAGAGATTTTTAATCTCAATGAGGTTCTCCTGGTTAAATAAAATAAAATAAATAGCCAGTAGGCAATTTGAGAGGAGATGCCATGCCCTTTGTTAGCAAAATGACCAAAATCACTGCTAACCTGTTTAAAACATGGTCTCTGCTTTGTCTTGTAGTTGCGCTTCACATTGCCACGTTTAATAATTGCCACGATCTCAGAACGTTTGAGACAAAGTGGTTTTGACTGATGAAGAGAAACGGCTTAGTGTAATGTTAAATGTTGGAGAATGTTAATTAAACTTTGAGACAAAATGCAGGCAGAAACAGTAGATTTCCTACAGAGCGGTGCAGGGAAGGAGTCGGCTCAGAGACCCGAAGTGCCCTGTGTCGAGCCTTCTTCTCTTTGTGGACGTGTGGTACGGAATAGTCCAATTGCAGGAACATTAAAAACTATAAATGATACACACCATGTATGTTGGTGAGACATATTTAATGCAAAGCTATATTTGGTTGTTGAAGAGAAAACTACAGGGCACCTTTTAAAGATGATCTTTCTTGAAAAAGTACATTATTATTTTCAGGCCATTTTTCAGGCTTTAGACAATCAAACCAAGAAAATTCCTCAATTTAAAGACTTTATAAATTAGGATCTAGAGTGGGTGTAGACTTTAAATGCAACACCTGCATACAGTGTAATTCAGTGCATCTGTGATGCTTACAATATTTGTATAATTTTCGTTGTAACAGGTAAAAATGTTAAGCTCAGTTATCTACTGAGACCTGTAATTTCTTTGTTGTACATATGGTACAAACCATAATTTTAAAATATTTTTGTTCAATTAAATTAACCACTTTACATAACAGCTCAGTTGATGTCACTCATTGGCTATGATCCTTGACAAATATAATTACATTTTCCACAATTAAATTTAGACAAACTGAAAGTCTTTGTTTATAGGCTCAGTGTGTTTTTCAAGCCACATCTGGCCTGCCCTTGGCCCTCTAATCATATTAAGTCTTTGGGAACTGACAAGTCCAATTTGACCTGAGCCATACTTTTAAGCATTCTCAGTGATGCAAAGAGGATTATCCGTGCTAATATTTCATAGTGCATCAATTACTGCAGTGCCTTGTTTCACTAAAAAAGGCCTAATGCTTCTATTGTTTTTAAAAATGACAGGATTTAAGCCAAAACTTACAGAGGGTGGCATACTTCTGTGTTTTAGGTTTCTCTTTGTTGGTGCCTATACATTTAACAATTGAGTAGTATTAAGGACACTCATTTTTAATAAGCATGTGAAATCCACTTCTCCAAATGCCCTGTCTCTATATTCTTATTTAAATCTGGAAATAGACCTATGTTGCGAAAAACCCTGTGTCTACACTCCAGTACACTGACACCCGATCTGTGTTGACTGGATCACCCACCACCTTGTGCATGGCAACAAGAATAGACAGTATGTAGCATTTACTCTGGCTGACATCCTGTACAGGAACCATCAAGTAGGCTGGTGTCTGGAGGGAGGCATTTCTGCCTATTTGCTCTTTGCAAAACAGATGCAGGTCTGGTGTGACTGCTGTGTGACACTTGAGTCTACCTGTCATTGTCTCACAGCAGAGCATATACTGCACTGTTTTCGGCCTCCACTCTCTCGGCCTCTTGAGCTCTATTTGAAGGTGAAGCTTTAATGAAATGGTGGTGATGAGATGGTGTTGGGACTCAACAGATGAGTTCATTTACAATTTACATTTTAATTTACATTTACATTTACATTTACATTTAGTCATTTAGCAGACTTGTTTGTTTGTTTTATATTTTATGAGAAGAGATAGAAAGGAAGACGAAGTTAGTGATTGTCAGTTAGGTTCTCAGGTGCTTTTTAAAGGTGGCTACAGAATCTGCTGATCTTGTAGGAGCAGGCAGATCATTCCACCAATGTGGAACGGATCCAGAGAAGGTGCGCGAGAGTGATTTTTTTCCTTTTTGGGATGGTACCAACAGACGTTGTTCGTTTGCAGAGCGCAGGGATCTGGCAGGAACATAGGTCTGTATTAGCGAGCGAAGATATGATAGTGCAGAACCAGTGGTGGTCTTGTAGGCCAAGAGCAGCGCTTTGAACTTGTTGCGGGCGACAACAGGGGGCGACAACATTCATGTGGGTGATTTCAACTGAACTTTGATTAAAAGACTGCATTCTTTGTCCCACAACCATGAGAGCCATGGAATTCAGTCTCCCAGAATCCCCAGAGGCGTGAACTCGTCCCACTGAACTCCGCCCATGGGACCAGCTTCTATCTACCATTGGTCAGTCTAACCTGTGACCCTGCAGGGGCCCAAGGTAATAAAGGGACCCAGTGGCCTTTGTCCTCCCTCTCTTCCTGCTGGCTTCACGCCAGCCAGCAACAGACAGCTGCTTGCACCCTGGTTAAATCTGCCTTCCTTCAGAACCAAACTCTCACTGTCATAGCAGCGATGTGAGATCCTGCACAACATTCCTGCAACAAAGTTTAGCGCCAAAAGCTATTACACACCGATTGCCAGCTAACTTTAAGAAGCAACTAGGGGAGTTAGCATCAGGCTAACTGCAAGGAGGACAAAAGGCGAACGTCTTCCTCGTCTCCACAATGGACACTGTACAGCAACAGAGTTTTTCCACTGCAGAACCACAATTCTTCCCCCACCTGGCCTGGACGGACGGACAGACGCTGGCTAGCAGAGCAGCAACGTCCCAAAGCAACCTCTCTTCTTCCCCATAGACTGGTAATAACCACTGGGCATAGCACCTTAACAGCGTACTTAACATAGTTCAAATACAGAACCGTTTAGTTAACTTTGTAAATGTGACTAACTAACTAACTTGGCACTATTAGCTTACAGATCACCCTTACCTGCTAGCACACAAACACACACCTCTAGTTGGCCTTCAGCAGAGCCGCACTTGTGACCTACATGGCCTTACCGCGATCTTTACATTTCCCTTTGTCTAGCCATGCAGCTACTGCTTAGCTTTACCACCACTTGTGCTAATGTAACTTTAGTAGAGTAAAACTCTGTCACCGCTATGGCCTTGCCGCCATGTTGAATGAATTTTCTTTCGTTTGATCCATTTGATGTCCAAGCAGTCATCTTGGACACACAAGGTCATTATTTATGATTGTCTTTAATAATCTTGTTAGCCATATCTAATTGATAGCACCAACACAACTTGGTGCGCCTTCAGTTATGGTAAACCGCATGTCACAGCAGGCATACATGAACAAATCACACTGTACAAGGAATAGAGCAAAAAACAAATTTCAAACACAAGTACTAACAAAGAAGTAAAAAAGTCAGAGAATGCCCTTTTAAGCTTGTGCATGCAAACAAGTGTGCAAATTGCAGTAAGATGTGTAAAATGGACATAATTCTAAACAATGCTTTGCACTGTGCCAGAAGTTACAGAAAATGTGGGGGAGGGCTGCAAGAGGTTGTTCAGGATGCAATCCAACTCAGACTGCATCCTCTCCTCCGTCACCGAGTCCAGCTCAACTCCTCCAATCACTGAGCCGGCCTTTTTAACTAGCTTGTTGGCTTGTTACTGTCTCTCTTCCTGATGCTCCGTCCCCAGCACAAGGCAGCATAAAAGATCGACCGGTAGAACGTCTGCAACATCTTGTTGCAGTAGAGGGGCCCTGTGTTCCCAGGCCACTCTAGTCATCTAGGTGCACTCTGAGGTATGTATAAGAGTGAACCACCTCCACATTCTCCCCCTGCATTGGAGACAGAGGTCAGAGGAGGCTTGGTCCTACAATCAGCTCCTTCGTCTTGCTAATGTTCAGCTGCAGATGGTTCCACAAGGCCTTTGTATTCATCCTCCTGTTGTCCCCTGATACGCCCCACAATGGCTGAGTCATCAAAGAACTTCTGCAGGTGGCATGACTCTCTGACTTGAAGTCAGAGGTTTACAGAGTAAAAAGGAAGGGGTAAGTTCCTGACACTTAGTTCCTCAGTCTTACAAACCTCGCCTGATAAAAAGTCTCGTGGCAGTCTAGGCCTACAGCAGCATAACTAAGGGACCTCCCCCCTTGCCATTTGCTTGGTTATAGCGAGTGATGCTCCTTATGCCACTCCACACCTCCCTTGTATTATTCAGGTGCAGTCTGGCCTCCATCTTCCTCCAGTAGGTCTTCTTGCCCTCTTTCATCGTGCATCGAAGCTCTCTCTGAATAAGTTTGAGCTTCTCCCTGTCCCTGAAGGCACTTACATTTAGGTGGGCCTTGATGTCCCTAGTGTTCTAGGGCTAATTGTTGGGGAAACAGGTTACAGTCTGGGCAGAAACATTGTCCACACAGATTCTGACATATACTGTGACACAGTGTGTGAGACCCTCAATGTCTTCACTATATGGCTCAGTCAGCACTTCCCAATTCATGGCCTCAATCGTCTCAAAGTCAAAATCTCCTGCTTGTCCTGGTGCTCACAGGTTGCCACTGGACAAGGGGCTTATATTGTGACAAGAGATGATGAACCAGGTTGTGATCAGTCCTGTTTGGGGGAAGTGCTGTGGCGCTGTACACTTCAGTAAATCCAGTGTTTTATTGTCTGTGGTGGGGCACTCCACAAACTGTGTGAAGTTATTTTATTTTTTTTTCTGTCTTTGTAGTTGTGAAGTAGCAAACAACAACAAAAAAATTGAGATTCCAACATCTACAGAGTATGCCAGGTCAAAAATGTGACTTTCTCTTGAAATTAATCACTTTCAAAAATACCAGGTGTCTTCTGTATCTACACAATCACTAGGTGGAGGTTTTAATTTGTGAAGTGAAGTACTCCATTTTTTTCCCGAGAGCTGGAGAGAGCGATAGAGTGCAGTGCATTGCAGTGTGTGCACATCAAATGATTGGGAAAAAAAAAAGGCAGACAGAAATTGCATTAGGGAATGTTTGTGAGGTTTTGCCAGATGGCTGCCAGTAAAGCAGAACAATTCAGTGTTGGTGTACAACACTGTTGACCATGCTCTGGGGAGAGAGTGAG
Source organism: Coreoperca whiteheadi (assembly GCA_011952105.1). Taxonomy (NCBI): domain Eukaryota; kingdom Metazoa; phylum Chordata; class Actinopteri; order Centrarchiformes; family Sinipercidae; genus Coreoperca; species Coreoperca whiteheadi. Next base: position 29,563,331 of record CM022472.1, on the reverse strand, counting down.
AGAAAACAAAAAAACCAAAGCACTTCAAAGACAGGAGGATGAAAACTCCAACCAAATCATCTTAGTTTCTCAAGCTCGTAGAAACAAAGCGCATCACCCTTATGCATACAGGATTTAAAGAGAAATGAAGTCTGTTGCAATATTGTTCCAAGGAAAACAAAAGGTTACTGATCTGACTCTTCTCACTGTAAAGCTGACTTTGGCTTGCGTGCTTCTGAATAAAAACTGTTTGTGAATGCATGCTAGCGCATACGAGACAGCAAAGAGACACAATGGCAACAGAAAACACCAAATCAATATTCATCAGGGGTCCGAAGATGAAGGCATCATCAGGTGGTTGCCGGAGTCGAACCGAAGCAGCAACACCTCAATTGTCTGTCCTCAGAAAGGGAGTCACACAGAGACACAGGAGGATCAGAGTGCGAGAGAGACGAGAGAGGAAAGGATTCTTAGCAGAGAACCCTGCGGCAAAATCAAGCCTGAAGACTTTGAAAACTCGCTGACTGATGCGCTTGAAAAACATTCTCAGCACTGGTGAACCGAAGCGTTCTGTGCAGTGCTGAGGGGTCAGAGGCAGAGACGCCTGAATGCGTCGCAGACATTTCCACTGCAATTGTCTGAATTGTTGCAGTCTTTTGTTCCAGGAACACACTCTAGGGTCATGACAAAGCCAATTCTGCTCCAGCCACAGGTCCTCGACACGGGCCTGCTCTCTGGATAGAATCAAAGGAATTTTGGGTGACTAGGAAAATAAATAACAGAGCATTCGCAAGAACAAAACGCCTGAGAGTTTGATGACAACGCATGGAGGGACCAGATTTGGGCAAGCTGAAAATCGTATTAACCTTCATTTACCAATTAAAGGGCTAGTTAAGCATTTACACCTTCATTTATTTATACCTTGCTTTAAATCAATTTAGAGATTATGTGCAAGTAGTACAGCGCTGAAGGAACAAGAAGATCCTTTTTATGCTTGTGTGGGTTTTCTCTGGCTGCTCTGATGTCCTCCCACTCCACAGACATACAACTCAGCTAAATTTGAACCTCCTCAGTAGTCAAGTCAAGTCAAGTCAAGTCAATTTTATTTATATAACCCAATATCACAAATCACAAATTTGCCTCAGGGGGCTTTACAGTCTGTACAGCATACGACACTCTCTATCCTTAGACCCTCAATCAGTAAGTCCTGATTTGGTGATTTGCACGTGAAATGACGAATATGTCTCTAGGTTAGAAATCACCTGAATTTGGTCAACAAGGAATGGCTGAATTTGGTCATCTGGGTTACATATAACTTTCTTTTTTTTTAATGTCCTATGCGAGTGTTTTACAATGTCTTGTTTTCTGCAATATATGAACTATATTTAATGTTATGGAAATATCATGGTTATGGCAAATAAATTGTGGGTAAGGTGTGGCTTGGGCTAGGCAACTAAAATACTGAGACCCTGATTCATAAGGCTCATCAAATCTTACATTTATGATCACTATCAGATAATGTCTTTTGCCCCTTTCTGATACTGCAGACATCTCCACATAAAGAAAAAGCAAACTCGTTACATGTATAGAAGCACATGCTAACTCAGTGACACAATTACTAACGGATGGCAATTAGCCTGAGGCTATAATCCGGCATGTTTGCATTCATGATCTGATTTTTCATTTATGTTCATTAACATGCATTGCCCCCAAATAAATAAGAATTATTATCATAACAGAACCGACCAACTTGATGTGTGGGTTCACTTGGTCAGTGACTTGTTCAATTTTAACTGGGAAGACGGCCATATGGGAGCAACCCAAGACTTCACGTTGCTACTTGTCACTTTGATCATGAAGGATGACACTGCTCTCTAGAATATATGCTGTATGTTATAATATACTATATAGAATTGAGTGTTTATAGTATATAGTTTAGTGAATACTATAGATCGAAACTGACAGAAGGGAGGGACTGAGAGAAAAAGGGACAATTACAAATCCGTCTACTACTTCAGCACCACGCCATGGATTTATAAATATACGGCACAGTTAGGCTAGTGATATTTCCGAGCCATGGTCCGGGCGATAGATTCTAACTTGCACAAACCTCGGAAACCTCAAACAAACTGCCTAAAAAGATTTAATAAGAGATTCGAAACTGGATTCCGATTCGATTAAATGCTATCAAACCCCATCTCAATATACAACCCTTCCACCCTTATAATCCCCCTCACTACATATAGGACACTGCCCTGCACTGGTACTACACATTGGCGTTGGACGTAAATGTTCTAGTGGCTCATGGTGGCCAGACACCTTGCTAGGAGAATTTTTCCTATACTTTTTCACCCTTCTCGATTTCAACTTGTAGTTAGGACCTGTTTTCACATTGAAATGGAGTTGCTTAAATGCCAGTAACAACAGTTATAGGTAACCTAGATGTCTACAAACACCCAGTTTTCACCCACAGTAGATTCTTAGACATGTAGACGAACTGAAGATCAATGCTCACTGGGTCAGAACTGCCCACAGTAAAGCTTGTAATGTGTTTGTCTGTCTGATAGCCCCGCAGCGACTGGTGACCTGCCCAGGGTGTTTCCCTGCCATTTCTTCTGAGGCATGAAGCGAAAGGTTTCAGCTTCCCTGTGAGGCAGAAGAGGAGTAAGCGGGCATTGAAAATGAACGGATGGATGAGTTGGCTGGGGCAATTAGTCTGTTACTTGCAGCCAGTGTACTGCTTCATTCAACCAATGGATTATCAAGTGCTTTAATCCGAAACACTAAGCTGGCACTCCAGAAAACATTCAGGCAGAAACACTGTTGTCACAGTTAACTGTTATGACAAGTAAAGTTGACTTTGGCATAATGGTTCCTTTAAAAGAAGCTTCCCTGTCCAATCATTTCATATTAGACAGGGTAAAAAACAAAGCCAGTCATAACTGTGTCGTTCAGTGTTAGCTGTACATATATGACAACATCCTAGAGGGCTGAAATACATGTTTAAATGTATGTTTTGTTAAAACAAGTCAATGAATAAGCAATGATTTATCAATGTAAAGGTTAGGTCTGGGAGTAATGACAATATTTACGGGGAGACGACATCAATTTGTCTACCATTAGATATTTTGCCATAAAGTTCAGGCCAAAAAAAGTACCTTGATTTGCCAGAGATTTTATTTCTTTCTGGTAGTGTCATATTTGAACAGTGTCTCTATATCATAAATTTGTATATTGATATTGTAATATAATATTGCACATATCAGCATAGAGGTTCCATGCCATATCATACACCCCAAATCTACATGCATTTTCAATGCAGTGACCTCCACCGATCATGAGCGAAGCAATTAGTTGTCAGTAGCTTAGCATTTTCAGCTGCTATGTGTAGAATTTTTAAGTGATTATAGTATGTTTCAAATTATTCTGATGTCTTAAGTGTTTGTTTGAATAAAAAGAAGTCCCAGTGAATTGGTGCAGTCTATGTACTACTTTCAGCCCATGTGTGTCAGTGTCCCCAGGTTGGATCCGGAGGTGTGTCCTAGTGCCTTTTTGGATAGTACCGCAAGGAGTCGCCAGAATCAGAAATGCTCAAATCCTACACATAGGGGCTTTAAATGGACAGATAGGTCAGTGGCTTGTGTATCTGGCACTTAGGGAAGCACAAAAGACACTGGCCACTGCTAAACTAGCTGATACTACTTAGAATGGGCGGCTGTGGCTCTGTGGAAAAGCGGGTCATCCACCAATTGGAAGGTCAGCGGTTTGATCCCCCAGCCCAAGTGTCGAAGTGTCCTTGAGCAAGATATTGAACCCCAAATTGCTCCCGAGGGCTGTGCCTTCGGTGTGTATGAATGATTAAATCACTTTGTACTGATGGACAGTTAGTTCCTGCCATCAGTGTATGAATGTGTGTGAATGTGATCTGTAGTGTGAAAGCGCTTTGAGTAGTCAGAAGACTAGAAAGGCGCCATACAAATACAGTCCATTCACCATTGCTGTGTTCATTTTTGTACATTTTAAAATATTTTATCGGAAGATATGGAGTGACAGTAGGTGAATATGTGATATTGGGCCGTTTGTATACAAGTATTATATTTCCACGAACAAAAAGGCAGCACCATATGAAATGGACTGTACAGAGAATACCCAATTAATAATTCCAATCTCCATCTTCCAGTCACATTTTTTTCCACTCCCAAGAGCCTGAAAATGTTTCCCTGCATCCAAACTAACATTGAAGGGGGGGGGGGAGTATCTACTTAGTCAGCAAAATGCATTGACAGTATAAACTTTTAGGACGACGAAAACCCATTCGTATATTTGCTGCATGCCAACAGACTAAAAGTGGTGACATTACAAGAGATCTAGAGAAACAAGCGCGACGATTGTGTTGCAGCATGTCTCGAGCAGAGGCAGCAAACATCCAGCAGTTTTTAATAATCACTGCTACCATCAGCAAGGCATATCTCAGCAAGGGTCATAATGTGCAAGCTGTCAAGGAGTTTATCTGTGGCATGTACACACTCGCCCTGAGCTGCACTCTTGTGAAAACTTGCACAACCAGCGGAAGCACACACACACACACACACACACACACACACACACACACACACAGTCCTGCTCAAAGGTGGCACGCAAACACACGAATGCTTACATCTCGCCATGTTTTCGCCAAAGGCAACGGCTGCACAATCTCTCCCCTAATGCAGAATCCACTGAAGCATAATTGAAAATGACTTTGGAGAATTGACGCATTAAGATTAGAAGATACTGTATTTGCAGGAGAGCAACAGAGTTGCCAGTGAAGCACACGTGAAAGCAGAGGATGGTGAAGCATGAAAAAAATAATGGAACCTCGAAAGACTGAGCACTGTACGCCAGAGTCTGTCTTCTCTTTCAACAGATTAAGAAATGTGTTTATGTGCATATCCGACTGCGTGTGTGTGTGTGTGTTAATGTATGTGTCTGTGTTAGCGAGAGATCGTGAAAGGAAAATATAAAAGCCACCCATGTGTGAAACAAACAGAAACAGGAAATGTGCCTGCCCACCATGCTGCAATCCATGCTTACAACGCGCCGAGGAAGGCAGAGATGACCCTGCAGTGTAAAACAAAAGATTTCACATAACAGGCTTTTGCTGGGGTGTGATACATGTACAACAATAAGCAAAACAGAAATAGGAGAAACGGAGTTGATGCAAAAACTGTGAATTTATAAAAATAAAAAATCCTCACAGTATCCCAGGCCGCCATCAGGCCCTGCCAAATATAACCCTGACCGCATCATTGCACTGTGCCTGACAAATGCAGTGTCGAGGAAATACCTTAGAGGAACAGCCGGAGTGGGGCAGAAGTGCTGACATTCAGAGATCGTTCTCAGTGACAACATTTGTCGTGTAGACCACTCAGAGCCCGTGTTCTCCATTCAGTCTCGACAGCCGGTAGGCAAGTGTCTTTGCTTCGGCCTCTTTCGGTGCTCACCACGCCCTAGAATGCTCTTTCCAGAATGAATCTTTCAATGAAATATAAAACTTTAAAAATTCCTCCCAGACATGACTTTTTCATGGAGGACTTTTCCGGTTAGAAAAGATAAATCTGCCTTTGACATCCACCTCGTTTTTCGCTGTGCTCGCCGGTTGCCGACCCGAGCCACATTGTCTCGCGAAGTCACCTCACCCAACCCTGTCTTCCTCTGCTGTGTCCACTCTGAGGTGAACCGACCACCAGTTTCCCTTGCAGTCGATCACAGATGCTGCCGCACTTCATGTGTTTTAAATCTTCGTCAGAGTGCAGGCTTTGGAGGAAAAAGCCCCCAGTGTATCTCCCCAACCTTGCAAAGCTGGCAGGCAAAGGAACAACCAGAAATGACTTCCATTCATTATTCATGCCACAAGAAGGCCTGGGAAACAGCAATTGGATGGCTACATTATTGCTATTGCTGGAGAGTGGCAGGGCACCATAGTGGCCGGTAGGTTTCGTGTTTGTGCTCCAACAAGGTCCCTGGAGTGTTGTTACTGATGATAACTGACATGTCGGGGTCATTTTAACTGTTTTTGTGGTCCACTGGCCGCTTGCAATGTTGCAAAAGAGCATTTTCATGGAAATACTATTTAAATGCAAGTACAGCGGGGAATAAAGGACAAGATTCTTGAATTTTCAACTACATTCCAACCAATATGGGGCCCCTACAATCGCTGAAAGCCAGTAAAGATTACCAGGGGAGTCAGAAATATAACCGAATACATAAAAAATACTGTTACTTAAATAATTAAAATGTGTAATTAAGTGTGAAAATATTTTTTTCTTTTCCTTTCACCTCCAATCTGTTGATAAAAATGTTCCTTTACTGTCAATCAGTTTATAAACTAAATAAAAACTTAATTATTTTTGACCCTTCTGTTTACCTTTCACTTGCTCAATTCATTTTTTAACTCTCTTTTCTTGTTTGTTTTTTCTTCTTTGTTCTGATACAACCTTTTTTTTTTTCCATTACCAAAAATGCATTAATACAATGCATTTGGTGTGACGTGGGTGTGGTCATGTATGTCCAGGGCAATGATTGGTCTAGGCTGTGTGTGTGTGTGTGTGTGTGTGTGTGTGTGTGTGTCTTCTTTCAGTGGCGCTAGCTGAACCTAACGTTCTCCATAAAAATAGGCTACGCCAGCCAGTGAAGGTAATGTTAGTCATCCTTACAGTGGATCCTATATCCATCATTGTGTCAATGAAATAAAGCTACTTACCATTTTTTTTCATTTAGTTTTGTTTGAAAATATGAGAAAGAAAAATACAAAATGCCAAGCATGACACAGTGCATGCCATTATGATCCTTAATGAAGACACGAGAGTATGGAGGCCCACAAGTGTCATAGAAATAGTAATACAGCATTTCATTAATTAATAGCTAATTGTATAAAAATATTCAGTAATACAATTTCATTTAAATTAACTTATTAATCTATAAATAAATGGACTCAATTACATTATTTTATATATTAATGGGCAATTAAAAAAGGGAAGTATAAAAACAATTTGAATAAAATATGAATCCATCAATAAATGGTACAGGTTCAAAAGGGATTTACGAAAACAACATAAAACAGTCAATAAGTACATAATTTAAAAACACATTAAAGGTCCGGTGTGCAATATTTAGGAGGAGCTATTGCCAGAAATGGAATTTAATATTATCAGTATGTTTTCATTATTGTATAATCACCTGAAAATACGGATCGTTGTGTTTTCATTACCTTAGAAGAAGCTGTTTTTATCTACAGAGGGGGCGGGTCCCCTTCCACAGAGGTCGCTGTGTTGCACCACCATGTTTCTACAGTGGCCCAGAATGGACAAACCAAGCACTGGCTCTTGGGCCGTCTGTGTCTCCTTCGCGCGTGGAACGGGAGGGTGACGCGAGTGGTATTCAAGTGGTTGCAAAATGCAATCTTACCGCTAAATGCCACTGAATCCTACGCACTGAATGGATTCATACATAAATAATTGGTGTAATGTTGGCGTGTTATCAGGTTTTGGGAGACACTGCAGGTAACGAAGGGACAGATCAGATGCACCTACGCCCAGCGTTGCAGTGCGTGGAGGCCCAGAGCAAGAGGCCTTCTCTCCACTGGCTCCACAAACACTATTACTATTACCACAATGATTAACATATTATTAACGCATTTCAGACTGAATTTCAGCAAACACTGAAAATTGTAAGCTACGTACTGGTAGAGTTCATGGCAGGGCTGTTGGTAGTTTTCTGTCTATGATTGCCCTGATTCTTTCCACCTGTGTTATTATGTTCACCTGTGTCTAGCTGTCACCCCTGCCTGAGCGTATTTAAGTTGAGCTTTTTCCTTTGTCAGTTTGTCATCGAAGATGTGTTGGTTTTGTCTGCGGGTCTGATTCTTTGGATGACACCTGACTACCTTGGTTTGCCTGCCTGCTGGTAATCTTGAAATAAATACTCCACTCCTCATCTGAGCCGCCTGCATTTGGGTCCTTTTCCCCTGTGGCCAACGCCATAGTGACGGCGAAGTGAAGCTCTCTGAACCAGTGAAGCAATCAGCCCAGCTGTATCAGAAAAAGGTTCATTACTGGAAGCTTTTCAAATCAGAGCTCGACGAGGACCTCTGCTGGTGGAAGTGAGGGAAACCACGGTGTCGCAAAATGTTTAACAACCAACGCATTATCAAAAATGAACTAATAGATAGCTGAATAAATTAATGAATGAATCAATATATTAAATACATGATACAATCTGTTCCATTGCATACTCCTAGTAAATTAAACCAATAAAGATATGATTTTGTAAAGTGAATGTGGACATTTTTCCTGTTTGTAAACAAATAAAATTCATGAATAAAGGAAATAAATGTATGCACACAAAGAAACACGCACACACACTTTCACATGATTATAGTAGCCTACAGACCAACAATGAACTGTAGGACCGATGGGCAAGGTCAAAGGCGGATTTGTGCTTTAATGAACATATAAGAGGTGTTCTTTAGAATGATTGGTGCTCGGGGAGGGGTTCCATGATACATTCTCGCAACAATAAACTCTCCTAAACTCGCACAATACAACAAACCGTTCAATGCAACGCAATTACACCTTCACAACCCACAAGGGCGCGCCCTGCGTCGCGCATTTTCAAACCTCAGTCACGTGGATGTGTGCGAAACGAAGCCTCGGACATCATTGGTCACGTGGTTTTGATAGAACGAATCAAGCATCGATACAAAGCTTCGCTGAAAATCGGGTCATCAAGCTGCGGAGCTTTGGTGTCACTGTTAACATCACTGCAACACCAGCTGTGACGGTAACAGGTCGACTGGAAACTTTTGGATGCTTGCTGCAAAGGACCGGATGCTGTGGAGGCCAGCCATTATGAACCACCTGTATTGGACTGCAGCTTCCACTCTAATGGAGCTCCACATGTGATGGTGAACCGCGTTCAGGACAGCAATGAACATGGCATGCTGGGACCAGGTACAACATACCTTGCACAGCGCGTGGCTGAAATGTATTAGTGTTGGCGCTTGGTTTATTTTGGTTCCAGTGCATTCCAGCCATAAAATATTGTGGTGGTAAATGTCCCAGATTGGGCCAAGAATTGCTTGCATTGTTAGTTTATAAAGGAGCTGCCACACACCAAAACTAAAGTAAAGGTAATTCTGTAGAAAAATGTGTTAAATTCTCCAGCTACATCATGTATGAATCTTTATTTCTTTTTAATCTGCTGTTTCAGCCCAACAGCCGTTTTCAAGATAAAGAGTAAAAACACATGAACAAGGCGTTATACACATAACACATAACACCCTCGCGGAAATACAACTTTATTCCAGTTGCATTTTTTTTCCCTCGGTAGACTGCTGTGTCCCGTTGAAACAATGAAAACTTCTCATAATAATAATTAATAAGAGTAATAAACACAATAATAATCAACGTTAAAATTCAGACAATTAGCCTACATTTCATTTGATGGGGGGGTGTTAAGGGACCTGGATAATGGGTAGGGGGGCTGGCCATAAAAAGGTTGAGAACCACTGCTCTACACAATTTAAAATAAATAATTAAATAAAAAATAAAGTTTTAGAAATGTCCTATTTTTTGTCTCTACTTCTGGTTTTATTCACATACAACTTGTGAACGGCATGATCTGCTTTTTCCACGGGCGTCTCTCGGCAGCCCTGCACTTCAACCATAATGGCAGCTGCGGGGTTGCTGTGACGGTGAGGTCTGTTGCATTATATAAACCTTATTTCCCTTTCCCTCCCCGGCATATGCATCGGCCCTCATGGAGTCTCAGAGGGACACTCCAGGTCACCGAAGGCTCCACGAGAGAGAGACGCGGGCTCCTGTCCTTCACTGCACCTGCCCCCCTTTTCCTCGTCCCGCCAGAAGACCACCCAGAGGAGGAGGCAGTCGGCCTGTCCCTCACGCAGCATTCGCGGTTTAACACAGGAGATTCAATGTGAAACCAGCACGGATGGTTTTGGTTCCCAGTTTTCAGGCTGAGGTTATTGTAAATCAAGGCAAAGTCAGATCAGTCCTACAATTCATATTATCCTCGGCCAAAGACAAACTCACATTAGTGTATTTGTAAGATGTCTCTGAAACAGAAATGTGGTAAACAATTAGGCCGCGGGGCCGAGGACTAAATGACTAGTTTTCTTGTTGCTTTGTTTTTAAATGTTTTCTCAACATTATAAGAGAGAATTGTCACTGTTTTCTTAGGCCCATGCTTATTGTACGCAGCAGAAAAATGATTTTGTGTTTTTTGTCGTTGGGACAGCTGAAAATTAAAACTATTTCTATTAATGAAACTTTGTAAAGTTGATTAATTGCATTGTCATCCATAGAGCTTTGTAAATGCCCTCTTCTTCTGGGCACACAGCACGTGAGGGTAATGGATGTGCCTACCCAGAACGCCATCAAACAGTGCGATATAAGTCGTGATGCTCTAAATATGGACAACTTGCAAAAGAGAAACAATTTTTCAGATTCAGTTTTAATATTGTCTCCGATTTACTATTTCTTTACATAGTAAAGTACTTAGTAGTTCTATTCACAAGTTCAAATGGGTACAGTCAACGCTACATATTTAAGATCAAGTAGGATTTAAAAGCAATGATTCCTGGGTTTAGATGCGGATGTTTAAATGTGAAGTTATAGTATGAAATGCAAGATACGGGTGAAACAAGCTGGTACTCATTAGTCCGTTGTGGTACGGTAATATGCCGTGCTAATGTTGCTAATGTTGGCATCACTTTTAGATATGGGGTTATGTTAGCTTGTGAAAACATTTCTTCGGAGTCCTAGCAGTACTAGCTATCTACCGCTAGATCTTAGCTAGCATGCTCCTCCCCCCTTAAGAGACGCTATTTTCTGATTGGCTATTGTGTAGCCTCTTTCTGTTTTTTGATTGGCTGACAAGCGGCAGGCGGGAGATGCACTTGATTCCTGCCCGGTTCCATAGAGAGAGCGGCGCGGCCAGATGCATTTTGGGCGATGCAGCATATTAAATATATGATAAATAGTTTTTCTGCGTGAGAAATACAATGTGTGGCGGTAGTGCGTGACAAAAAAACGAAATGAGTGACCGTCACGCTCATTGCGTGACACTTGAGAGCCCTGCATCTCTACTGGAAAATATGTATTGGGAATAATGGATGGGAACAAATCAATGTTTAGTCATCTTCTGAGATGATTAACTATGCCCCAGCCTTACCCTTAAGGTCAATTCAAACACTACCGTGGAGGTGGCGCTACAGGAGACAGACATCTCTCCATGCTTTGTCTCTAGAGTTTATACAGTGATGCTACAGTAAGACGCAGCATATGGATGATTAACATTGCAAGCACTGGCTGGTGTCCCTTTATGCAGATAGTCAGCTGCAGCTACGCAGCTAGTTGAAAAGGCAGGTGCTCGGTGTGCTTAGCTACCAGCGGGTTTCACTTAAAGATACCTAGCCACACAGTCCTCTTGGTTGCTCCACATGTTACACATGCACACGCACACACACACACACACACACACCCCTCTCATAACCATATATGTTGTGGAAAAATTGGAAAAATGTGTTGGGCAAACAGGGAACAGATTAATTATTAAATGTGTTGAACAATAAAATGAGGTTAAAGGAGAAGTATAAAGACTATAGGCTATACTTCTTTTACACTCCACTGCAATCATTTAACTAATTAAAAGTTATTTATTGATGTAGCCTATTTAGTTATGTTTTCAACTTGTCCGCTAACCCTTTACTGCGTTCAGGTACTATTGGGGCCTCATACGCCCAAAAATAATAAAAAAAATAATTTAAACCAAATTCATCGGTGATTTAACATGCAGTGTACATTTACTCTGACTTGAAACTAATCTACTGTCCCATTTTCTCGCCTACAGGGAGATTGTTAGAGGTGTTGAGCCACAGGCACGAGGGGTCAGGTGCGCTTTCACACATCATTTCCTTGAACGTGATCTGTCTGTGAACTTGCTTGAGTTACTCGCAAAAACAAAGGCTTTCTTCTAAAAACTGATAGAAGCGCTGAGGCAAACAGTAACAGAGAAATATTTCCCTTTTTAATATGTGCTTCACTGACTGCAGGGACCCCTCTGAATCCTTTTTTCAACCGTGTCATAATGGATGAGGGTTGCAAACAGCCTTTTGATTTATATCTGCAGTAATTCCTTTGGATTTATGCTCATCATGCACTGTGCATGCAGAATCCCATTTTAAAGCGTTCTCTCCTTTTCTGTCAGCATAGGAGCCGCTTGCCGGGGACAAATGCAAGTGTTTAGCAGAACACCAGCTGTTTCTCTGGTGGAGACTTGGTAAAGTGGGAGTGATAAAAGCCAGGCAGGAGCGTAAGAAGTCTGAGCACGGCGCTAAAAGTCTTTCGTTTGATCGGCTGCTCATTTGCCAGCGTGCAGCCTGTCGCGGCGGCACAGGGTAAATACACGTTTTGTTCCGGGGGAAAAAAAAGTGCTCACCTGGAAAGTGAGTGGGACCTATCCTTCACGACTCTGCAGCACCTTTATCTGGTACCTTTCTTCTTTCTGATAAGCAGCCCCTGAGCCAATCATGTGGAACTTATAACTCAGACATGTGAAAGTGAAGTTTTACCAAGGTACGTAAGTAGGAGGAGAAAATGGATAACACACTTTCCTCCAACCTTCTCTAAACTTTCTTCCCGTGCTGCACGCACTCTTATGTTTGTTCACACATTCAGCAGGCCTGGCAGCCTCTCTCAGCGTTGGCAGCACCCTGTCCATAATCTCAGCAGAGCTGATCCCATGGCCTCAGCGCTGACTACATTAGTGGCCCTTGTGCAAGCAGCGGGCAGCTGGTATGGGCAAAAACAAAACACGTACTGTACTTAGCTACAGCACCCATGCCGCCAGCCGCCATCACCAGCCACCACAGTCCAGCACCATGCTGCGGGCCACTGGTGTCAGAACGTTGTCATCCGTGGAAATATTTATGTCATCTCAGATAAGCAGTGGAGTCAAAGCTCTCAGGCTACCCGCTGCTGTCGACAAACGTAGGACATTTTGTCATACATCCGCTCGTGAATCTCGAGAGACAGATTTATTAGTTTGAGGATCAAAATAGAAAAAGTGATAAGAGCGATGTGGATGGTTTACAAATCGAATAACTTTGAAGCGCAAACATCAGTTTAACGTTCCTAAACGGGAGGGAAAAGAATTAGCGTTAACCACTGCAACAGCTGGATGGCGGATGAGACTTGAAGTGGATCACCGCAAACCGGAAGCAAACCAGAGCCCACTTAGGCCTCAGGATGAAATCCACCATTTGCTGTTTTGGCAGCAAGCACATGAGTATGTGCTTCAGGATACGAGGAAAAAGCCCAACAGTGTGTAATTATTTAGAATTTTAAATGTAGAGACAGGATCAGAACAAATGACCTCTTTAATAACAGCGAGGGTGATTAATGCGTTAACTCTGAGGAAAAGCACGAAGCGGGAAAGAAAAAAGGTTGCTGTAATGCACATGAAATTTGTTCTAATGCAGCACGCACATAATGTATTTATTTCAGGATGCCTGTAATTCAGTGCTGTCACTTTTCTAAAATAAAATCAAATAATATGCATTCTTGCAAATGCATTGGCTTTGTGTTGACTCCAGGTGGACAGCTGCTTATGAGCAATCCAGTCTAACTAGTTCTGTCTGACAAATACTGTGTTTGACTGGCTTCTGACGGACACTTGTGACCTTTTGCAGCGGCATGCGTTGTATGCTAACATGAAAAGCACTGCCCGAGACCAGCACTGTAGGTGAACGGCAAAACAACTTGGCTTGTAAGTGAAGTGAAGTTCAAACCGATTTGTTTTTGGTGTTGGTAGGTAGCGTAAGATTGTAAGTAGTAAGATCGCGGGCTGTAAAACCAAAGCAGGAGCCGAAAGAGGCTAAAACGAGTCAAGTAGGACTGAGGTAAACTGCAGAGTCAGCTGATAATTCTCTGCGGGTTCTTCATGAGCAATACCTTTCACGTTGCCCATAGTCATTTGATCCATTCTTAATAAATAAATACTGATCAGTGCAGCTTTAACCATACCAGAGTGCAGATATTATCCATTGTACTATTCACTATTTTCTTCCATTTTAGGAGAGCCTTCAGTAGCTGTATCAATCTTATCCTCTCCAGAGCACTTTTATTGAAGTGCTCTTGAAAAGTTCTGGCGAGCTCAGACTGGTGAGGTTTTGAGGGAAATACCAAGTCCAATTGTAAAAGGTCACAGACATCAGGTGGGTCTCTCTGAGAGAGCCGGGCCCTTATTATAGGCACTGACCTGTGAAATATCACATAGCCTGTGAGCATGCTCAGCAAAATGATGCAATTTGAGAGGATGTCACTCCTCACCCCCAGGCGACCCCATCCTGGCACAGCGGGAGAGGGAGAGTCTGCAGCCAGGGAGAGATAACCCAGTGCTATGTCCCCTGTCTCTCTCGCTCTCTCTCTCCCCCCTGTGTATCGACGAGGGAATCCCCTCCAACAATGATGGCCCTCTCAAAAGAGAGGTGGAGCACATTTCTCTCCTAACCTTTGCTCACTCTTTCAAGGTCTGCAGTGGAAATGAATTCCACAGGGACACGTTTTTAGCTTCCAGTATATCTTGTAGTTTTTGAACGGGGTAACCTGCCTAATACATGTTATTAATATTATTATTGTCCGTTATTCATTTATACAGAACGTTTCAAAAACAGGTTGCAAAGCGTGTTAGAAACATACATAACAACAAGAAAATGTATTGTAAGGTGACAAAAAAACCTAATTAAATGACATGTATGACTACAATAAAAGGACAAACAGACACAGAAGAAAGAGTTATTTAACACAAAGGTAAATTGTGTTTTAAATATTAAATAGCTAACTATGAAGCCATCTAACACAACACTAGAAGTGTGGTATTGGAGCGTCTGGTTACAAAGTCACGGCAGTCAGCGTTGGGTTGGGGCTGACAACAAGGCTGAAAATTAACCAAATCTGGGGGCCAGAGGGGGGGTGGGGGGTGGAGTTAGGGAGAAGTGCGCTTAACCAGACCTCTGTAGGGCCGCTCCGCCTCGCTGCTTGAGGCTACATTAGCCGCTGCCAGCGTGACACACCTCCACATCTTCGGCTGAACTGTTCTGCGGTAGGGTTGCATTGTGGCTCTGCCGAATCAATATCTATACCTTCTGTCCATTGTGAGTCCGACAATGTTACAGGAGCTCAATCAGTGGAGTGCTAGTTAGCTGAAATAACAAATATTGTCCTGTCTTTTTGAAAGTAACCCCCGATAACCGCTTTAGGGGTTATTGTCTTTACTTACCTAAACTGATCCAGAGGCACGGAAGACATTAAACACCAGTTGTCACAGGCTTAGTAGTACTCCCCATGACTGGTGAACTGACCTTCATGTGTAAAATTGGTGAATTGGTTCCCCTTTAACTTCTTGACATGTCCAGGATTGCTAATTACGTTCCGGACCTGAAGGAAGCTGTGCCGCACAAAACTCTGCCCACCAGTTGTCTAATTGTTGCCTAATACTTCATAATCACTGTCATTTTATTAGGCAGTTATCCTCATAATGAACATGTCTTCATAACAAACACCATTACAGCTATCATCAGCATGCTAATAGGGGACAAAGAACAGCGAAGAGAATGCTATATATTTTTTTTTTTCATCAGAGCAGCGTTAATTTGCTGAAGGCGAGAATAAGACCAATTAAATCAAAATAATTAGGCTCAAACGCTTGATCATTTACTGTGAAAATTACATCAATTCTCTGCAGGATAAAATGGGGGAGAAAAAAAGGCAGTTACTATATGTTTATTGCTGGTACGGTGTTATCATTTAGAAGTCCATCAGAATATTGATTGAACTCTCTCACACCACGGAGATAAGATAATAATAACGCGCTGTCAATCTCAGTGATACTTATCGGAGGAGAGCCGAAGCCGATTCAGTAAAACGTTGCTTAACTTTTCGTTGGGGGAAGCCGCTCAGATGATACAAAAAGTGGCCCAAACTATCACAAGTCTCCCTCAAACCACTCAGATCAAATACAAAAATGCGCCGATTAAGTTTAGTCTTTTGCCGGTTCAAATGGAACTCAGAATTGTGGCATCGCGGGTGTTTCCGTGGCTGTGGTTGTTTTTTCAGCTGGTTTTTGAACCAGGGAGTAGCATACTGTTTAGCACAGCTATGGCGCTTTCTACGGTGGGGGGAGCTTCAGCGCCACTGACTGTCATTGGCAATGGCGGTTCAGGATACTCGGTTCAGTTCGAACATTCTGTGTTCGGTCCTGCGCTGAAGATCTCTAATAACTAAGCCTTTATCTATAATGACAACAACAGCTAGCAGTTTGAACACGAAATAAGAAACAAGGGCCGGACTTTCACCTATGTGTGATGTCGTGTACAAAAAGAGATCATCGGCTCATCCTCACGCTTTCCAGCTCAGCCATTCAGTGCCGCACTGTGAGCTCTGAGAACTTCAATCAACTCACTGTGTAAAGCACAGAAAACAACAGCTGCGTAGGCTTGTTTTTGCAAAAATTACAAGTATAGGCTATGTCAAATTACTATAGGAAGGAAATACAACCTGACTTTGTTGTTGGCAATGATTTACCCACGTCTGAATAACCTGCATACCTGCAAATGAGTACAGGGGCTGTCATATTTGATACACTTTCATCCACTGTGGGACAATACTCCAGAGGCCAGATGAGAGAGGCTGAACAACTTTGAAGAAGAATTGTTTTGCTGAGTTGATTTTTTGTCAACAACGAATAGCTCCCCTTCATTTCTTTCCCCTCTACCACGCACACATGAAGGCCCCTTTGAAAATTATGCACAGACTGACTGATCAGCTTTCATTGTTTAAGGTCAGGATGTTCATTAAAATTGACAGACTGACTGGGTGATACTTTGAGGTGTTGCCACTGCCTTGACCTTTGCAAAAAGGCAGCGTTAGACTTGCCATTTGGGACGTCTTCCCGTGAAGTGATAAACATTCTCCCCAACTGCTCCTCTTCAAACCCCATCAGAGCTGTGATCTCAATTAGCCAGCGACAGAGAGACGAATCACGGACGGCAGCTGACATGAGATGAGGTTTCTTGGCACTGCCACGGTTGAGCTGATTCAAGAAAATGGCTGCTTCAATAAATAGTGCTAGTTGGCCTTTTATGTTTCTCTTTTTTTTTATTCCCCCATCAATTTCCCCTCCTTCAACTTCCTCTACTTCTAATATTCCTATCTCAAATGCTCCTTAAGTTTAAACAAAGATTGATGGGATTATTTATGTCCGTTTTTTTTAAATATACACAATCCTACATCTCTCCAGACACTGATATATTGGAAAGTCAAGCCTAGATGGACAGCTGCTCCCCTCACTGTAGGTTTGTGGGTGAGTGACAGGGCTGGGAGTGCTGCCAATAACACTGATCTTCAAGCCCAGTGATGTCCCTGCTCTCACACCATGGATAAGTTACTTCACCTGATTACGTCTTCCCCACAGAGATAAACTGTCATGGTGCATTTAACTCTGTTGACAGTGCCAGGGTTTATGTGAGTCCAATCATCACTTATTTGTGTGCAAAAATTAGCTGTGTAGCAGAGGATAATACTCAGACTCCCTGTTGATATTGTTGGCTTGCCTTAAATGCACTTTGTTGGAAGCTGCAAATATGTAGGTTCTCTCTTGGGTTGTATTTTTGTGGGGGTCGAGCGAGTACTCGGCTGAAAAGAGTATCCGGTACAGATATGTAATGTGCTTTTTAGGAGTACGAGTATCATCAGATTAAAACCCGTACTCATAAATACAGCAACTTTAATCAAAATAACTTAACCCCAACCCTCTGTAGCTCAACTCTGGGGCTGATCTGTAAATAGTTGTCCAAAAAACATCGCAACTTCTGATATCGTTGGCAAGTTATCCCCGCCCACCTCCGGTTGAAGCACCACCCACATCCGACGTAAGCTCCGCCCATTCCGCATACGGTTACTAATACAGATAACGTGGTTGGTTGAACCGATACAGATACAGATAATGGTGTACTCGCTCATCCCTAGTGTTCACTGCAGCCAGCGAGCACTTTCAGTGTTATCAGATGCTCGCGTTGCCCTTCAAAAGCCATCAAGCCATCAAAGCTGCTTAGAAAACTACTACCTCTTTGTTTCCGAACACCTTTAATCACCAGAAACTTGAATGAAAACCTCTCTTACGTCTTGCAGTTTTTTTTCAGTACGGACCTAACGCTTGACTGAGCTAGTAGCTAAAACCACTGAGATAATTGCCTCTATCTGAACAGAGGGAGGCCCCAAACCCAGTCCACTATCATCTGACCTCTTCCTACTCTTACTCCATTCTTCTAAAAACATGTTTGGGAACGACATTAGCAAACGATAGCTGTCAGTCTTGTAAATTCTGGGTAGTAGCAGGCTAATGGTGACGGTACCAGGGACAGCAGAGTGGTACTCAGAATGACTCACCCTCCTGTCCAGCCGGCCAGTTTTGGAGCGTAGCCTTAGTTCAGGCAGAGCACTGAACTCATACTTGCATTAGCTGATTAATTCATGCTTCACACTTCCTGGCTCATTCTTCAGCTGCTTGGCTACCAGCTCATAGTAACGTCAGATCATATTGAACTACTATAACATGACCCTTCTCACTATTACTTTGCCGATACACATCATATCAACCAAGCCCCCAGGAGCGGAGCTGGGCTGTGAAGGGATTTCGATCGCATGGGGTATTGCAGCTTCTACAATCTTCATGTGACACACATTGCCCCAAACAGCTATTTTCCCCATAAACAGTCAGTGGAAAAGAAGTGGCTGCAAACTTTCAAAACGGTGAAATGACTCTTTTTATGATCAGAATTTGATCCATTTGGTGAAATAACATTCGTAAAGTCTAGAAAAGCTGTGTGGTTAAATAAATTGATCCCATTCATGTGTGTGCGGGAAGTCTCTTGCATGCTTTCAACCGGCTCCATGGGGAAAGGACTCTAGTGCGCGATGCTCTACGGGCCCAAATACGCAGAAGTGCAAGGAAGCCCGTGGAGGCTCTTTCATAGGACTGAGCGGGCCGCCATCTTTGAACACAGTATTCAGTTCCCTTTAACACATCCGTCATGTTTGCTGCCTCAGATCTCTTCACCCCAGCCTCCTCCTTAAGTTTTACGGTTTTGAGTATCATTGATTTAACTTAGATCGACGGTTCATGCATGTTTATCAAAGGGAATTTTTTCTACATGCAGAGTCCTCATTGCTTCATGGCTGCAAGATTCTTTGAGGGCTCCCTCAAAGAACAGGGCCTTTCCCGCCAAACCTAACTGTAACTATAACTGTTTTGCTATGAACATTTCTTCTTCTTACTGAATCGGGCAACATACTGGGCAGAGCAAATGGTGTAGACACAATGCCCCGCTTAGGACTTTCAAACTGTTTTTTGCTTTTATTTTGACAGCAAATCATTCATGCTAGTCTCTGTGCCCTTCCTGGTGACTCTAAAAATGAATACTGCCCTTCTCATACAAATGTTCAATATTAGTAGGCCCTCATTGCTTTATATTTTATGAAGCTATACATTCCAAACCTGATAAGGTAGCTATAAAATATTCCATATGTTTGGCACACAAACATTAGCAACAGCCATAAAAACACCCATTTTACAATGGTTACTGGTGAAGGAGGCACCATTGAATATAACGTGAAGGGGGCACCTTGTCAGATGCCAAGATCATGGAGTATGAAGTAAGACAAGGCAGTTTGATAACTAGAACTTGGTTTCTGATAAATGCATCTTGTGTTGAGAGAACTTCGCATTATGATGGTTTTCACCTCTCCTGAAGGCTACATTATGTCCTCTCTCTGCCATCTGTGGTGGTTGTGATGTGAGGGGGGGGGGGGTATATCTGGGGGTGTTTATGCAACAGGGACTATAGGGACCATCAAAATGAACAGATTTCAACCTCTACGCATACTCTAGGATCCCTTTTTCCTTCCTTTTTCTTAGTTGTATAATAGGATAAACATGGGAGAAAAGGTAAGTAGAGTTTCAAAGGACAGACAGTGCAGACAATTTTGAAATGCAGATAGTAGAGGCTTATCACTAAACCATTGTTTAATTATTTAGGAAGTATATCCAGACTATTTTATCATCCGTCTGCAGCTAAAGCAGCTGTGTTCTGTCTTACTGCAAAAATATCAGGGGACTGCATTTCCTTTGCACTTATTCAAACACTAAAACACTGCTCTGTTTTTGCCTCGGGGTCCAAATTACACAGTAGCTGTCTAAATGTCAAAAATGGCTAGCAGTCCCTTTGGCACCACCTATCATTGTAAAACTACTCCTTCAAGCGGGGCAGAGTAAGCAAACTTGAGAAGTGCAAATGTTCGGTGCTTTAAAAGGACGGTCATCTCTAAAATCTCAAAGAAACAAAATCACACACGATGGAATACTGTTCGCTTTAGGCGAATAGAGCTGCTGGGGGTTTGAACCAGTAATTGCATACTCAAGTGCAGAACTGCATCATTGGAGAGGGGGGCTAGTCAAAAAGCTCATTTGAACTGAACCAAGAAAAGATGGGATGGAATGTCCTTGAGTAGTAAACAAACAAGTCACTCATACTCTATTTTTCTGTCTCCTAGTTTCCTCACCCAACTACTCTCATCCTCAGTCTTCCGCTCTATGGTTCCATTTAATGACTACCAGGACACCCAGTACAGGGTGTGAGCACATTACCCCACAATGAAATGTAATGCTGTTGACACACTGTATTTACTGTTTGCTGACACCCTTGTCACACTCATAACAGTGGTAGATTTTGAAGGCTTTTATGATAAATGATTGTTTGTTTGGCAAACTGGGTGGGGTTGCTGGGATGTAAGCGTCCCCAAATATAATAAAGATACTGTAACTGGAAGCATCCAGGATGCGTCTGTCGTTTTTTCCAACCAACTTTACATGAAACCACGCCGGCTATCGACGTCCGCAATAGAGATAGTCATCTATTCTTAGAAAAGGTACAAGATTGGTGCGGAGTTTATTTTAATAGTTTAAACCCTCCAGCCAGCATTGTAAAACCTGTACTTCATGAGTGGTAAGATTGAGACACATATTAAATTACATCCCTTCAGTTGCTCTCATGCCAACAAGTTAACATTACTAAAGGCCTTTGAAGTGCGTGCACTCCAATAGGCTAACATTATTATTATCATGAAGATATGTCTCACCTGCCACTTCTAACTTTCTTAATGATAAGCTAATAATACACACAATACAGCTTCTATGCTTGACTCAAACTGTTAACTCATAGTCCTTCAACACCAGACACCCACTGAACATACAGTTAGGAAATAGAACACTAGCTAATTCTTGTCTCATTTGTCGTCTGATTAACAGTAAATTCATCAAATTCAGTGCCCCATTTCGCTATTTTCCAAGCTACTCTAGCTGTCATGTTTTTACGGCACCCGTTTCCATGGGAACGTAGCTGTCGAGGCGTTTGTCACACGGAAGTGGCCGTGGTTTCATCTTAAGTTGGTTGGGAAAAAACGATAGACGCATTCCAGGACCGGCTCCCACACAGTGTATGTGCTAGTCCGCAATGGGGGATTTCATTTTTAACATAACCTGTAACCCCACCACTAATGCAGTTGTTAAGGACGCGCGCCTTGACTTGGAAGTAACACTGGGTTAGGTTTCTACTGTAGGCAGTAGCCAGAAATGCTTACAATTGCTGCTATGTTTGGTTTTGGAAAGGCTAGGAATAAATCCTCAAAACTCTTTAAATGCTACGACGGAGTATTGGGTCCACATTGAGGATTGAGATTTCAAGAATAAAGTCATAATATGTGCCTGGGTGAGACAAAGTGTAGGGAAGCAGCTGTGTGCTGCTCTTTTTCGGCGATGGAAACCCGAGACTGAACACGCTTCTGATCAGACATGAATCTCACCTTTGTGTGGCTTACTGTCCACACAAATGTTAACATCACCACAGCTGCTTCCCTGAGCTTTTCAATGGGAAGCATCCTGGAGTAGAGAGAAATCTCAGGTGTTTTGTTTTTTTCTTTCTAACAGTGGCCCTAATACTCTTACTACAGCATGCACACCCCTTCAGCATGTGGAAAAATCCAAAGCTTGACAGATCTACTGAGCCTAGTTACAGTCGCTAAGCTATATGATTGAATAATCGCTGTTCTGGGGAGGGGTTTGGCAAATGGTAAATTACCTAAGAGGACCCTTTGTACTAATGTACAGCTGTTTCCCTGGAAGAACTGGCCATATCTTGTCCAGGGCGAAAGCTGTCAAGTGTGTAGCATCATCCCTACTAACTGCGTGTGTTTACACATTCCATCCAGATTTGAAAATGGGTTACACGTCGTTTCAACTCGTCAGGGATGTCACCCATCCTTTTGTATTTTTATTCTTTACAAGCACTCTTGTAGTTTCAGGAGTGTGTGTGCATGTGTAAGTGTGTTTATTTTATTCCCGGGAGGGGTTGAGGAAGGGGAGTACATCAGATAAAACGCCAGAACACGAGCAAGGCAAACAGCATCCTCCACCCTGAGTGCCTGTTTGACCGTGCATGACACCAGAACGTAGTGTTCACAGCGCCAGAGTGAGGAAAGGACATGGATATATGAATAAAGTCCTTGCATTTGTTTTAAGAGTTTGCCACAGTGACTGGAAACTGTATTAAGCTGACTAACCAATTGGCTGAAACATCAAGCCAATCACAGGATCATTACAAGGCTAATTCTACCTCTTGGCACTCCGAGCAGCATTACAGGATTCAAAGACTTCTACTTGTAAATATTTTATGAATAAAAATCTCCATTGTACTCACCTCCAAAGAGTGCTCTCAGTGACGCTGCCAATATGAAAGTCGTACAGCTTGGTTAGAATCAGGATCACCTGTAAGGAGAGGGAATTTAACCATTACCATCTTTGTATAAGGCAATCAAAGTAAGAAGTGGATTCTTCGCAGCAGCAGGACCTTGACAGGCATCAAACACCAAAGAATATTACACTTGTTTAATTTCTCCTCATAATTCTGGTCCAATACCAGAATTTAGGATCTTCCCCAAGTGAAGGAGTATCTCGGGGGTCTGGTTCACCAGTGAGGGTAAGATGGAACAACAAAAGATCAACGGGCGACGCGGACGCTGTACTAGAGTGTTGTTGCAGATATCGGGAGCTGAGCCTGAAGCTCAAGATACTGGTTGACCAACTTTCCAATTTTCACCTTTCCAGCCTGGTCGTGGGGAAACGACCGAAAACATGAGATTATGGATACAAGCGGCCAAACTGAGTTTTCTTTGCAGGGTGCATGGGCTCAGCCTAAAGCAGTAGTTTGACATTTTGGGAAATACGCTTATTCACTTCAAGAGTTAGATGCGAAAATGGTTTCCACTCATTTCTGTACACTAAATATGATACCACAACCAGCCACCGGTTAGCTTAGCCTAGCACAAAGGCTAGAAAAAAGACCAACAGCTAGCCTGGCTTTGTCCAAGGGTAAAATATTCTACCTACTGTGCCAGCAGCTCTGAATCTTACTTATTAATATATATCTCGTTTGTCCCTAATATCTCGTTTGTTTAATCCGTTTAAAGTGACTTCTTTAAGTCTTGTTGCCCTGGAGTGGCAAGGCAACCAGCACAAAGTCACTGTGCCCAGCCAAGAAATAATCATCATAACTCTCAGCAAGTAGGCAAATAAGTGCGTATCCCAAAACATCTAACAATTCATTTAAAGACAGGGTGGGTGGAGAACTCTGGAAGAAGCTCGGGAAACACAGCTCCTTTGCATTGAAAGAAGCCCGTTGAGCATCTGGCCAGGATGCCACATGGATGCCTCCCTTTGACGATATTCCATCCATCCAACCAGAACATGCTCGAGGAATTATAAATCCTGTCTGGCCTTGGATCGCCCCAGGATGCCCTAGGAAGAGCTGGGGTACGTGGCCATGGAGAAGGATGTCCCTCTCTCTACCTTGCTTAGCCTGCTGCAAATGCGATTTGGACCTGGGTAAGCGGTGGAAAGTGAATGGAAGGATCTCCCTTATTAAGTATGGTGGTGGGGGAAAAAAAACCACATTGATATGTATTGCAATCCCATAAGATGCCCTCAAAAATCACCAACTTTCTCACAAACAAGTACGATTAATTAAAACAATTATTTTTTAAGTTTTCTCTATCTGAAACAAAAAGTACATAATTCTCAAGGCCTGTGACAAAATAACTGATTGCATTAACAGTTAATTGAATTCTCGCGAACACCAGTTAGTAAAACACTACAAGGTGCTGGGAGTAAAAGATTAGCACGTTAGGAGGTAGTGCTTTGCATTATTAGCACTGTGTAAGCAATGCTGTGTACGCCACTGTGAAACGTAGTTTTTCTCTTGATGGAGCACACTGCCATCCTCGCCCCTGTAGAAAAGCCCGATCCAAACGTCTCTGTGTTCGCAGCTTTGAGCTCTGCTCTCTTGGAGAGATAATGAGCAGGAGGGGCACTTTGATAAGCACTCTGCGAGTCCTCAGAGCGAAGCACAAGACATGAAGGCCGAGTCTGCCGTGACTTGCCGTGAGGATCAGTGGTCTGCTATGATAATATGATACTCCACTCCAGAATGGAGGATCACAACTCTGTTGCTCAGAGAGACAGCTGGGGCCGTAAAGTTGCGCGAGAGATGAGAGGTAATACACTTAACTGTGGGGGGGGCGCGCGCGCGACACTGTTTATTACACTTAACCATCTGGTAACATCTACATCACTCAGCAAATGTGAAAAAACAAGAAAGTGCACGCACACTTGACCTGACCTCAGCAGGGGGAAACATCCTGTTACATGATAAATGCTCTTTTCTTCCATCCATGTGTTGTTTGCTGTACGGTCTTCCTTCCCTGACTAAATGACTGCTGCTCTTCCTCATTAGCGTCCCCGTCTCTCGGTAGCATTTCCCTCACCGCAAAGAGCTTATGCTTGCTTAAAGTAACCTGACAAGCTTGACTTGAGTCACTTGCTGGGAGGGCATGCAGGAGGTGTGGCCGTGACTCTTCTGACAGGCATCAGCAGTCAGGGCTAGAGGAGAAGAAACTGCAGCTCTGTACAGATTTGGAAAAGAAACAGTGTCCTGGCATCCTCGACCTCCCCGGTGCTCATGTCCTCGTGAAGCTCCGAGGCCCGCTGACTGCCAGGACCTTTCCACCTCTGGCTGAGCCGCACTATACCCACAAGCCCTTTGAACAAGCCAGCCACTCACCAGGGACGCTTGGATGGTTCTTGTGGGAGGATGTGGCCCTTGCCCAGGGGATCCTCCTACTAAGACTGTAAACATATGGTTCAGGCCAAGCAAGATTGCAGAGCCAGGGAGAGGGCAATGTTGGATAAGATGAAAATGGATTCTTGCCATGCGGTGGCACCACATAGAAAAACTGGATCTGTGTGTGTATGTTTGTGTGTGTATTTGGCGCATATTTGTTGGAAGTGCATTATGTGCGTGCTGTGCCACTGTAGAAATTAGGGTGTCTCGGAGAAGGAGTGAGTGTGTGTGTGTGTGTGTGTGTGTGTGTGTGTGCTCCTACGGGCTTTGTGCTGTCAGAGATGTGTGGTCTTGTCTGCTTGGGGGGGTGACACACACAGACACGAGTCGTCTCATCCCCACATGACAGTCTGAATTTGAAATTCACATTGAACAACCAGGACACCAGCTGAAAAGCAGAGAAACTACTATTGTCCCTTGAAACGCTTCAGAAAGAAAATCTTAAAATCCGCCTCAAAAATATCTTTTCAGCCAGCCTTAAAAGCCCTATTTAAAGAATATTTAATGCATTAAGCCACAGACCTGAATGAAAAATGAGGATTTCAAGGAACACCAGGCAGATAGTCTTACTGTTTATTTACATGTTTGCTCACAAATGTTCATGGGCTTTGTGCAGCAGACAGCGGGTGTAATGGAAGGACAAAACTGCAGCACACTTATAAAAAAAAAAGTTTGACAGGGTGTCAGTATTTGAAGTACACTCTCCCCTTTTGAAACCCCAGTTGAGTTGCAATTATTGAATCAAAATGTCAGTCACATTGCACTTGCATTAGCCTTGTTGCCTCAGCAATTAACCAACTGTGGTGAAAACATATTATTAGCATAACTAAATGTCACCCTGTCCTCAAAGACCAAGTCAAAGTGCCAAACCCAATTTTTGAATATTGGTTCACCTCATAGCGTGCTAATGACAGTGCTAATGACTTTTCTGAGAAAAATGTTTCACCCCTGCCTTTGCAGAGCAATAGTTTAACTCTCACCATTACCTGAAGAGTTTTCACCTTCGATGCCGGGCAGCAGCGCGAGGCAGCACGGCAAGGCCACGAAACAGGATTTTGATTGCTGAGGATAGCAATGTGTTAATTCATGCTAAATGGAGTGATCATTCAAAAATGGCATTGACAGCCATGTTTGGTTTGGTTTGAAGTGTGTTGTGGTGTAAAATAAAGAGGCATTCAAGTTTGTTTTGCACCAAACGCTTTCCAAAGCAAAAATGGCAAGGCAATGAAACACCATCAAACAAAAACAAAATTGACAAGAAGCGTTAGCATAAGATTAATGAGATTAACAAAGGTTCCCCCTGTGCAACATTTATATCGTTGTGTTTATTAAGCCTCCTTCATAATTCATTCCACTCCATTCAAAGGCTCTAGTGGCATCAAAGCAGCTGATCAAAGCCAATCCACAGCACATGGATCTCCTCAACTGCAACTTTCTCAGCCACTGTATTTCACCTCAAACAATGCCAAAGGCCATTCGCGTTGTACACTCGGTTCTGAACAAAAGAGCTCTCTGGTACTCCGGTACTGACAGACTCACACACAACTGAAAACAAGCTTTTAGTAGTCTGCAAACAAGCGTCAGGATAGTTGACACCAAAATGGCAGCTAGAACTGATCATTATCTAGACGTGATTAAGCCTCTCAGTAGCATGTCAACAGCTGAGCAATTACTTTGTCAACTGGCAAGAGCTGTTTATGAGACACATTGTCAACTGGTGGCGATTGAGCTCCCAGCTGACATCAAGGCAAGGCTGAAAAACACTGAATCCTTTCACCCAATTTGGCATGTCCGCGAGGGAAAAAGAAGCTATTGACTTAATGGTAAGTGGATAAATACACAGTGAGATGTTTTGGAATAATTGTATGGATCCTAAATGGTGAGAAATAGTGAGCTGAAATAAAGAGGGGGGAAACAATAGAGAGCAATCTGACATACAGGACTCAAATGTCATCTGTTGCCTTTGTTTTCTGGCTAGCAACAAACAGCGCTGGGCTCTAAGGATCTCGCTGTTCACCATTTTGATCAATGGGTTGGTCCAGCTGGGCTGTACAGCAAATGAACACTCCGTAATATAACAACATAATAGCAGATGACCATTTGTCTTGAAAGATTAAAGCTGAACTAATCAATATTTTTTCATACAATTAAGGTGTCGCTTGTGATGACACACAAAACAATTATCACCCAACTTTGGAATTCCCCTCAGCTCTTCCTTCTAGCCTCTTTTCAGTCGTTCTTTTGGTTTTCTGGCCCATACACTCGAAACATGGCGTCACAAAATGGACAACATAGAAAGTTAGCAGCTATCTGGTTAAGAAAGGAGTCGAGCAAGCTAAAGAGCCAGATATTTTTTCTCAAGAATTGATGGAGACCAAAACAGAGCTAAGAGAGTGAAAATTAGACTTACGTTTGTCAGGTGGCCAGAGAATTGTCGCCAAAAGAATGCTAATGTTGCTCTGTGTCATTTGGCTCTGTAAACAGCTAATTATTTGCTAACACGTTTGCCATACATCTTTATAAGGTGATACCATGTCAGATGATGTTCTGTTCTGCCCCCCCATAAGCAATTGTTAGCTTATGAATGTTAGCTTCTAGTCAGGGGCAATGAGTCAACTATATACTAAGAAAGCGTTCACATAATGATGAATACACAACCCTGCAGCTAGTGAACATAACAAAACTTAATAGCTTGATAGCTAACGTTAATTCATTGATGTTAGCTTATTACGGCTCCTGGAGGACTGTAAAACACTTTGTGCCTTTTACGTAATGACGAATACATATATGACAAACTCATTTCATCACATCATCGTATCAAGCTAAGAAGGAACAAAAAGGCTACGACGACCGCATGGTTCACAACCAGCGACTGAATGGGCCGAACAAAAAAATCACAATAAAGTACACAATAAATAAATTTTTCCCAAAGACGGTTTCTGTCATTTTAGGGAGTTCTTATCACACTGACGTATGTGTCAATGTTTCCGATAAGTTTGGTTTTAATTAGTTATTTGATGTTATAAAAAGGGGGTTTCACATCATGATGGAGAGCAGAAGACAGCTCGCAATTGAGTCGGCTGGGTGTAATTGCGGGGGCTCAAACCCCCGGTCATTTCTGTGCAGACTCTTGGCTCCAAATGATGTCACCAGCGCAAGATGGCAGCTCCCGTACCCGGGATATTTTGGCTTCATTTTTGTACAGTGGGAGGAAGTGGAGTCCCGTCGTCCATCTTTATGTACAGTCAAAATGTGGATTTTTATCAGAGTTCTCTAACTTCTTATCTAGTCTTGTGATAACTAATGACAAAATTGTTCTCTGTGGTGACTTTGACGTTCACATTGATGACCCATCCGATACTTTTGCCTGTGATTTTTTTTTTTTAAATACCATGGACTCTTTTAACCTTGTACAACATGCGTTTGGACCAACACATAACGGTGGTCATACCCTTGACTTAATTTTAGCCCTGGGCGTGAATGTGGAAAGCTTGGAGTGTCTTAACATACCAATCTCTGACCACAAATGCATACATTTTACCTGTGAATAGCAGTCCGTTACTTATACCCCTCCCGATTCTATGTGCACAAAGCGCCCCTACGTTTTGTGCACTTTTATAGCTACTACACAATGGACATTCTGAAAACGCCCCACCTCAATGACCTAGTTGAACGCTTTAGTTCTAAAATATCAATGTGGAACTGATTAATATTTCAATTTTTGACTATACCCAAATTAGCATTAATAGCTAGCTAGGATTTGGAGTTTTAACATATTATTCACTCTTGTGCAACATTAAAGAAACCAGCATAATTATTCATAAGCATTTATTAAAAGATAAACAAAGAAAAAACACAATATAAAGTCTGACTTTAAATGCATTAAACTGCTGAACAAAAGGGGTGTGTGGTGATCCAAGACGGCTGCTTGGATCCAAAATGGCGGCGATTGCCGCGGCCGCATGTCGTCAGACAAAGAAAGCTAGTTAAAAACGGCGGCGAGGCCATGTATGTTAAAGTGTGTGGCTGTGTTAAAGGGCCACAGCGAGGTGTACATGTGCACTGTGCAGAATAAACGGGGCCAAGTTAGAAAAGAGGATAGCTTGTTGCGTGCACCCTGTGTCTGTGTGAACATCACTAACAACATGTGGCTACCGAAATAACCTAACGGTGAAAGCACATCACAACAATAAAACTCAATGAACCAAATCAATACAGACACGTTCGCAAAAGGAACACAGTCGTCTGTGCTTAGCCGTGGACTCTGCTCGGCGGTGACGTTTACCAGTCCGTAAAGGACGATGTTGCTTCGAAGTTGCTGTTATTATTTGGCGGTTCCACCGGAATAGTCAGGCAGGGAAGAATGTTAAAGTTAAAGTTAGCTGGCAGACTTTGTGTACTAGCCGTTGGTGGCTAACTATTGTTGCAGGAATCTTACGCAGGCCCTTGCGGCCCTTGAGTTCAGCTCTGCTGTGTGTCTGTTGTTCGCACAGAGAGGGAGGCAGCAGCAGCCGTCCGCTGCGTGTGAAGAGTTCTTGGAGGAGGAGAGAGAGAACAATGGCGGATGACCCCTTTTATCGACCTGGTGACATCCCGGGTCACAGGTCAGACCGACCATCGGTAGCTGGAAGGCTGAGTTCAAGACTGTCGTGGTTGTGGAATACTAAAGCGCATGTGGTCTCCTTATGAAAGTTCAGATAAAATCCCACAAATGTGTGAGTTCACTGCCAACACTGCCTTCTACTGGGTACCTGTCTGAGTACATAAAGCCTGCTGCGGGTAAAGTTTTTTTGTTTGGCTGTAATTTAAGCTTTGAGCAGCACACTACAACACTTACACAAATTTGCTTTCATCAACTAAGGAACATTGCCAAAACTCATCTTATGTTACATTTTAAAAGACACAGCAACTATTTTAAATGCATGTATCTCATCATGCCTGGATTACTGTAACAGCCTTTTACATACCTAAATAGCAAAACTGTAGACCGGCTACAGAGGGCGCAGAACTCAGCTGCCAGGCTCTTAGCCAGAGTAAACAGGTTTGAACACATCACCCTGGTTTTAGCCTCTTTACACTGGCTTCCAGTATGTTTTCAATTGAGGTGCTTTTAATTACTTACAAGTCACTAAACGGTCTGACTCTCAGATCTTTTATTCCCGTACGACCCTGCTCGCACCTTGAGATCCGCTGGCAGGGGCCTTTTATGTGTTCCAGCTAAGAAGGACAGAGCTTTTTAAATGAGAGCCCTGAGGCTCTGGAACACCCGGCCCGAGGAAATACGGCAGGCTGAGTCAGTGGCTTCGTTGAAATCTAACCTGAAAGCATACGTTTATTGCACCGCCCTCACTGATTTCATCTGATTCTAGTTTTTCCTTGAATTCATTGTGGTTCGTTTCCTATTTTTATTCTATCACTGCTGTGTTTAATCAGTTTTTATGTTTGTGTTTCATGTGTTCTTTGCTTGCTATGTGAAGCACTTTGTGACTTTGTTTTGCTGAGTGCTATATAAATAAAGATATTATAACTATTATTATTATTATGGAACAAGACATGTAGGATTATGATGAAACAAATTTGAATAATGAAATCAGGGAAGGACTGACATTGTTCATGGTTTTTTTCAAAGAAAGACAAGAGAAAGAAAGGCTACAGTATGTGGGTATATGCTCATGAACCCCTGGATGATTCTTCCTATTTTACGATCGCTTTGTTTTGAAAACCAAACTCTTGCGCTTCAACAGTGAGAGTCTATTCGACATCTGAATGGAGTCTGTGTAACCGTCAGGCACGTTCCACAGTTTGTGCGTCATGGACATAAGCCTTGGGCCATCTGTATGGCTCATGGTATCCCACAAATACGATAATGTCAACCACAATATGAAGATTTTTGGAGCAGGACAAAAGGACTGGAGAACTGGAGGTTGAAATGCCCCCCTGCTGTGTGTTTCTATCATGCTGTGCAGTTAAGGGTAACACAGTATGTCAAGCAAAAGCACCTACATGTGCATGTACTGTACATGGACGCGTCGTTATGCACATTTAAACACAAGCTGCAATGAGAAATAATCCCTTTTTGCCTTGAACGGATATGAGTGCTTCAACCGTCGCTCAGCAGCAAAGAAAGAAAACAAAAAAAACAAACAAAAAAAACCAAGGTTCCGGCTAAAACTCACCACCTTCATTTTTGAATTTTGCCATTAACTTATCAGTATTATGCACAAATGAAATACATTCAAATAACCCTTTCCGAGATGAAGGCCATGAGTGGATGAAAGGGCCTAAGAGATGAAATGATGAAATTGTGTTTGCGTGTGTAAATGCAGCCCGCCAGGGCATGCTGAGGCTGTTGCCGTGTTAAAGTCGCATCAGGGCCACACCAGGAAGAAGGCCGCAGTGCTGTGCCTCTTCTGGACATGACTGACTCCGCTTCCTTGCAGCTCCCTTTGTCTCTTTCTGTTTTCTGTTCTCTCACTCGGGCCGCCACACACTCCCTCTCACGCGTTCTCGCTTCATCCCTCTGCATCTGAATCACTCCCTCCCTTCTTTCATTTCCATCCTTCTTCGTAGGCCTCCCTGGAGTGAAGTCCCCCCTCATTTATTGCAGCCGCCATGTGTCTGTTTTTTGCCGCGTTACATTTTTTTCTTGCCGGCCGCATCTCACCCCACCATCACCTTACCGACTCTGAGTATTCCTCCCGACTAAAGCCACTTTATCTCTGTTTATCTGGGCTCGTCTTTTTCCTATTCCCCTTGTACTGGTCTCCCTTAGTTTTTCCTAGTCTACTTGCCTACCTCTTATCTTTATTCTCAGAGTTGTTTCTCATACCCCCGCTCCCCCTGCTCCTCACCTTCACTCTGTCCTTTTTCCTCTAGTTATCTCTTCCTAATGCTCCTCCCTGTCTCCTTGTTTCCTCCTTTCTTCCACCATCTCTGTCGGTTTAGGCTTATTATAGTAGAAGGGCATAGACTTGGTATTGTATACTGACAGAATCCCTAATTAAAATCTTCTTTTTTTTTTTTTAAATGTAGTGGTTGTTGACCTACAATAGAGCAACGAAGTTAGTAACTTTAAGTAGAAGTCACTTCTGCACCATCTTTGACCATCATTTGCTTTTTTAACTCTGTCTCCAGCAAGTCACCAGACGTTGTGAAAGGCAAAGCATATTCATTTGTATAGCATCTTTCCACGACAAGGCAATTCAAATGCTTTGCATAAGACATATAAAAAGTGCATAGCTGAATCGAAAAGGGTCCACCTTTAAATCCAGGACGTGTGTCGTCCCCACAGAACGGCTGCCTTTCAACATTGAATGTAATTCTTAACCAAGATGTACAGTGCAGCCCCAAATATTAATAATCATATTCATATACATTCACATGTTTCAGTATATTCATTCAGTTCATGTGTAACAACTATTTCTGTTTTGTCTGCTATTTAGGAATATAAGGTTGCCGTGTTGCACTCATTGTTCGTTACTCTGTGTGGGAGCTGGCATGTACAGTAAGTGCAAAATCAAATCTTCAAAGCTTTTAAATGAACAAAGAATCAAATGACTGTTGAAATGTGAAAGTGGCAAAGCGCTTAGTGACAAACTCACAGAGAAAGATGATCAAACTCCGCAGTTCACCTCAGTTCTACTGAGTCTTCTAGTCTACTTTGGACCATTGTTTTGGTTTTCTGGCCCACAAACTCCGCTCTCGTCAACCTCCTTTCCAGCCACAGGAGGGGGCTGTTTCTAACGTAAATGGATGGGTGTAGAAACGATGCACATTTGCCCTAACAACTTTTTGAGGTGACAATATGTCTAATGTTGCTTGTTCTGCTTCCCCCAAGTGGTCAGAAAATCAGTTAATGCAGCTTTAATATCCACCCCTGTATTGTTTTTAATTATTCTTCACCCAGTGTCACATCCAGACATGGTTTAAGACATATCATATTTTTTATTGGACATATTGCCTTTGTAAATAGTCACACAAAACACAGAAAGCTCAGAGGACAATACATTTATTTGGCCTCTACTCCCATACCAGTTAAATCAGACCTTAATGCCGTGTCACTGTCTAACCCCAGTAACATTATGGAAGCTGCCAGGGTATTGCATCTTTGTTTCCCACTGTTAGAGCCTTATTAGACTTTCTTAGAAGCTAATATGCGACACATATTGGGGGCTGCTGTGGCTTGGTGGCAGAGCGGGTCGTCTTACCAATCGGAAGGTCGGCGGTTCGATCCCGGCTTCCCCCAGCCATGAGTATCCTTGAGCAAGATACTGAACCCCAAATTGCTCCCGAAGCTGCGTCTTCGGTGTGTGAGTGTGTTTGAATGGTTAGTTTAATTGGCACTGATGGGCAGTGAGCTCCTGCCATCAGCGTATGAATGTGTGTGTCTGGGTAAATGGGATATGTAGTGTGAAAGCGCTTTGAGTAGTCGGACGACTAGAAAGGCGCTATACAAGTACAGTCCATTTACATTACATTACCAGAGACACATTACAACAGACCAGTACCGTAAACTAAAGTGAACTAACCCTAACCACACATTGAAGCTGTACTGGTGTAACGACGAGTCATTGTTTCTAGATGTCTAGTTAAATGTAGCCTAAATAGACTAACATGGATCATTTATGCACAGATATGCATATATTAGTACACAGGTTAGATCAACGCAAGTGGTATTGGGTCGGGTCTGGTGCGTCACAGCGGGGGCGATGGGCTGTTTCACCTCGCCGTTTGCCCGCGAACGACCAAATGACGTGCTCTGATCTATGGAAAATACTTGTTAATTGAGAAGCATAATGTAAGATGCATGCCAAGATAATTGTAAAAGTAAATTGAAATCCGTCTGTGTCATGCACAAACTTAGCTCTGCCTGCTCTCCTTCTCCCAGGGTGCTAGGACAAAAGAATAATAAATAAATACATTCATACATACAGTACTTCCGAACTCCCCTCTACCTATTTCCCACTTGTTGTTACCCTCCTGGGACAATCGATAGGTGTGGGACTATTATAAAGGCTATGTCGGATATAATATGCCATTAAATTAGTCTAATTACAGCCTGTGTTGTCTAATTAAGCTATCAGAGGCCCATGTTGGCAGCATTAAATGTGATATCTAATATAGCATAATTTGGTGGTATGGGTAAAATAGCATCTAACTGTAGCATATTTTGGATCTGATATGGTATTGTATTTGATTTAATCAGACTATGATCTTGTAAAATGGTGTCTTATTGTGTATGAGGAACTCCTATTTGTTTCTAATTAGGGTATGATATGGTATAATAGTTTTTAAGTATGGAATATTTGGGGTCTAATAGGCATTACATGCAGTTTCTAATTACAGCATAATTTTATGTGTATGGTGTCTAATTAGGGTATAACTGTGTTTGTTTATTGTCTAATAAAGGACATATTATTTCCAGTTTTGGTCTAATTTGATACAAAGTACAGCTCATAATGTCTTATTAGTGTATAAGTGCGACCAATTTAATTCCCTCAAGATGTCTTTACTTCACTGAAAAGTCAATTCACAATCTACGTTAACGAGAGCGTCCAGGTTTCCACATAACACTTGAGTGTTTTGCATACTGTACCACGATTGGCTTATTGGCTTCCAAACTAGTTGTGTTGTCACAAAATCCTGCTCTTATGTACTCGTGTTAACCCTCTGGAGTCGCACCAGTCGCCGACGACTTTAAAACCTATATTACCGACTATTTAAACAAACGACTCTTTACTGCTCTGGTTAATGCGATTGATAGACACGTTGACTCCCTCTTCTCCAATCCCAAGCTGTCTTTTTAGGTGGTGAACTGCGCGCAAAGCACCGCAGCAATCACGGTTGCAAAATGGCATACCACCGATGTCCTGAGCATTTAGGTAACAAGGAAGTGACCGCTATAGAGTAAATCATGTGTCAAGATAGTTATCTGAAGTGCATTGAGCTACGTAAAGACATGTTCCTACTTCCGTGCGTTCTTGACAATGGCTGTAGTGTGTGTACCATTACTATCTCTATGGAGCGCACATTACGCAAAGAGTGGAAGACGTGTTTTTATTGTTTTATTACCGAACAGAAACTGAGAAACGGAGAGATCCGCCTGGTGACGAATATGGACAGGTGTGATGAAACTGTAATAGTTGTGTTTGTCTGTGTAGCGGTCTTAATTTAATTAAATTTTTTTACTTGAGGCCTACGGCTACAAATGTGAAGATAGTGAACTTTTGCACATAGTTGTTTGTTGTGGAAAACGAAAATTGTTGGAATATTTGAAGTACTTGCTTGTGCCTTGCAGTACTGAATTTATACACAGTTTTATATGTCAGGAGAGTCGAGGCCCCAGTAATAGGAATAAAAAATGGCTCAGACCGCAAGAGGGTTAAGCTCAAAATTTAAGGTGAGCACAGAGAAACTTCAGCAGTTGAATGTGAAAACAGCGTTCTAGTGTCAAAACCCTGCACACTCTTCATTCTGCACAGTGAAGTAACAACAAGTAAAACCCATTTTTGACTGGAGGAGGACTTTAAAGACATTAGTGATTTAATCATTAAAAAACCAAAAAAAAAGTGACAGATATAATTTTGGAGCAAAAAGCGCTTCATTGGATCGCTTTGTCATTGACTGGTAGAACATACGTTTCTGCTTGAGCAGGTGACGTGGCGTTCAAAAAAGAGCTGGGGGATCAATATGGTGCTACAAGGTGAGGGAAAGGTCAATTGATAAACCAATCAAGTGGCCTGCATGGCAGGAGTGAGATTGTGAGCCTATCTGCTTTATCACCTCAGCTGGACTTCTAGACTGTGGGAGGAATAACCTTTCCAGCACACTGAGATAAAAGTGTCACATTATGCTGTGCAAAAAAGTTTTTAGGTGCTTCCATTTCACACAAGCACACTATATCCTATCTCAGCTTCAAAGACTTCGGATAGAAATGTTCCCATAACAGCGCCAAAAGGAAATGTGTAGGGGATTTCTTTTACTTACATTACATTACTACTTACACTAGGTTTTGCAAAGCATGACACTGAGCGGCTACGTGTAACGTTTGCTGCCATTTTGAATGATAGCAGTGGGCTGACGGATGATTCCTCTAAAAGAAAAAAAACACAAAAAAAACCAGTCCTTCAGATTTGAATCTGAATCTTCAAGCAATTCTTGGCATGTGTTTCGCCCCCGTTGGAGTACGCCCAGAGTGTTTCCTGCATGAAGCCAGTTCCACAGCGTAAGGTAAGACGTCAGGCTCATTCTAGCACCTCATTAGGCTTAACTAACTCTAAAAATATTTGCAGATTCAAAAGGAAATCTACATTGTCTTAAACAAACAAAGGAAAAAATGCTTCTCTTCCAAGTCCTTGGACTTCAATGCTATTATTAATAGTCCCCATTTGCATGGGCTATTTTAGGCATGCAAGAGCATGCAGGACACCAGCCAGAAAGATCTCCTATTTGTCCATTTTTTTCTTACCCATGGTGCATCTGTCTCTCAGGCCAGCACTCGAGGAAGTCAAGCGAAGCAAACATTATCTGGCTGGTCGTGGAGCCTGCACTGGGGGTTAGAGCTTATCGCAGTGCAAGCAAGGTTACAATAAAAACAAAGACTGTGTGGACTCCCCGACTTTACCCCATCATACTATATAACGCAGAGACGGAAGTGTTGGCATTTCATTGACACGCAGACACAAACAGGCACAAACATCACAGTAAAACACAAAAGCCATCCCACAATATCTCATGAGCTTACACCGATTATACAAAAGAAAGAATTGGAAACTATGATGATATATCTTTGACAATAACACAAAAGAGTAGCAAGGCAGTCCAGTGTTCTTTGTTCTACTGCATCAGAATTTTCACAACTTATTAAATACATGGAGGGTTAATTCAATGGGAGCCCACAGTGACAATCTGGGAGCTGTTCAAAGAATTTCCATTTCTCTGAGGGAACTATTTTTATAAGAATGTAGCCCAGCATGTTCACTAATTAGAAAAAAACTGGGCAGTAGCTGTTGTGTATTAGCTGTTGTAACTGATACCTCATGTTGAAAAATGGACTGCGGCACAGAAAGAGCCCAGAATGAGATGCTACCCAATACAGCCTGTAAATAGCTACAGCATTGTTCAATGAACATGTTCTACCACGGGAAAAAGTGTAACGATTCCAGAAGCTAAGTTTAAAAAGAAACGCTTGCAACAAATCACAAAGCTCTTCCTTTATCTGAGACGAAAGTTCTATCTATCATAGAGCTATCAAGCTTGTCACCTGGGGAACCAGCTCCCAGTTTGAGTTAGGGAGGCAGAGACCATCTCCACATTTAAGAGTAGGCTCAAGACTCTTTAATAACGCTTATAGTTAGGGCTGGCTCAGGTGAGCCCTAAACCATCCCTTAGTAATACTGCTTTAGGCCTAGACTACCGGGATGCGGCATTCTTATCCCATTTATGCATGTTACTAACTCGACATCGTCTCTCTCTTCTCTCTTCAATCGATGATTGCAGGCCTTATGCTGCCCCCCATGTTCCTGCTCGACAACCGCTGCCATACTTTATTATTATTATTATGTTATCATTATATAGCATTATTAGTCTTATTATTATCATCATCATTATTGCTATCATTATAATTTTTTTAATTATTATTACCACTATCGTGCTGAATGGTCTCTTTCCTCCTGCTCTCTCTCTCTCCCCCACCGGTCGAGACAGATGGCCGCCCACCCAGAGTCTGGTTCTGCTCGAGGTTTCTGCCTCTTAAGAGGATTTTTTTTTCCTTGCCACTGTCACCAAGTCCTTGCTCATGGTGGGAATTGTTCGATCTCTGTTAATATTATTATAAAGAGTACAGTCTAGACCTGCTCTATATGAAAACTGCCCTGAGAGAACTTCTGTTATGATTTGGCACCATATAAATAAAATGGAATTTAATTGAATATATACGTATATATAATTTGATTGTGTCGTGATAATTCAGTACATAAACACATCATATTGTACCGGTTAAATCCAAAACTGGAGCAAAGGGATTCAAGACGAAAATCAGAACAGACAAGAAATAGCAACAAAATAATAATTTAAAAAAAAATTATTATTGTTATTGCCGTTTTGCTTGACTGCGACAGTGTAGAGGGACGCAGGAAACATGGGGAGAGAGAGGGGCTCGGCATGCAAGATCAAAAATCAAGATTGAAGCAACAGAGAACAAGAAATCCTCATTTTAAGGTCCTGGTGTGGTTCAAGCTCCAAAAATTATGGATCCTTCACATCCCATGATACAATACTATGCAGGACCACTACGGCCTGCATGGCGTAGTTTTTCGGGCATCTTGCTTGCGTTTCTACTTCCACAGGTAACCAGTGAAGAAGCGCATAACATAACTGTCCTTAAAAAGCTTGCAGAACTCTTTAAGGAAAGGAAAGAAAAGCAGTAAAGCTGATTTCAGTAACATCTTTTAAATCACTTCTTAAAGGTTATCTTTTAAAAAAAGGCTTTTGTAATTTTTATTTTTCCAGTTCCACAGAGTTCTGTTTATTTTACAATTTGTGAGTTATTTTATCGTATTTGGGGTATTTTATTCTATTTTATTCACTGTACGTTTATTTGCTGGATCTTGATTTGTTGATGGTGCGGATTTGTTGAAATTTAGTTTTTCTTTTATAAAGCACTTTGTAACATTGTTTTGAAATGTGGTATGTATATAACATTTATGCGTCTTATTCTTATTTTTTAGCAGTACCTTTTAACTGTCATCTGAACGGAATCAATGCAAACATTTTCAAATGTACAAAGGAAGATTATGAGGGAAACAAACTAAATAAAGACGTGTAAGCAAGAGACTCTCCAAAATAAGACGTGTCGCCCTTCATAGAGCTAGCTGGCTACTCGAGTCATGTGACCTTAGATTTGCAGGTAAGCGTGGACCCTCAAGATTCTCCCCTTTATCAGACCCTCCCTGGCTTGTAACGCAGGCTTCCTTTTAAAACGTTGTACTCGAGCTGAGACAACAAGATGACATCATCGGTGGTTTCCTTTTTTCAGGCTTCAGAAAGCTCTTCGAGAGCCACAAAACACATTGTGCAATTGTTTTCACAGGCAAGTTTCAAGTATAGTACTCCCCATATGATGAGTTGATTTTTTTTTTTTTTTAACTGGTGCTCCCTTACACCAAAATAAAGGAAAATAAACTTGATTTCTAAATATCTTTTAATGTTTTTCAGAGGTCAGTGATAAAATTCTGGTAGAGCGAAAACCTCTCAAAGTTCTTATGAAATGTATGATTATCCTTGAAATTCTGCAGGGGGTGTCGAAAGCACCGGGCGAATTTTTTGCAATTATCTAATTTGTGATTTTAAAGTTCCGGCAAAAATGCCACAAAAACAAAAAAAAATGAAGGTGAGAAGTTTTTAACTGACAGAAGCGTTAAGCACTTCTTGCCAGAGGGAACCAGGTGGGCTGATGTACTATGGCTCACCAGTGACAGACACCCAACTGAAATGTGCAAGCGAGGAATGTTCCAGGTTTTCGGCAAAAACACTGGTCATTTGGTTTGAAATTAGTGAGAAAAATTAATTCGCAAGTGGAAGGAGACATGCTTGAGTGTGCCCAGGGAGTCAGAGTCAGGGTGGGAGGTGCCGCCAGCCACAGCCGGCATGGTTATTCTGCAGGTGTTTTTTTTCAGACAGAAAGACACAGTGTGTACTATTATAACAATGAAGACTGCTAGCTTTGATTCTCAAAAAGCGTGAAATACCCTGACAGCCGAAGGTCTAAACACTTCCTCGAGCACAAACTACTATTAATCTAATCAGAGTCATCTTCCACCTCAGCGAGTCTGAATATGCTTTTCTCCCCCGTTACCACAAGCAGATCATTTCTGATTAGAGGGACATATTGCTCTTTATTCAGCAAATGAGCGACAGGAATTAGTTGGAGTCTGTCATTTTCATTTTCACAATGTCCCCCCCCCCACCACAATCTCTCTCTGAGCTCTGGTAATTTTCCCCACTCTGGTGTCAGCAGGAGCAGAGGAGAAGCGAGGGGAAGCGAGGCAGAGAGCTTTAAACTGCAGGCGTAGTCGCGTGTCATTGTGAATCTTCTTAGAGGTGACACGATATGGAGGCAGCAGGACAGCTGATTAACACCAGGCTCTGTCTTAAAGTGTTATGTTTTTCGCTAGCGCTGACGCCGTCTCCTGTCTCTAGATGGTTCATACTGATGTGCTGGTATGAGGGGTGAAACTGGGGCGGGGGGGGGGCGGGGGCTATACTTTAAAGAACAGCTCAGTCACTGATAGCATATCTCGAGCTGATGCAGGTGTACCTAGCGGGACACCGGAGGCACACTAAAAGCATCAGAAGTGAGCTGGGCATAATTAAAATTGCAGTACGTTGTCCTTTCAGGGACATTATGTTATCCATCAAGCACTTGATCCATCGGCTCGGCTCGACACAAGCCAGCTTGCTGATGGCTCAGGGGCTGCTTACGCTGACATCTGCTGTGACAATGCTGGGTTAGCACTGAAGTGTGGTGTTGATGCCACCCCTGCGCACAATCCATTACCGTTATGCCTTCCATCTGACTGATCGACCGTGTTTGGGGAATCATTTGAGGCCAGACAGTTGGGGGGTTTTTTGTAATAGTGAAGAAACTTTGTAATCATGGGACAGATAAAAGCAAAAACAGTTTGCTTGTCTTTGCTCCGTCACTTACTCTTTTTATTTTAAGTATTTCTCATAAATCACACGCTCTCTGCTCTCTGTATTCACACAACAACAAGGCTAAGAGTCTACAGCCACGGTAGCAGCTCTGTGAGGCTGTATGTAGGCATAACACAGTGAAGATAGCATTCAAAGTATTGCATGTCAGTACCAAATTTCTTGGCATTACAAACAATGGTGTTGAGACATCTCAATGAAAACCACACGGCAATCTCATGATGCTGCTGGAGGGAAAGTCAGGGGATCACCAAAGTTCCATCCTCTGGCCACCATGGATATCTGTCCGGACCAAAATGATGGACCTACCGACCGACCAACCATCCTTAGAGCCATACCGCCAACATGGCAAAAAAAAAGGTAACCACTTTTACAATCAAGATCACATTTCTAAAGATGTCAGAGAGATTAGATAAAGCCCTATATATACATCTGGTTGAAAAACGTGTAGGGACCTAATGGAAAAATGACACGATATGATATGCTGTAATAGCTAAATCAATGAGTTAGGACTGAAGAAACAGGAATTGGCAGCTTATACAGATCCCTGTTAGAGTATCTATTTTGGAGTATCTACTTGACAACACACTGCTCAACTGGCTGGTGGGACCTTTTGCCCCTCAGATCACTGAGAAGTCAGAAGGCGATGTGGCGATGGAGCAGAGCGGACCACACAACTAGACTTGAAGACTTAGTTGTGTTTCTCCATGAGTCAGTCAACGTGGTGACAGAAGACTAGTGTTTACTGTAGATGGCCCACTTAAAAAATGCACGTCTGCCTGCTTTAATGAAAGAGGCCTTAAGTTGAATTTTTTTGGGGGGGGAGCTGTGGCTCAGTGGACATTCAGTGACACACTGAAGGCACGGCCCCTCGGGAGCAATTTGGGGTTCAGTTTCTTGCTCAAGGACACTTCGACACGTGGGCTGGGGGAAGCCGGGATCGAACCGTGGACCTTCTGATTGGTGGACGACCTGCTCTGCCATTAATGCATGAGTAATAATAATCTAATGCTATAAAATACAATAGTATAACAGTCACAGCGGACCTTTTTCTTCCTGCACTGAGTATATTTACTTTGAATACTCTAAGTACAATTTCCTGATTGTACTTACTTTCACTATATAACATTTTCAATGCAGTACTTTTACTTGTTACAGAGTCTTATATAGTGTGGTATTAGTACTTGTACTTATGTAAACTATCTGAATACTTCATCCACCATTGGTCATAAGAGAAATTGAGTACTTCAATTTGTCATAACTTTTTGATGATGAACAACTGAATGATGGACATTTACACTCATTTTCACTAATGTAATGTTTCCCTCCCCAAACAACATAGTTATTATACATTATAACAGTGATTATACTTAATTATACAATGAATAGTATGTTTATAATGCCTTATGGACATGATCTTCATATAAAGTGTAACCCAGACGGATAGCACATTTACTCCTGGAAAACAACTTAGGTGAAAAAAAATCTCTTGGAATACAACTCAGTCCATTTCTGTGAAATTGGCCCATCAAACTGCATAGTTCCATAGAAAGCACAAACTGTCACTGCGGAGAAGTTCCAGAGAGACAGCAGTGCTCTTCAGTTCCCGCCGACGCGCTCAGGACT
Source organism: Coreoperca whiteheadi (assembly GCA_011952105.1). NCBI lineage: Eukaryota > Metazoa > Chordata > Actinopteri > Centrarchiformes > Sinipercidae > Coreoperca > Coreoperca whiteheadi. Next base: position 29,520,667 of record CM022472.1, on the reverse strand, counting down.
GGAGTTCCAGAAAGCCCGCATGTCTCAACTCATCATCCGGTGCCGTCGCGGGTCATGGGCAGTGTGCATCACTTTGTACCACGAACGGTAGCCCAGCAAACAAAACAGTTGGTGCCATGTGTTGCATGGCGTGATTCATTTTGACAGCGTCCTCACAGCCAAGGCATTTTAAGTGAGTCATTTCTGAAAGTCCGCTCAGACTCCTGTCTGCAGGTCCCCAAACAAAACGCTGCGAGAGAAGTTAGAGATTTGCTCATGCTGCACCGACACAGGACGCACTGTTTACTTGTAATGAGACCACTGAATTCTTCAATAAACACGATATTGCAATGATGGTTTAAAGGAGATGTTATTGGTCACCAGGGTCTGCACAGAATGTTTGTGTACTTGCCTGTCTCTTCTGACATGGCCAGGTGTAATCATTGGCAACAGGTTTCCACAGAAAATGCTCACTTCATGTAACAACAGGAGAAACCTGGAGAAACTATTCTTATGTTACACAATAATCAGCAGGGCTCCAGACTAACTTTACACATTGGTGGCACAAGCCTAACTTTTTCATTTGGGTGCACCAGTACATAATTTAGGTGGACCTAGGGCTGGGCAGGGTGGCCTAAAATGTATATCACGGTATGATTTGAATCAGGGACGGTAACGGTGTATATCTCAATATATTCGCTTTTCTTGACATTTCAGTATGTTTCTGAAGGGTGAAAGCACTGGCATGGCAACGGCATGGCGGCTGTTACTCTACTCTGAACTGTGTTACCAGGACATATTTCACATAGTACAGAGGTATTTTAAGAACATTTATTGTGCAAAACTGCGATAATAAATAGAATTTTTCTTCATTTGTCCATTGAAAATATTATATATAAGAATGTATTAATACATTACCCTATTCCTAGTAGGTCATTCCTTATATCAACATTTTAATTCTAACGTATGTTAGTGTTTAGTCACAAACTGCCTCAATCCACTCAGCTTGCTTTTCCCTTCAGTTCAGGTGGAACCGGCACCGCAGCGTGTTTCTTGACAAAAAAATAACCACTGGTTCTCTTAATTTTGAATTATGTTTAGTGGCTGGGCTGTTGCTCACGGTTTCTCTCGTTCGCGCGGAAGGAATGTGGGAGGAGTACGTGTGTCACCCGTGCACACACACACACACACACACAGAGAGAGACATACGCGCCACATGCTGACCTGCTAAATATCAGGCCAATGAACATGTTACGTTACACTTGACGGATTTTTGGTCGCATGTGCAACATGCCGGAGCCCCGATCAGTACAGTAACTACAAGAAGATGCATCAGCTATTCAGCATGCTGGAAAAGAGCCATTGCAGCTCATCTATGGGCCATGGGATCCACCATAGCTGTACCACACTGGTGTTTGTTCACATACGGACTAGATAGCAAGGGCGTTTTTGGAGGCGTCTTCTTGAAATAACTGAAACTTGATGTACTGATTTTACCAGAAGACACCATCTGTTACGGCCCTGAGGTCGTACGAACAATTTTCTATGCATATATTTGTGTGCTCCCGTGCATGCGTGTGTGTGTGTGGATTTCCCTCTTTCAATCCGCTGTGATGGGCTGCAGGTGAGCGTGGTTGACTGCTTGAGTGGATGAGGGTGTGTGAGAGGGTAGGTTGGTCGAGGGAGCAGATTGGCTGCAGCCGCCAAACCTGCAGTTAAAAGGTCCGCTCGTAGGCCGAGGGCGTTAACACCATCGATTAAAAGCAATCAATGTATTGTACTGACTGCTTCTCGTTGAAGCTAAAACATATTGTGGTCGGATTGAGTTTTGAGCCCAAGGAGTATGATTTTTGACACAAATTATGGCAAATTACGGCAATCAGGCACTAATGATGTACCTTATTTGCCTCCATGAGTTGTGTTTCGTAGCCACTAAGCAGGCCGAATCAAGGGCCAAACTGCAATAACTAACTTCCTGTTGTTTTTAGAACGCCTGCATGCACCTGTTCTTTTCACGTCACACGGTGTCTTCGTCCCACATCCCAGTGTTGCCAACTTGGCGACTTACCATTTTTTTAGGGACTTTAATTCTAAAACGTGACTAGCGGGCAAATTTAGCGACTTATTCAGAGCATTGGGGGAAAAGGTGAGAAATATACTTTAAAGTGTAATTAATTCCCATGCATGCTGCGTGGACCCGTTTCCTCTTGAGCCGTGCTCCCGGGCAGCAGCGGCTGTGGCGTGTGGGCGCAGGCAGCTCTGAGCAGCGACGCTTCTCTCGCACTCTTCCTCTCCGGATCTCTGCATCACGCTGTTCCTATAGGTTGCAAATATGTAAATAGTTTGTTTGCTCTTGTAAATATTGAAATAGTTCATTTGGATCTTCTCCGTCCCTTTGTAGATATTTTTACTTCTAATATACGATGTCCCTGTAGTGAGTTTGTGATTATTTTGCTGAAGATTTCTCTACAAACCTTTTGTGTGGCTTGAGGCGATCTCTCCCTCACTGCAACTGACACAGCCACTAAGCTTTATGCAAATGAAGAGTCATCAATATGATGTCATATGGCCACTTTTAGCAACTTTTGGAGCTCGTGCTAGTTACTTCATTGGAAAATCACTCTCGCGCACCTTCTCTGGATCCGTTCCACATTGGTGGAATGATCTGCCTGCTCCTACGAGATCAGCAGATTCTGTAGCCACCTTTAAGAAGCATCTGATCTCTTCCATCAACACCTAACTGACAATCGCTAACTTCTTCTTTCTTTCTATCTCTTTTCATAAAAAAAAAACAACCTTCCTATCCTTAGCTTTGTATACTGACGTCTGCTAAATGACTAAATGTAAATGTTAAAAATAGAGTTGTTGCCAACTCCTGCCTCTGGTCAGGAGGTAGAGCAGGTCGCCCTCAGGTCACAGGGTCGGTGGCTTGATCCCTGTCTGATCCTATCCTACATGTTGAAGTGACCCTTGAGTAAGATGGTGAACCCCAAATTGCTCCCAATTGGCCGCCATAGGTTGTGCGTGTGAATGAGAAGCAAATTGTGAAGCGCTGTGACCGGTACGGACGGCTGCGGCTTGGAGGCAGAGCGGTCCGTCCACCAATCGGGAGCCTGGTTGGTTTGATCCCGGCTTCCCACAGCCCACATGTCAAAGTGTCCTTGGGCAAGATGCTGAAAGATACCCCAAATTGCTCCCGAGGGCTGAATGAGTTTCTTTGAACTGATGAGCAGTTGGTACCTGCCATCCGCGTATGAATGGGGGTGTAATAAAGTACGCATATTGATAATAATAACATGATTTATAATAATTACAAAGCACAAGGAGATCATTGATTCAGGGTTAATACAGTGACAAAAAGGTTGGGCAACGACAAGACGCTGACGAGCTAAAAATAGATAATAAGAACTATGAAGAAATGTTGGTTTTCTTTTCGTTGACGAGACGAGGCGGGACTAAAATGTTAGTGGTGGGCTGTCGGGCATTCAAAAAATGCATGCTATTTTCCCCCAGTTGTGCGTCTGTCAAAATCTAATCAATGCACCCCTGCCACTGATTGACGTGCAGACTGATGCGAGTGTGCAGACGCTGTCCCGAACCGGCAGTGAGTTAATGGCAACAACATGATGGCTTCAACGCAAAAAAAAAAGAAGAATAGACCTTTGGACACACTTTATTTATAATTCTTCAGAAAGGAAAACCCAATGCACTGTAGCAACAGGAGACGGAAGGATACAACCGAGCGGAAGAGACGCTTGAAGGTGCACCACACTGCTATTTATGCCATGGTTAATTAGCTTACTGTAAGTCCTAATGTTAACTAAGCAAAAAAGGTTTTCAGTTTGCGGTGGCAAATAAATGAATGAGCCTGGCTCATAACGTTGGCAGGGTTAATGTGTTAGCTAACGTCGATTTGATTGCTTCAAAGCTTGTGGGTGAACCACGCGGGGCTTGACAATTAGCTCATCCGGGACAAGTAAACTTTTCGACAAACGGTCCGACAAGTGAAACGCTCAATCATATATTTTCCTGTCGTTCCAGTGAAATATATACGGGGAAAAAACCATGTTGGCTTTTCAGACCAGTGTGTCTAAAAGCGCATCACGCGTTGCTGCTGTAGCGTTCGGAGCCTGCGAGTTTATCTATTTCTAGATTTATACAATCATATTTTAATTATTCTCGATCCGTTTTCACTGACGTGTCCTTACCAGAAAAAGCTTAACGGCAAGCCCGGAACAAGCATTGCAGTCAAACTATTGTTTCCAAGATTACCCAGCAATTTATTTGGGAGTTATTTGTGTATGATTTCTTTGCTGTAATGCCAAGTAGGCATATTAATCGACCAATTGTTTCGGCACTAGTGTGATTCTAATGGGAATATTACAACCTACACAACAGCCTGATCAAACTGTCTGGCATGCTTAAAAAGAAACACATACTGTCCCCTTTGATTCCAAGTTCCGATACCTATGTTAGCCTATTTGAATTCGCTTAGTGAGAGAAAACATTGTGACTAAAAGTTGACAAAAATTCTAGTCGACTAAGAGTAGACTAAAACTATTAAGGATAAAAATGACTAAAATGTCACTAAAACTAATAAGCATTTTCGTCTAAAGGCTAAGACTAAGAACGAGCCCAAAACTAGCTGCCAAAACAAACACTGCATTGATGAGCTGATGAGTAATCTGGCCCTGCCAAAAATAACAATCTGGCCTCTTAAAACGACTTGAGAACTACAAAACTATTTAGCTCCCGACAAAACCGCATCATGCGCGCAAGACATATGATTCTGGTTGATTTTGTAAGCTGAGCAATCAATTAGCCTCAATGAACTTTAAAGGGCCACACTTTTCTTCACAGTATATGAAAAAGAACAATTTTTTTTTTTTCAAAACCATGCATGACATTGCTGGAATGACTGCTACAAGTTCAGTCCTCACACGGGAATAAAAAAGACATTTGAAGCAGCCTTTACTTATCTAGCCAAGCTTCAGTGCAGCTGCGAGAGTCTTTCCATAAACCAATTAGAGGAAGAAAAGGTCACACAGTAGCCTTGGAGAAAAAGAGATAAAAGCCTGATTGGATTGGTTCATGCTCTAATTTTGACCATCACACTTTTCACTAAGTTATTCAATTGAGCATAGAAGTAGAGAGAAGATGAGACTATGCCCATTTCATTCTGTCTCCGAATGCTGCTGATAAAAAAAAGAAAAAAAAGAGCAAACTTATCAAATATGGAATGCGAGCGCCCGGATCGCTGTGTTCGTCTGATGCAGAACGTGCCCAAAAGATGAAAATTGATCACAATCTATAATGAAGTTTTTGTGAGAATAACAACAACATGAGTTGCTTATCAGGGAAAACAAGGGAAAAGAGGAGTCAGCGGCACAGAGAAAATCCCACACTGTAATATAAAACTGGTGTAGCAGCCTGCACACGCGGCGTTTTATGAGAACATCCAGTCAAATGTTTTTAAGTACCGCGATAAATTCAAATTACGGTCGAAATGTTTGCGGCAGGCAGGTGTTTGACAGGAACACTTTGGTGCCCTGGGTCAGACATCCACTGGCGCCCCAGAGGGGATTCATCTTGTCATTACAACATTTCATGACGATAATGATACTTTACCAATATTTTATTTTGAATGAAACTTATGTCAATTTGAGTGCATCAGCAGCATATCTTCTGTCAATTAGCACCTTTACCTGCACACTATCATGTTTGGGATATCGGAGAAACCTGGTTATTCCTGTATGATTCCAACTCTATCCAGCTGAATGTTTGGCTGTGCCAGAGTTTAACTCTGTTCCCCCACGTCCCATAGTCTCTGTCATTTCTGTACCGAGATGCAGGTACCATCAGTATCACACTTTCACTTATGGATGTCCTGATCACATCTTATGAACCAATGTTTATTTTGATTCAAACTTTTATACACTTTACAGTGAACACTAACAGGCCGCTATTAAAATCCGTGAAGCAATTTAGATATGTTTTGAAGCTGAGCAGCTTTGCATGATTTGTACACAAAATAAGCAGCAACCAGCCATTTCCATTAGTGATATAACAGCGAGTGTCTCCTTGTAGAATCTGCATGCAGACTCCTACAAGCATCAGTTCTCAGTAGGTTTACTAAACATTGCGATGAAATGAATACCAAAAAAAAAAGTACTCCTCTTTGCTGCCCCTTCAGGTGGTGGCAAGTTCGGCGACCACCAAAACCGAAAAACAGGCCTGGTGTTTGAAATGAGTAAACTCTGAAGCCCCTAAGCGAACGTGAGCAAAAACTGTTTTAAAGTTGTAAAGTAATGGCGCTTTTCCACTACCAGTACCAGCTCAACTCGCCACGGCTCGGCTCGCTTTTCGCTCCGTTTTCCATTGCAAATAGTGCCTCCACAATAGTACCTGGTCGTCATAGCGACGCCGCAGGAAACTGCCGCGACACACACCCGCTACCCACACACACATGGGACAACGGTGGAAATCGAGTGTGTGCTGTTTTTGACCGTCGGGACGTGGCTGTTTCTCACAGCAAGAAGACAAACGTTGTTTCGTTTGACCGCGGCGTGTTCTCCCGAGTTGCTGTAATAGTAGCGGGTATATCGCACAATCTCTGGTTAAACTATTTAAAAATGGCGGGGTTATTCAGGATACTCCGTCTGGCGCGTGCAGTGATGACGCAGTGAATAGTGACGATTCTCTCTGACCAATCAGCAGTCTGCCGTGTTTTCACGTCACATTTTAGTGTCGCCTCAGCTCGCCTTAGCTCGCTCAGAACCTCGCCGGAGGTTCCTGGAAGCAGGTAAAGGTGCAACTTTCACACAGTGGAAAACCAAACAAAGGCGAGTCGAGTCGACTCGAGCTGGTACTGTGTAGTGAAAAAGCGCCATGAGTGCCAGATAGTTTCTGTTGAGCAACAGAACCTTTTTTTTGTGCGCACCAGATACACTTGCATGTACGCCTGTAAAGGCAACATTTTGGGAAATACACATACTGCATTTGCTTTCTTGCTGAGAGTTTGATGGTGAGATGGATTCCACCCTCATGTCTGCGCATTCATTTTGGAGCAAGAGCACTGGAAGCAGGGGGAACCGGCTAGCCTGGCGTTCTCGTCAAAAAGAAATATTTGGTTACCAGGCGCAGTGGAAGCGCAGCTTCCTGTCACCGCTGGAGAAAGCCAGGAAAAGCTGTTTTGTCTCCAGCCTCCAGTCTTTAAGTTAAGCTAAGCTCATTTACTCCCAGTTCTGGCTACATCGTTAAGGCGCAGACGTGAGAGTGGTATCGATCTTCACATCAAACTCACAGCAATGAAGTAAAACATATTTCCCACACTGTAATAAATGTAATTATGGCCAAAACAGAACCCCTAATGAGCAAAATCTCGTTTCTACTCGTTTCTGGTGAGCACCAGATAGTTTGTACTCCAGAAAAAGAAAGGTTTTTGTTTAGAGTAATTAACAGTGAAATCCATTTTGTAATAGTGTAATCAAACAATTTGAAAGAATATTATTATTTGAAGCGAAACAGCCAAATGACACGAGCTATTTTCTTCTGGCCAATATCAATCCTTTGGCTTGGAAAATGCCAGTTGAAAGGGCATCATGATTTCCTTCCGTTGTTCGGTCAGCATATTCTTTGAACGTTAAATGGTGTATCCTTTTCACGCGGGTAACAATCAGTAAACTGCGCAGTCCTCCAAGCGGAAGAGCTTTCTTTGTTTCCCAGTGGGAAAAGCTAAAAAAAAAATCACTCTGCACCTCCTGTTCTTGTGGGAGCATAATCTACTTTGTTGCTTTGAAAGCAGAAAGAAAATAAAGGATTTTCCATTGATGCAGAGAATTAGGACCATTAGGTCTCATTAAGAGACTCGATCAGAGCCTGCTCGTGTGCCTTTCTTGCTCCTCTTCGGGCTTGCTAGGGAGGCAGAGAAGGCCTGAAGTGATCGTTACAAAGAGAAGCACATTTATTCTTTCTGTCAGCCGCTGAGACACGGTGAATGCTGCCAATGAATCTCTGATTTCTGAAGCCACTGAGATGGGGACAGTTCCAAAAAAAAAAAAAAAAAGGGGAAAAAAAAGCAAAGCGCCTAGCAAATCATGCTGGTGCTACTTCTGCTGCTGCTGTTGTTGTTGTTCCAATGCAGGAAGAAAGAGATAGGGAGGGAGATCAAGGTGAAAGAGGTGGAAACAGAGTATCCATTTGATGTTGTTTTTTTTGTTTTTTTTCCCCCAAATTGATCAGCATCACAGAAAGCCTTTTGAATGCAAAATAAGATGCATGACTTCCGCGTGTGGATCCATTTTTATTCATGACTGTGAAAACGCCAAAAAAGCTTTATATTGCCTTTTTTTATTATTATTATTCTAAGCAAAGAGCCTGCATTTCTTTTGCATGCTCCCATTTTGTTAGAAGGGGAACTTCCCTGCGTGGTATAGTATTAAACGTACTCCTCAGCTCTCTTGGCTGCTGTTCTCATTGTATCTCTACCAGCATTGCTACGCTATAAATATCCTCAGAAGTACGAGGTAATAAAACTGTCAGGGTTTTGCAATGGAGAATGATGCCTCTGCTGTTAAGTTTCTCCATTGGTCTGATGTATCATTGCGGTCGAGCTCTCATTATCAACTCGGAAGATTAGAGGCCCTAACTCTCTCAGAGGAGGGAACTGTCTGCACTTCTTGGATCAGGTGTATTTCAGCAGCATAGAGACGTGCTGGCAGTTGAATAGGGACACATCTATCCTCTTCTCCATTCCTCTGACCGTCCTCCTTCTCTTTCCCTCTTTTCTTTACTCTACCCATCTGTCCCCTCGTGGCCATTTTCCTGCCCCCTATCTCTATCGCCTGCCTTCATTTCTTTCATGCTGTCTGAAGGTTCAAGGCATTCGCTGACATTACTGAGTCTTGGGCCGACTCTGCGAACCACTGGAGTTGAGTCTTCCAGTCCCGAAGCTCACATCGCTTCTCAATTAAATCTGGCACCTTAGCAGCGGACTGTGTTGTCTGTGGTGGACAATTGAAAGGATTTAGTCCTTTATAGAAGCGTACGGAGTTGGATGTAGAAACAGAGCTGGTGTTTCACTTTGATTTAAGAGAATATGATATATAACCATTTGGTCTTTTTCTTTCCTGGGCTTTTTTAATGCTTTTATTTGACAGCAATGGCTGGAGAGAGACAGGAAAGGGGGGAGAGAGAGAAGGAGGACGACATACAGGAAAGGGTTGTTGGCTGCAATCGAACCCTGGCCGCTGCGGTAAGTACTGAGCCTTAATATGTGGGTCGCATGCTCTACCAGGTGAGCTACCAGGGCGCCCCAATCATTTTGTCTGTTCATCTCAAAAAATGACTTGGTTTTCAAGAAACCGAAATTTGGAAAACATTTCTTTTGGCATAGCACTTTAATTATACACTTACAGGGTCACATGTCAGCAGTTAAACACAAGTCAGCACTGATATTGGTGATCAGTAAGGATGCAATGGGTGAGAGGTAGCATAGGAGCAACAGACCTCAACAAAAGTAAATCACCAATAATCTCAGGAAAGAATCCCCTTAGTAAGTAAGATATCCACAAGTATTAAATCAAATGTATCATTTCGTGAATATGGGTTTGGGGCTTATGCAATGCAGTGCAACCACACCCAACTCATATGTTTTGTGTTTTGGTCTGAAGTGTGGTTTGGAGTTGAGTGAGGAAAGAGGAAGGTTTATGACCGTGAAAATGGCAGACTAAAGAAAATATCCTCTCATGGACAACAACACAGCCCATGGCAATTGTCAATCAAATGAACAATGGAAGTAGAAAAAGGAATTACTAAAGGTGTATTCAAATCTCATTATTTTTATTGTGTAAACAAGAGCAATGATTTTTAAATTTCCTATTGCACCATTTCTTTATACCGAAAATATCAACAATCACTGGCACTGTGTCTGAAACAAGAGTCTACAGCCACGCAAGGAGCTCTGTGAGTCTGTACTGCAGTGCGTTGAGCTAAACGCTAACATTGGCATGCTAACATTCTCACTGACAATGTTAACATGCCGATAATTATATAATGTTTATCCTGTTGATTAACTTAGTTAAGCCTGTTAGCATGCTAACATTTGCTAATTAGCACTAAACAACGATGGGAATGCCATTAGTTTTGCAGGTATTTGGTCACCAAAGTATTGGACAAATTAAGAATTTTACCTGATAATGGCTCTAGAAGAAAGGTCAGAGACTCACCAAAGTTATTAATAATTATCCAGAGGTACACATGACTGTCCGAACCAGATTTCACAGGAATCCATCCACTGGCTGTGGAAACATTTAACTCCAGAACCAAAAATGCCAACCTCCTGGTGGAGTCAATAAGATACATCCTCTGGAGAACGTCTGTACACACTTTCATGGGAATCCGTCCAGTAGTTGTTGAGACATTTTACCCAAATCTACAAATGTCAACCTCGTGGTGGTGCTAGAGTCACCAAAGTCATAACGATACATCATACAGGAACCATGAATGCCTGTACCATCAGCTGGAGACCATGGATATTTGTAAGAAATTCCTTAGCAATCCACCCAAAATTTGTTGAAATATTTCAGTCTGGACCAAAGTGGTGGACCGACAGACCGACACTGCCAACCATACAGCCACACTTTTAAAAACCTCAGGCACATTAGTTGTTGTTAGGTGTTTGACATGTGGATAAGAGTCATGGATGTATGACTGAGTATAACATTGCTTAGACGATTCAAACATCGTGGCCATTCCAATGAAAACTACTCACCAAACATGAAAACAGTTCCTAGTCCACTTCCTTGCTCATACCAAATTAGTATTAGTGTGTCTCTTGTGTTGTTGCTCCCTTCAGCTGGGTGAAAAGTGGGGTAAAATGTTGGTAATGCAAGGCCTGCCACTGATGCATTACCAGGACAAATACAATAAATGGTATGCCATCTGACAATGAGTGACAGCAGTTAGTTATCATCAGCTGTTCCTGATCCAGTCCATTTTGAAAAGACAAAGCTCAGCTAAAGTGCAGCATCATACCCTCCCTCATGCCAGATAATGGAAGCAGGGGAGGATGGGGGTCCACTCAGCTGATCCACTCCCCAACAACAAACCACAACAGCACCATAAAGCAGCATTCATAACATAATGGTTGTTGTTTCACGGAATCACAAACTGGACTTTAAAGTAAGTTGTTACGACCAGAATTTGATTTTGTGAAGTTGCAAATCATTAATTTTTTAAAAGGTGACCTGGAGTGAGTGCACTTAAGAGTCTGTTCTTCCATCTTGAGTGTGGAAACAGCCTCATGCAACCACACACACACACACACACACACACACACACACACACACACACACACACACACACACACACACTGCCAGGCATATGAATAGTGAATGCACACAGAAAGACTTTTACATGTGTAGACCACAAAACGATTTGCTAGGTGACAAACTCTGCCTCCAAACACAAATATCTGTCTGTCTGAGAAAAAAGAAATATTGTCACGCATTTTTTGTTCAACTACTAAAAATAAGTGCTAAAATACTAGCTGTCTGCCCAAAGGGGGTTTGCTGAATTATAGTAAACACAAGAGAGCTATGTGTTCAGGAGAAAACAAACAAAACATTTAATATAGTTAGAGGGGGAAAAAAAAACTCTGAGCCATGAATCCTCATGTCTTTATATGACACAGGAGATAGGAAGCACGGCTTGTTTTCTTGTAAATCCAAGGAAACGGCAATTTATGTTCATTGTGAAAATCAATTAAACAAAGCCGCTGGACCATGACATCTAAGAAGTGCACATTTTTAAACTTACATCATGTTTAGAAATGTGTTCTGTCCTGCCATGAACTGAAATAGAGCTGCAATTCCCCCTAAAATCAATGCTTTATTAAGGTTTTCATTTCTGATACTTGCCACTGCACTTGAACTTCTCGACTCTGCAATGTTGCAGAGTGCATTTGTAATCAAATCTAACCTGCGTTTATACACTGTTAGATTCCAAAGAAAGAGCAGGATTATTTTTTTCATCTTTTCATTTACTTCACGATTTCTATATACAATAAATAAAAGCAAATATTGCTGTAATTCAACCAATGTATCATATAATGCTATCAAGTTGCTGTGCACTTATATGACACAGAGGCATCTCTGTGGATATTGCCTTTTCCGTCCGATGGCAACAGTAAATTGAACAAAACATTCCAGTGCCTCACGATTGTATTTCCCAGAACTAAAGCAAACAGCAAGAGATTACATCAAAACAAATCTTTTAGTGTACAAGCATTACAGTGCAACTGTCAAACACAACCCTTTAAAGCCTGTGAACCACAATAGCCACAAAATTTCAAAATAACATAACCTCCGTTCACATCTGCCATGTTCACAGAGGATGTGCAACTGAGCAATTTAGATACGCTACACTATGAGGTCGACATTTTGGGTTTTGAGAGGCATTTCTTAGCAACTATTGGATGGATTGTCGTGAAAGGTGGTACAGATATCCATGTTCCCCTTACAATAAATTACAACAACTTTGCTCTATGTATCTAGCTCCATCATCAGCTCCAAATGTTGATTTGTCAAGTGCCTTAGTTTATGACCGAATATAACCTCCCAAACTAATGACAATCCCATCAGCCTCAACTGTACTTTGTGCTTAGAGTTAATTAGCAAATGTTATCAAGCTAGCACGCTAAACTACGGTGGTTAGCATGGTAAACATACCTGCATGAAATAGACATGTTAGCATTGTCATTGTGAACATGTTAGCATGCTGATGTTAAGCACAGATGTACTTAATGGGTCACATACACAATGGACAGAGGACATTAGGTGGTGGGTGAGGGTGGGGGTTCAATAGGGGCCCAACTGCAAATCTATGCTCTGGGGCCCTCTGACATGTTAATCTGGCCATGACATGAATGCTCCTCTCCACATAATTTTATATACAATTGGTATGGGGCTGGTTTGGACTAGGGATACTTTGAAACAATGGTGCGCTTTTAACTTTGTAGCAGCACTTTGGGGAAGACCCTATTCCTGTTTCAACATGACAGTGTTGCTGTGCACAAAATATCATGCATTTCCTTGATCAAATAACTAGTGGTAACAAAATATTGTTTCATTTATATGCAGATGATACACCATTATCTTCCTTTCAACCTTACTAAATCTTGTAGTCTGGATGCCCTAAAATGCAGCTTTGATGACATTAAGTGTTGTAACTTTTGCTACCTTAACAAGACCACAATATTTATATTTGCCCCAACCAAGCTGACAGTCGAAAATAATGGTAAACTTGGCTTCATGCCAACCAATACAAACCTGAACCAGAAATTTGGGAGTAATTTTACATTCAAATCTGAACTTTTGGAAACCAAGGTACAAGGGTCTTGTTGTTGTCAGCTGTGAAGCAACTCTGAAATCAAGCCATTTTTGTCTGCCATTGACCTGGAGAAAGTTATGAATCCAAAATCCAGCTGCTTGGTTTTAAACTGGAACCATTTTTGTCATCCCTTCATTGGCTTCCCATTGCTTTCAGAATACAGTTTAAAATTATATTAATCATTTAGAAAGCGTTAAATGGATTAGATCCAAGATATATCTCTGACCCTCTAAGCCCATACATACAAGGGTGCTCACATTTATTTATATTTCCTGAACAATATTAAATGTTTTAATTGATTCATTACCTTATTGGTTTTACTTTTAAATTAATAATTATTACTGTATCTTATAATAATAATAAACTCAACTAAACTCATTTTATTTATATAGCACTTTCAAAGCCATTAAAATGGACCAAAGTGCTGTCCATAGTTAAAAAAAATAGTAAAAAACACATATAGAACTATGAAATGTGAATTCGTAACAACATAAAATAACAGCATAACATAACACCCAAAAAATATTACAATCAATCACAGCTACCAGACCCAATCAAATGCCATAAGCTTGATAGAAGAAGTAAGTCTTCAAGTCTGTTTTAAAAATGTTCATGCTTGACGAAGATTTAATATGTAAGGGCAACACATTCCAGAGTGCAGGAGCCGCGACAGAAAAAGCACGATCTCCACAACGCCTCTAACGAGACCGTGGGACAGTTAGCAGCATGGCCCGTTGAGGTTGGTATGGGATCAACATGTCTTTTATGTACTCAGGAGCCTGATCATGTAATGCTTTGTAAAGAAACATTATACCTTGTACTGAATTCTGTATTTTAATGGTAACATCTGAAGTGAAACTCTATTTATATAGCACTATTCAAAACAACGTTACAATGTGCTTTACAAGTCAAGATAAAAATGGTACACAAACAATGATAAAACAATTATACTATTATATTATTAAAAACAGTTATACAGCATTGAGCAAGATGATTTAAATATGAGAGACTGTATATTAATGTAAAATAAAATAGTATAAAATAATCAAATTAATCAATTATCAATAAAATAAGAGCTAAGAGAATGTATTTGCAGGTTTAAATAAGTGACTTAAAGTTCCAGTAGGTAACATTTAGGAGGAGCTATTGGGAAAAACTGAATGTAATATTTACAAGTTTGTTTTCATTAGCATATAATCACCTTAAAAAAGGGTTCATGTTTTCTTTACATTAGAATAAGCTCAGAATAGCTCAGAATGGACAAACCAATCACTGGCTGTAGATTGGGCCTTTCGCGTTTTATGCGAGTTCAGTGGCCACAGTAGTTTCTCCTTCACTCTTGGAATAAGAGGGTGAGATGATGATGGTTGCAAACTGCAATTTCACCGCTAGATGCGACTAAATCCTAAATATTGGACCTTTAACAGACAAAGCGAATTCGGACCACAAACCCTGTGAAAGCGCCCATATAAAAATATGTTTTTAGGAGGATACAGAGCTTGCCAGTTTGATCTCCTCAAAGAGGTTGTTCCAGAGAGATAGGGGGCCCTAACAGAAAAGGTCTGGTCACTCTTGGTCTTCAGCCTAGAATGTGGAATAGCTAGCAGAGCCTTGGCTGAGGACCTCAGGCTGCGACATATGGTGTCAGAAGATCTGAAATGTACTTTGGTGCGAGTCCACAGCAGGCCTTATAAGTTATCAATAATATCTTTAAATAAATTCAAAATTGTATTGAGAGCCAGTGAAGAGAAGGTAAAATAGGAGTATTGTGCTCTAGGGATGGGCGATACCTGACTTTTTTAATTCTGGGGCATTTTTAGTTATTCGCTGATTCTGAAAGTGTAGTCTCCAAGCTTTCCAACGATGTGTCACACATGGAAATCTGATAATATTTGGAGAAGTTGTGGCCATTTGAATGTAGACACTCAAAAAAGCTCAAAAGGGAGAAAACGACCTCTAAAGATTGTGCAGTTCTCACCTGTTCTCACCTGCTTGGAGTGACAATAGGGCTCATTTACATCTAATTTAGATAAGCCATACCCCCTGTAAAGCTCCCCCCCTGTAAAGCTGCATGGTTGCATAGCAACGAGAGATGCAACGGAAAAAAATCGGACCGCATACTATTAATAATAAAGGGTTATTAGCATCACATTCATTCAAGAATACTAACAGGCAGGTTTACGTGAGCTAAGTCATTTACACCAGTCAATTCAAGCAATCAACAAAGCAATTGAAGCATTGTTCAAATTAATAGCAGATGCTAGCATTACCATCTAAAAGCCCATTATAGTATTTATAGTTTTGGCAAGTTATACGATGCTATTGATTACAATTTAAACGCCAGTCCTGAGCTAGCTAATAACAATAGGCAGGTATCTCCCATACCTGTCTAAACATGGACTAAACATGAGATAACGTGTACGTGTTCTTAGAATGAAACAAAACGACAAACTTTCTTATGGGGTGAGTTTCCATAAACATCAAACAGAAAAGTATTCTTGCAGATATCCCTGTCTCCAATGAAATAAGTCGTTCGGGCACACTTTCTCTTTGTCGGGGTCTTCTTTGTCGATGTAACCATCTCCGAAGTTTGCACTGTGCGTCTGTTTGCCTCTAAATGTCCAATAATTTGCATGTCGTGCCAGTGAGCGCTTGCTCGTAAGCATCCGGCTTGTCGAAGAAGTACTTCAAAACATTTTCGGTGTAACGGCCACGGTTCAGCTTGTCTGCGATAATCTTTTACCGGTGTCCATCTTCATTGAATTTTGATATCAGCTGGAGCAGCCAGAGTGCGGCATAATAAGTAGCCATGCTTCCCTTGGAGGGCGAGGCAATAACAGAGAAACAAGCCGGCTTATCCAGTATGGAAATACACACAGACAATGACATGCCCCTACTACATGCTAGAATGTCCGAAAAACAAGCTGATTGCAAAGTTAAAATGTATGCTTTTAAATATACCAATACTGCTATCTCAAACACGGAGAGGCTTCTTCGTGATCTCAATTAACAGATTCTGCAAAAAAGCAAAAATCACAGATTTTGAAAAAAAAATGCTTCTTTCTCATTTTGTTTGAAAGTTGTGCTGCCGACTTGTGTCACTAGTTTCCGTGACGGGTCAGAAATGTGTATGGGATTTTTTAAAAATAATGTAAATTTAAAAAAAAATTATTACACTTAAAGGCAAATTACATCCACACATGACACATATGACATACTGGCCATTAATAAATAAATTTATTACTAAAGCAAATTTGACAAATAAATAAAAACATTCAAAATACAGTATTTTACAAAAATATTGATTTAATAAAATAATACATTATAAGATAAATATTAATACAATAAAATAAAATGCCAAAAACATTCCCCTGAAAAGCCAATATGCGCGTGTCAAACTCCTGCCATAATCCTACCTTGGATGTTGAACATTCAGCATCAGTGTTTGCAGCAGATGATTAATGTGACACTGTCAAGGCTGTTCCCATAGAGGTGGTGGATGAGGGTCCACCACTTGTTGCCTGCCTGCCCAGGGCTAGCATCTCACTGAAGAGCCGCAATTTGATGGCTTCCACATTCCCAGCATCACAAAATGGAATGTTTTTAAAAAGGTGCTAGCTGCAAGAGCATTGTTGTGCTCAATGTTTTCAACACGTCGTTTGCATTGTGATGCAAGCTGTAAAACCAATGTGTTGCCATTCAGGTTCCTGGGGCAGCAGTCTAAGCAGAGATGCCCAGACTTCACTCTCCCCAGACACTTCCTCCAGCTCTTCCGGGGGAATACCGAGGCATTCCCAGGCCAGCTGAGAGACATAGTCCCTCGAGCTTGTCCTAGGTCTTCCCCAGTTGGACAAGCCCGGCATCCTGTCAGAGTTTAGGTTATTGTCTCCCTCAGCCCTAAGTTCCCTGGTCCTTTTCCTTTCCTTGTGTCTCTTGTCTGCTTTGTTTGTTTATTGTCTGTCAGGAACCACACCACGGAGCGAGCCAGGCCAGCTCCCTCTCCCTTCAAACCTGCTACTCATTCCTCCGCGCTCCGGCAGCCTGCAAAGCTGAGGCTCATCTAATCATCACCACTCGCAGTATAAAACACCAGCTCAACCTTCCAGTCTTCACCAGATCGTCTCCTTCGTGGTACAGATGCCTGGCTCTGAAAACATTCATGTTGTGATTCATCGTACGTATACGTGGATATTAAACTTGTCATCTCTTCTTTGCTCCAGACTGCCTCACTCCGTGGAATCCCTACCATCAACTGAACTGCCTGCTCCCTCCGCCACCTACTCTTCCACTACCTGCCGGTGATCCCTGAGTCCAGTTGGGGCCGTATCCTCTGATTCCTCAGCCTTCCCTGCTCCCCTTGCGATCGACTCACCTGTTCTTCATCTAGCTCCAGCCCGCCTGCTCCTGACTCGAGCTGCGCCAACGAATTCTCCCTCTTTCCCCATAACACCATAAATAAACTTTGTTTCTACATCGCTTACGTCGAGCCTGAGCCTCGTCTTTGGGTTCATCACCGCACTAGACATAACACATCCAGAACAGATGCCCAAACCACCTCAGCTGGCTCCTCTGGATGTGGAGGAGCAGCGGCTCTACTCTGAGCTCCTCCCGAGTGACCGAGCTCCTCACCCTATCTCTAAGGGAGCGCCCAGCCAACATACAGAGGAAACTCATTTCGGGTTAGGGTTAGCAAAGCTCATGACCATAGGTGAGAGTAAGAATGTAGATCGACCGGTAAATAAAGAACTTCACCTAGCAGCTCAGCTCTTTCTTCACCACAATAGAGCGGTATATCAACCGCATCACTGCGGAAGATACACTGATCGGCCTATCGATCCCCCTTTCCATCCTTTCCCTCACTCGTGAACAAGACCCCAAGATACTTAAACTCCTCCATTTGATGCAGGAGCTCTCCACCAGCCTGAAGGGTTCAAACCTGAGAACCATGGCCTCGGACTTCGAGGTGCTGATTCTCAGCCGCTTCACACTCAACTGTCCCAGTGCACGCTGAAGGTCCTGGTTTGATGAAGCCAACAGGACAGCATGATCTGGAAAAAGCAGAGACGAGATCCTGTGGTCTTCAAACCGGACTCCCTCCGGCCCCTGGCTGCGCCTAGAAATGCTGTCCATAAAAATAATGAACAGGAGTGGTGACAAAGGGCAGCCCTGTCAGAGTCCATCATGCACCGGGAACAAGTCTGACTTACTGCCGGCAATGTGAACCAAACTCCTGCTCGTATAGCCCTTAGCAGAGGGGCTTGGACCCCATACTCCCCGAGCATCCCTCACAGGACGCCGAAAGGGACACAGTCGAATGCCTTCTCCAGATCCACAAAGCACATGTGGACTGGTTGGGCAAACTCCCATGAACCCTCCAGCAACCTGGGGAGGGTATAGAGATGTTCCAGTGTTCCATGACTGGGACGAAAACCGCGTTGTTCCTCCTGAATCTGAGGTTTGACTATCGGCCGAATTCTCCTTTCCAGTACCCCGGCATAGAGGAGTGTGAGCCCCCTGTAGTTGGAACAAACCCTCCGGTCCCCCTTCTAAAAAAGGGGGACCACCACCCTGGTCTGTCAGTTCAGAGGCACTGACAGCAACCGTCAGGCGATGTTGCAGAGGCATGTCAACCAAGACAGCCCCACAACATCCAGAGACTTGAGGTACTCAGGACAGATCTCTCTCTTTTATTTTTTTGACGTATTCTTTTTTATAATTAAATAAAAATAAAGCCATTTAAAACTGAACCAGAGATGCCAACCCAGTGTTTGAGATGTTCCAATAAAAAAGAATGGTCAACAGTATCGAATGTAGCACTTAAAATTAACAGAACTATAATTGACTTTTAGGAGTGCAGTCTCTGTACTGTGGCTTGCTCTAAATCCAGACTGAAATGTCCGTTTCTATTTAAAAAAGCAATCAATTGTTCAGTGTCAACTTTTTTTAGAACTATTTTTGAACTGACCAAGTTATAAATTCACAGAATTTACTTCTTGTTAACGATGTAACAACATTGCCATCTAGTGACAACAGGACAGAATAGCTATAAATACCTTCATGGTAAATCTGTGTAATATTGTAGCTATTGTAGCAACACCTATAGTGTTGAAAACTATGTTTTGATAGTCAAATAGTGGTAGGAATAATCTCAACAGCTGATTAGTCAGGAATGTCATGTAAATGACTGAATGATCTGCTGAAATAGTTTCTTGTTAAACAGTGTTTCCCTGAATGCTTTCTAATAATCACTATGCTGTTTTTATATTTTGGATAAGGGTTGATTGACCATAGTGATGTTTGAAATTATATGATTCTTCCACGTAAAACTTAAATTAAAATTCACTAGTCAGAAAACCTGAGAAGCCATCTTAAAAGTTTTCAACAAAGGAATAGAGTTTTCAGCGCGAAAATGCTTTTCGTCCACCTAAAACTTTGCCTATTTTAGCTAGCTGAAATACTCAGCTTCCCCTGTCGTTTTAGTCTTAGGCTGGACCTCACCTTTAAGCTCAATGTTGCTTTTATCTTATTTTCTTAGATGTCTTTCTTTAAGTTTTCCTTTTTCCTCACCTAATGTCCGCTCACAATTGAACCTTCTCCTCAAACAAGCCTTTGAGTGCCTCAGTATTAAACTGAAAAGTTGTTTTGACTTTTAATGTTATATTTTTGGAACACTAAGCCTCATGGTTTTTGTAACGTTACATTATTTCCATTTTTAAAGTTTTTCACTTGGCCAATGGAACTACGCAAGCTTAGCTGAAGAAGTCTGCCAGATTAATGTTCTTCGCCACAAACCTCTGAAGAACTCAACTAGAGTTGTTCGCCTTTCCCTGAGCACTGTACTAGCATTGTTGTGGCCAGCACCTTTGCTGTCGGCCCTGAAACGAGACTGCTAGAGCTGGGAGACCTCATCCTCTTGGTGACCGATTGCTCTAAGGAGTCACCTGGGAGCATAACCTGCAGACGGCTCCCACGCAACGGAGGCAGACAGGCCAGCGCCTTCCACTGCAGGGCGGGTCTAAACCCTGCACACAACGCCGTAAGAAAGCCAGCCGGAACTACTCGCCTTTGCCAGCACTACAAAACAGTAGGCTAAACCAAGGTTTCTGCTGTGATCAAGAGTTGGTGTCAAATGAAATATATTCATTCCCATTTAGAGAAGTTAATTGCCCTAGCTTCTCACAGTAGCGTCTCACCGCTTTTGTTTTAATAATCCGATCACATTCTTCACTTCACTATTGCCAATAAGATCAGGTTTATTTAATCACTTAATATCTGCTATGCATCTGTTGTGTTTGTTTATTTTCTTTGTCATATAACGTTACACCTTACTAATCCTTAATTTATTTAGTTAGTAGGCATTTAGCTATAAATAAATGTCCTCTTTTAATTAGTAAAAAGTTGTTTGTGTTTTCTCTGAAGCAGAAGACAAGGTCAGTCTATCGAGAAGAATTAAATTCCTTCTTAAGAGACTGCTCAATTTCATAATCGAGTTATTAATTCATTTGATTTATTTGTTTTCCCTGTTTCCAGGGTAGTGTGCCATAACAAGTGTAATTAGTTAACATTATTTAACATTAAAATAGTTATTTTTCCTACAATCTCATGGAAAGCAGAAGAAGGGAGAGGCTGTCATATCAGCACATTAATATGTTTTTGGAATGAGATGCTCAACAAACACATAAAGGTGTAGTTGTGTTTAGGTGTCCACATACTTTTGGCCATATAGTGTAGGGAGGTGCAGCATATCGTTAGGTAATTCCCTAAAAACCTCGAGCCTCCCATAGTTCCAGCTGGGCAGATATTCCACAATCCATAATACACTTGATGAATTAAATTGGCAGGGCGCCCATTCAAAAATCCCTCAATGGAATTTTCCACAGTCCACAAACCATACAGAGAGAATTAATAGAACTTTCTCATAATTCATTGGTGACCACACATCACAGAGATATTGGACAGGCTGTGCATATGAATGAATGGAAATATACCTAAAATATTTATACATTATAAATAAAACTATAATCCATTGTACTAGAGTGCACCCGTAAATCATCCTTCTTCTGTCGGTTTGGATATCAAAACAGATATGTCTTCAGGCTGTAAAAATCTGTCTATCTATATGTATCACCTACTTTAGGCTACAACCCAGAACGCTTGCCATAAATTACATTTCAACTAAACAGGGCCCCAGGGTGCGACCAAAAATCTGTCAAGTGCGACTAAACATTTTCATTGGTCGCAATATATTTTATAAAAAGCAATTATTCAGTAATGAAAAAGAACCGAGTATCGATAAAAGTATTGATAACATCGAACGATAAAAAAATCGATAAAAACGATACCCATGCCCACATTATGCTTTGCCTTTACTGCAAAGAGCGCGGCCAAAGCATGGCCCCGGAACAGAGCTCGACGGTCCGAACTGAAACGTTAAAAAAGCACAATGTCTCAATACAGTACAGTATGAGCATGAATATTGGTGTTCAAAATTAACTATGTTTTTTCATTGGATTGTTCATTTGATTGTCCATTAGTTCATTCATGTGTGTTTCAAGGCACGCCATTTCCCTTCTATTCATTATGGTACATCTAGACTCTGCAAACCAGCAGCTCTGTGCTGTCTGCTCCGAGTGCGACCTGTTGAAGGCCATTATCTACTGTATTTACATATAAATAAGTCTGAAAAGTTTGCATGTGTTGGAGAAAAATGAGTGATATTCAGGAGTATCTGTCCGCTCCTGCTGCATTTCAGCGCTGTGAGCGCTCTGTTAGAGGAGTCTGTCGGGGGCTGAAGCAGCCGGCGACCTTTCATCCAGCCAGCACACACGGCCCCCTCCAGTCACCTCTTCAGCTTTAGCTTGGCATGTGAAGACTCCGCTGAAGGCTCCCCGACACCCACCAGCTCCAGCACATCTCTCTTTGGATGCACATGACAAATCAACTACGCACTCGTCTGCTCACACACACTATCACACAATAAAACCACACAAAGCTGTTTCAACATCCTGCCAACCTTATGTACGCGGTCACATGTCTCTCTCTTTTCCTCTCCCCCCTCTGTTCTTCTATCGCTCCCCCTTTCTTCACGCAGTCACATGCGAACACACTCAGTGGATCAATCTCCTCGGATGGGATTGATGGCCCGCAGGCCTTCTGCTGACTAAGGCATTGCCAAATATGGTGAGTTATTGGGAGATTATGCTTAGCTGCCACTCTATCTGGGATGGCGTTCCACTTTGTCAATCCTGATCTTTAGCTGCTGTCACCGCACTACCACCCAGCGTGCCTCTGTGACCTGACGCTGCATGTGGAGATGTCACCAAAGGTTGTGATAAATACATGCCAATGAGTTCCGTCTCAGGTTATGTTACGTTTTCTAGATGGATTTTAGTCTGAATGAGGTGCAGGAAATTAGGGCACATGGATATGATTTAATTGGAAATAGAACAAAGGACATTGTCCAGTTTCTGGCCGAAATGGGGAAAGAGAAAGAAACCGAATGCCTGCGTGTGGTCAGGGGTTAGGGAAACAAAGGCGCACAGAATTTCTGTTTTCCCTTCATGCTGGTCATTTCCATATGTCCCCCTTGCTCTCCTACCCATCCATCACATTTCACTCTGGGCAAGACAGCTGTCTACGGCTGAAGCATATTCACAGTTCAGCAGTCCATCAAATTGCACCAAATACAGTAATTCTTCAGTCAAGCTGGAGCACGGGGGTGGAAGGGGTGCGAGGCAAATAGCGTCAAGGAGGCAGAGTCGTGTTGGCGAAGCCTGCCAACCTTAACCCGTCGAACACCAGGCGGTTTGTATTCAACGTTTAAGTCCTGTAAAAAAAAAAAAAAACGGCAAACGTCATTTCCTCTCTAAGTTCACCCGGTTACATGAATGCAGTTTGGAGTTTTGGTGAATAATGGGAGAAAGAGTTTGCCCAAGATTCACACAATATAGGGTTGCTTTCAAACGACGGAGGTAAGCAGTGTGAGAATAGGTTAAGGCTTGAAAGTGGGCAAAAACAAAAGGGTTATTGACTCCATACTATGAAATCTAATGCCCCATTTACTATGAAATCATTGTTGAGAGTAGAGTAAACTAATTATAGGAACATATTTCATAATTGTTCATTTGAGAGAGTTGCTTACAAAACAATTAGAGGACGTATCCATATTTCATTTCTTTCTATTATTATTTTTATTTACAAATGCTTTCTTGTTTTCTCTTTTTAAACGTGTCCTTCAGAAAGCGACACGAAAGCAATAAGAAAATACTAACTCTGATTCATGAAACCTGCATGGAGCAAACGGGTTGTTCTTAGTAATAATGATAATTACAACGATGAATGTTCAGAGGAAGTTTAATTTAAAAAATCGAGAAATATCTCCTGTTTGGTGTAGTTCTTTGCAGCAGATGAGTGCAGTGGATCCATAATTGAAGAGGAAGCGTTTTTCATTGTGTAGTCTTAAGTGCCACTGGATGGTGAGGTACAACTAGACTAACAACATCCCACACACTCAAGCATCCCACTTAGGTATGCTGTAGTGATCCATATTATGTCTTCGAGACATAAGAGTTCTCTGTAATCTGTTGTGTTGGATTCTTTTCTTTTATATAGTCCATCTACTATCAAGCAAATCAACTATTGGTGTGATTGCAACTAGGATATTTTTTCTTTAATTCAACTTATACATAATATTTTATATATATATATATATATTTTATTTTATAAAATATCCATCCATCCATCTAACCGTCCATCTTCTACCGCTTATCCGGGGCCGGGTCGCGGGGGCAGCAGTCTAAGCAGAGACGCCCAGACTTTCCTCTCCCCAGACACTTCCTCCAGCTCTTCCGGGGGAATGCCGAGGCGTTCCCAGGCCAGCCGATATGAAAAAAGTAATCAATATATCAAAATATTTCTAAATATGATATATTACATATTTACAATAGCATCTGCGCTTATATTAAGACACAAATAAGGCTCATTTGGTTTTTCTCAACCCAAATCATTTTAAAGGCAAAACTATTTTAGTTGATGCTCTGCGAACTGCCGTTAAACTCGAGTAAACTCAACTCAAGACAAGTAAATGTCACCGAGAAGCACAAGGACTTGAGGTACTGTAAGTACAAGCCAAGGGCATTGGTTTGGTTTCAGACGTTGGGCGGGTACAATGCAGTAAAAAAAAAAAACTGCAGCGTTAATGCACTAACCCTTCTTTTCAGTTTCCATGTCAGAGACCTCATAAATTATGATAGTTGTATTTACATTTTTACTACAAAAGAACACTGTCCTTTACTGTCTTATTGTTGGCTGATGTTTGATTCTAGTACCTTTTCCACTGCAAATAAGAATATCGTTTAAACATTTTTTTACCGAAAAACATGCCGAAGAGGCGGGTCCCCAGAGGAAATTACGCCTTTGGTGCACTAATATTATTAGCTGGCCTGCTTATTTCAGTCAAACAATCAGTCCAGCTGTTACTCTAGCCCCTAGCATTCCATTGTCTGTGACAACATGGTGCTGGTAGCACAAACAAGAAGAAGACACTGCAACAGTCCACAAGGTTTCAGGAGACAACAGGCTTTTGAGATCCAAAGGGAAATCCAAACTGAAGCTTTAGGGTTAGATGCCACACAGGATGGCTTTACGATTGATATGCAGGTAGTATGCAACCTCTAAGATGCACTTTGCCACCATTTAGCGGTAAAGGAGAAAGCAGGAAGCACAAAAGGGTCCACCATAGTGGCTTGGATCCAGATCCAAGACGTAGAACACAGACAAACGTAGTCCAAAAGCATTGTCTTTTTCCAGTTCACATCCTATAAAATATGACCACTATTACCTAAAAGACAGTGGTCCTATCAATGCCACTTTAAAACATGAGGTACGACCGTTTCATTTCTTATAACTACAACTGTAACCGCGTGAGGTTTATTGTGCAGAGCTCTCTCCCCTCTCCTTTTATTTTCCCTTGGAGAAGGTTATGGCTTTTTGGAAAGGCTTGGATTTGAATGAGCCTTTGTTCTCTCTGGTGCATGTTGATTCTTCACTTGAGAGTGCCTTGTTAACCCACTCAGCGAGCGCACAAGTGCACTTTATTTAATGCACGGAGGTGGCACCTAGCCAGCTTCTGTACATGTTTATATTATGGCAGGCTTCACTCAAATCTTCGCTATTTAAGGCAGCCAGCTCCCACTCCGGCACATACTCATTATGTTGTGGTCAACCTGTGGTGATCTTCCTCACCGCGGCCTGGCCCTGTTTTCTCTCTCAGGACAGATTGACGCACCCTCATGAATGCAAATGAAAGGCAAATGATATGATAGATGAAAGCACCTTATTGATGGGGCTTCTCTCATTTCTCCATTTTGTGCCTCCTCGTCTCCCCCGTCCCCCTGCCTTGAAGGACATCTCGATTCCTAAAATGCATCTGGAGGGGCTAACTTTCCGCCCTTGACTGTTTGCGTAGCGCCCCAAAAGGCGCTGCTCTAACCGCATTTCGCCTTGATGTTAATTCCTTATTTATTGGCTACACCCAATTTAATTGCTATAATCGTGACAATGATGTTTACGAGTGCAAACAGCTGCTGACGTCAAATTATTTTACCAACAAGCACATTCTCTTCTCAGCACTAACTTGCTGTATTTCATGCTGTCATTTAGTAGTCAATTTCCCATTATGTAGTCTGCCCTCAAATGAGTTGAATTCAAAATAATACTATAAAGAGCACACTCTAGACCTCCTCTGTAGGAAAGGTTCAATAAGATAACTTGTGTTATGAATTGGCTATGTAAAATGAATTGAATAATCATTGTACCCCAGCTTTGCATATTTCATCTAAAATCCTGACGTAAACTGTGCAACACATGAGATTGTGTTAGAATTCGTATTCTGCACTGTTAACAAAATGTGAATATAACCAACAATCATATAACCAACATTAATCCTAAGACATGTAAGAGAGAATGTTTTGATAACAAAATGAATGAAGTCACCAGGACTGAGGTTATTACAAGCAGCGTGTGTGCCAACAGGAAGGATGTGATGGCGAAATGGCAGTTAAATAAGCAGTGTTCGACAGTTTGTGTATTCTGGAGAAATATCAGTTGTGTGTAAGATTTTTGAGAGGTGAAAGAGAGTTTCAAGAGTCTCTATGTACAGTGACAGAGAGAAGTTCGTGGTTGTTTCCTTGTGCCTTTGCATCGAAACACATCACATGAAGGAGAACGTGAGCAGTAAACGTCAACGAAAGGGGTCTTCGAGGACTTTGTCACTGTCAGAGGGATTGAGCACGGAAAGGATTAACCGTTACCCGAGTGACAGGAGAATCACAAATTTGGACTGAAGTTCCTTTGCTCACACTGGGATTTTGGACTTGAAACTCTGTGATCATTTCGGGCACTTCTGACGGAGTCGCGAGCTTTTCTTCAGGGAATCGGTTTACAGCAGGAAGACAGACTCTCTCCTTCAACCAGAACCAGAGAAATATTGAATTAAGACTCAGCTGTTTATTTATTTATTTGATGATTCATTCGAATTATTTAATTGAAGATTGAAATGTGAATTGGGTTTTTTACTACTTCCCTTGCTAAAGCTTAGTGCAACAAATTATAGTTAAAGGAGTTGTGTGACATTGATTTATAAGTGCATCAAAGGTGGTAAAAAGTTAGGCTGTTGTGTGTGTAACATCTTAACAGGTTCTTAAAGGTTACTCTAGTCAATTAAATTAACAGTCCCCTGGGGCTCACATCTGAGCCACTAAAACCCATCCTAGCACCATAGCAAGAGCCCAGATCGTTTAGAGGAGAGCTGCCGTTAGCGAGCGCGGCTGGTATTGATAACTGACGCAAATGGGCTACTCGGTCGGTTGCTATATCACAGGAAGCAGGGTAGACGCTCGGAAGTAGGCAGTTAGAAGTTAGTTGTGTCTCCTCACCACCAGCTTCAACCATCCTTAGTAAATACTTTAGGGTAATACTCTGAGAGTCTAAGAATCGGACTCTTGAAACGGAGAGCTGTACCAATACCTCCCATAGGGGGGTTTACAGTCTGACGGTGTGTAGGCCTATATGATACACTGTATATCACTCAGTCATATAATATACTGTATGTCACTTTATTTCTATGGTACCTTTCATACAAACTTGTGTAGTGTTTCACACAGTAAAATATAACAAGGCTATTTACTGTAAGTGTGTTAAATAAAAGAAAAAGTATGACATCCGTACATTCTCGTCACATAATGCCTCATTGTGAGTGAATTAAAAGTTAATATATAAGTTGTCATGAGCACCGATCATCTGGCTACAACAAAACAATGGACCAATGATGCCGCTGTGCCACACGTCGCATTTGATTGACGTCGCTTTAAAATGACGGCTCCGAAGCAAGGATATCTCAAGCAGCTGTTTACATGAAAAGTCGCCCTGCGGTCTCATTTTTTTCCTTTCCTCTCCTTAAATGCAAAGGCCTAATCTGTAAATTCTGTATAATAAATGTTGTTGTGGTTGTCCTTGGAAATGAAATGCTATTAAATGCACTATATGTCTCGATATCATTAAAAAAAAATTAATTAAATGATAATAAATTCTAATCCCTTTCCTAACATTTGGGAACATCCATTTGAGGAGCTGTTCAAAATAAAGGTCTTTGGTAAAATTGCGTGGTGAGCAGAAAGAAAGCCATTAATAGTTCCGAAACAAGAATTCCGAAATAACTCTCATTCATTCACTAGAACTACACTAGAAGATATGTGAGCAAAGCGGCATCGAATGTTGACAGAAACAGCATTTCAAAGAATAAACGTCCAGTTATTGTTTCAATACCGGGAAGGTACGGTGTTGCATTTCTCATTGTGAAATGAGATGCTACTTGTCATTCAAAGAAACAAACAAGAGACAGCAGTCTGGACAATGAATACAGATTACATCTGAAGTATTAGCACAGTTAATTAACTCCAAATCATGGGCGGGTAAACAGTAAGGCAGTTTTGGAACACCAGCCCCCGGCTTTGAATGAATGTGTCAAACTGACTTTCCAACCATTTCAAATTTAATGGAAACATTTGAAACTGGCACTGGCAGTGACTAGAATTACAAGTCGTTTTATAGAAAGGAGATCATGCTGGAAAATGAAACGTCAACACAAACACTGTGACACCGCGTGAGACTCCTAACTTTTTAGTGAGATGTTAAAGTTTGCAAAGTTAACCTACTTTCCTCCCAACAGTTTACACGACTCACAATACCTTCAGAACTGGAAATCTCAATGAACGGCATTTAAACATATATAAAAGAGAGGGAGGAAAACACTCTGGATTCTGAGAGCTAGCGAGCCACTGCCTGTAATGTTTTATTAATGCTGCCTCTCTGCCTGAGGGGTAAATGTTTCTTTTCCAGTGCCACACATCCACTTTGAGAAATCAATCATTCTGCTCACTAATGGCAGATCATCTTCGCTGGCAGGCTAGCAACATCTTATCAAAGCCTCTATCCCTGAGCTTTTGCACTCTGATCAGAAACTGCAGATTAAAAGAGAATAGCATTGATGGACCTGTAAACTTTTACTTTTTTGTAAGGGCGGGGGGTGGTGGTGTGGGGGGGGGGGCGAACTGCTAAGTAACTAGCAGCTCTGTGAAGGATATGTCAGCAACAATCACTAGATCTTGTCAAATGAATATCTTAATTATCTTCTGAGTTTCAAGAGACCTAACAAGAACGCTGGTGGTGCACATTACATCAGATATCTGCCGGGCTCAAAATGGTTCTAGGGATATCATTGCATTGGCTTAGCCGTGCAAGAGACCAAAAGGTTTTTTGAGTGACTTAGTCAGGTTAGACTATCTGTAACGGGCCGACGTGTAGGAGTAAATGATCTTGAACGCCTCAGCTACTAACAGTGACTACACACAAATCATGACAACAAACGTGGCCTTGCCAAAGGAAAGAGGTGCGCAACCAGCATCTACAGCAGAGGTTCCCCTTTTATGAATCATCGCTACCCTGATTAGCATCTCCACCCTCGCTACCTAGCTCCTCCCACTTCGGACACAAGTAAGGGATGTATGCGATGCGATGGCGGAGCAATCCACTGTTATGGTTTTTGGGTTAAGTTAGGTATTTTCTGTTTTTTGTAGAGATGCTCCTCCTCTCATGTGTTTGTTTTCCTGCCTTTAGTTTTCCATGCCCTGCATTAACCCCTGGCTGTTCCCCTACCCACACACCTGTGGCCACTCTCCATCATCAGCCTGCAGTGTGTCGGTCCACTCCTCACCTGCATTTCATTCCCTCATCAGCTCTCACTACATATACTGGGTCGCTGCTTTTGTTCCTTGTCAGTTCGCTAAACCCCGTTGCTATGTTGGTTCTGTCGTCATGCTCGTTTTGGAGTGTTGCCTGTTAGTTTCCTGTGCACCTGCGTGCCTGTAACCAGTTTTTTTCGCTTTTCACTACCCAGTAAGAGCCCTGCGACCAGTTTGCCACTGTCCAGGGTGTACCCCGCCTAAGGCCCAAAGCCACTGGGAAAGGCTCCAGTCACCCGCGACCCCTGACAGGAACAAGCGGTAGAAAATGACTAACTGATTGACTGACTACCCAGTAAGACAATAAATCTCCACTCCAGTCATCATTCTGCCACCTCAGTCTGCGCTTCGGTCCTTCCACTAATTACCTGTTTGCCATCAATCGTGACATCCACATATCTCTTTTCTGCCAAATGAGATATACAGTATAAATTACAGTGACATCATTTCCTTTGACGTGTTGCACAGCTGTATCACTTGTTACTGGGCTGCAATAGATCGGACTCTATCTTTTGTGGTCTTTGAGGCTGTTTTTTTAAATTTATTTTGTTTATGTGGACCTATAGATGGGCCTCTGTGATAATGGATGCTGTGTCACTATACATTTATCACCAAAGTCTTTTCTTCGCTTTATTCTTTCCCTCCCATTGACAAAAATCACACATTGTCCCCTAAAATTGCACTGTTTGATGTGCGAGGTTCCTTCTTGCCTCAACACAAAGGACTGTGGGAATAAAGCTCATTCAAATCGTTATGTGTAATATACAGTAATGATGAAGGAAAATGTTTGTAATTGTATTTCACACACTCAAATGGATCTAATCACACCCGCTTCTAGCCATTCATTAATGGACTTATTCTTGAATTTAAGCACATTAGGCACATTTCCATTCCAAAAATTAGAGATGCGATCCGAATTTCGGTTGGCTCTACAGCTGATGCCTTTTAATTGACTAATCAAGCATTATTATTTGTTCATAGATTTGTGTATGAAATCATACAATTATTCATTCACTTACATGTCCCCTAGCTGGCCTTATTGGCCCTGAGTGAGGGAAAATGATAAAAGCACTGTGAGGGTTGACAGGTGGCTGGCCAATTAGTGTTAAGATGTGAAAAAGTATAAACGCTTGCATCCAAACTTGCCTGCTATCAGACCCTTGGGTGTCTTGAAAGGTTTGTTGCGATGCAAGACCAAGTCAGAAGTACTGCCATTGGGAATTGCACGCCATCTCTTGGAGGGGTGAAAATCCCTGTCCCCTGCGCTGCCTGTACACGTTCAGCCTTCAGACTTGATTGTTGTGGTATGGCGGGGTTAAGCTTATAGCTGAGGAGACTCCGGATAAACATCCAGGACCAAAGCAGACACCACAGTGTTCTACAACTGATGGGCCACCCACATAAGCAAGAACTCTCAGCCATCCGCAGGAGGACCTAGATTAGCTGCAAGTAGCCCATTTCCTGAGTGTGAGGAAGATGCCATATACATTTTAAAGACGCTAATAACACAGACTACATCCCCAGTAGCAATACTAGTAATAGTAGTAACATTTTGTCTTGCAGGGGTTTGTATTGTGAGGAGCATGGCAGGGCATGGGATATCTGTAGTTTAGGGTTTGGTTCTAAGGAAGCTGGTCCAGCACTACTTTTCAAATATTTAACGGAGGCTTCAGTAAACCATCTATCTGTTTTCCTAAACCATTATACATTACATTGTTTCATGAAAAAGGTAACATCTTGGCATCATAAAAGTAAAATGAAACTAAAATATGAAAATCCTTAGCAGTACCAATTGGTGAGTTCTATCACAAAACACAGCTTTTCTCTGTGTTATTATCTGCTATTTTGGCTGGATAAAATCCATCTATTTTTAGACTTTCAGTTCCTGTTAAAATCCCACAGCCCTCCTGCTGATTGTTTTTGTTTTTTTATTATTCAAAATCTCTTCCCGAAATTCTGGTACACAGAGATGTGCAGGCACCAAGGCAACAGGGAAAAAGTAAAAAAATTCTTGGTCATTTGCTTGCATAATGAAAACTTGCCCTGAAACCACCTGTGGTTTCAGGGCCAGTATATTCTGGCAGACTTCCCTGATTCCGTTCACACACCAAGCAACAGTGTAGAAAATGCAGAATAGCCATAGAGCTAACCTTGACCGCGGCTGCCACTGTGGGCGGCTGATGGAGGAGCGGGGGAGTGGAAGAGGAAGAGGTCATGAACTGCCCCTCTGGTACTAAATGGATAATTCAACTCTATTCCACTAAAACACCTACCGGAGCCTGGAGGCAGTAGAGTTTGTACAACAGCTCATGCCATCAACAACATAACAAGCTCCATCACCTCTTGGAATAAAGGTATGAAATGGTGGGGCAACCCCTCCACATGAACACCTCCTACCCCCACTTTCTTTTCTATTACTTATTTCTACCGTTCTGCCTGTAGCTCGATACAATCCATCATCTTCTGCTGTGGCTGAGTCTCCTCAGTTTTCATGAGTGCTAAGTGCACCATATGGTTTCCCTGACAAAACATTTCTCCTCTCTGACTCCAACTCTCTCTGCCCCTGTTCTTTTGACCTCGTGTTATTAATAGACAAGATTCAAAGCAAACCACTTAGGGAAAGGCATGCTTTGTTATCACACATATAAAATACGACAGCAAAGGCTGAACGAACGGAAGTCAATAGGATCCTTTCTAGCTGTCCTTGCCTCCTACTGTGTTTTCATTTAGTTTTCATAGCGCCTTTAATTTTACACAGCCTTTTTTGCCATATATTTATACTGTACTCCATGGCTCGGGCTTTTGCACTCTACTTGGATGCTTCTAATACTACTGGTTTGGCAAATATAGATTTGCATGTATTTCAAGTTGCGCTCCATAAGAATAAAAGCCAAAAATGTAAAAGGAATGTCCCAGAAAGGAACTCTTCATCTAGCCGAGGAAAGAAGAAAACGAAGCAGTTCTTTGTGCATTATCGATAGAAGGCTTCTCATGGAAGACACATATTTTATGAACCTGTAACTGAGCAGATTCTGTGTGTGTGTGTGTGTGTGTGTGTGGGTGGGTGTGTGTGTGTGTGTGTGTGTGTGATGCCTAGCAGCAATGTCTACATCTTTTGAATATGTACAGACATGACTTTATTTTTTCAACTCAACACTTCCTGTATTTACTATAAATTAAAAAAGCGTTTCTGTTGACAGATTCCGTGGACAGATTCCCTTCAATCGTTATGCATACATTAGTGGAGCCCCGACTCAATGAGGAAAGACAGGGCTGGCAGTAGCTGTGCGGACACCCCATGCGTGCGAGCTGCACCAGCTCAGCGAGGTAGCCGTCGCACACCGGCAGAGACAGGCGGTGTGGCCCAGGCATAAGCAGTAGGCAATCTGTTCATTTTTAACAGGGGGCCCAATGACGGCATCCCCCCTCATATCACCCAACGGCTGTAAGGCATGAACTGCATTTCAGCATATTAACATGTGTGCATAACCAGTGTTTGTTGATTGATATATTTTTGCCTTTGCGCCTTCAGTGGACAAACTGGTCCGGTACGTAGGTGCTCGGAGCAGGTGGCTAAACTCTTAAGAATACGTCTTCCGGTAACTCGAAAGTTGTCTAATTTACGTACTTTGCTGTGTTAGCTTGCTTGCAGTCACAGAGGCTAAGCTAGCTGTTGATGGTCAGGGGCCCTTTGCTGCATGTCACCTCCCTCTCTCCTTATCCCGCCTTTCCTGTCTCTCGCTCTCTACCGTGACGTCAGAATAAAACAAAATGTCAATGTTGTTTTTCACAGTGTGTTTCCACCGCCCCCAAGTGGCCAAAAGAACCTTTGAAGTAGCCAGGCCGAGAAATGGAAAAGAGTGTGACGATTAATGGAACTAATTACCTCTGGTGTTAAATAATTAGATAAAGCTGCTACTTTTTCAGTTATTGAATTCAAACTAAAAAGTAACTCTTGGTATTTTTTACATTAGCCCATGTAGTATACTCTCTCCATACGTATATAAGTTGCGCACTTGATAAGGCTACATCTGAAGGTCTTTTATCCACTGTGCATGACTTTATCATTGAAAAGATGAAGGCTTCAAGCACATTTGAAAAACGCCCTTAGTGAAAACCATCCTCGGGTATTTCTGAACAGATGCAATGTTGAGTATATTGCATCATCACAGATCCCTACCTCAGGATGTACAAGGATTAGTCACACTACCATTTATCCGTAATTGTTGTGTGTTGTTGTATCCTATTTTAATGGAAGGATTAATTTGTACTTTGAGCTGGCTTTACTTGTTTTCTCTGACAATATGTGTTCATCCCTGGCTTGCTGAAAGACCTGTTATGATATAATGATGGGCTGCACTTCTCTGCATTGCTTTTGTGTTGCACTGTAACAAAATCTTGATAGCCACTCAAGATTTCTCAGGCGCTGGCATTATCAAAAGTGACACGGAATGCAGTCACAATCAATATTCCAGGTTTCTTCAACATCTCCACTCAATATCTCCCACGCGCTGATTCTCGAAACTGAGCACACAGCAACTAAAATGTGCGATAAAAGCAGACCGAAGCGCAAAGGCAGCCAGACGGTGGAACTGCCAAAACATTAATTTAGGAAAATCATTAAGCCACCTTCAAAGACCTTATCGAGGCAACTTGTTTCTCTGCTGCCTCAAAGGGGTAAACATATCCTGTCAGCAGCGAGACAGTTTTTTGTTAAGACGCTCACAGTTTTGTTAAGACGCTCACTTGTGTTGTAAAGTCAAATGAAGGAGAGAGAAACAATCCGTCTCATGTAGCTCATTAGAGGAGAGATGAGCCGGGCGCTCCCAGCAGAGTAAGACCCATCAGCTGTCAAACACCTGCTTTCCATGTCTGGGAGACAGGCAGACAGGGAGCCTCGCAAAGCTGAGTGCAAACAGTCGGTGCGACTGTAAAACATCCAAAACAACATCAAGTGGAATGTGCCACATCGTTACGACCAGAACCCATTCCACAAGTACACGGCAATACGATATTGCGGCTCTGAGCCTTTGTTGGGATTCAAAGCGTCTCCACCGCCTCAAAAACAGAGGCAAACACCTGATGAGGGCTTGATTCTCACAAGGGCAAGGACGTGCCGCCATTCCACCCCCTGACTCGAATCACCTCTCTTTTCCCCCCTCTTTGTTAACCCCAGGAAAAGGTCAGGCTCAGTTAGGGATTCATTAAGTCTACTTGATCCACGCCAGAAGTGCAAAGGCGAATTGTCCAATCAAGCTTACGCCTGTCCCAGGGGAGCTTTAAGGGATAGCCCACCACTTGGTCTTTTTGACCGATCGCATTGATCATTTTCACGTCAGAGTAGTTGAGATAAAAGACACACAGGCTACAGGCTCACAGGCTGCCTCTGAATAATGGCTGCTTTCAACACATAGAAAAGCAACGCATTCTAGATGGGAAATTATATGAAATAAGGCATTCAGATGGATAGTTATTTGGATACCCCCCCATGTCTGTCTTAGATACAGCCCAAATAAGCAGAGCCTTTGTGATATATAGCCTATATCCACCCACCCTCTACCTCCTGGAAAATAACTGAATCTGTCCACAGTTTCACTTTTTATTAATAACACCAGGAAAATCTAAAATCTTTCGACAGTGAGAAAATGTCGGAAGTGCATTTATTCTGTATTACGCCTTACTTCTGGCCAAATTCAACCCTTAAATCACACACGACTTCGCTTAAGAGGAAAGCTCATTTTGTCAGTAAGTAAATGATCTTTTCGCTTCCCTGGATTTGCCTTGTTTCACCAAGCAAGAGACTCACTCTTAATCTCTTCATGAAATGAGACTATAAACAATGAGAAATTCACCAGACATCTCCTATTCCATTCCACTGGAAAAAGGTTGAAGTTAGCCTTGGGCAAAGCTGTTAGTGCTTCATGCTCCAGCAATCTGGCAACTACTTCTTTTGGGGAACCTTTCGTGCAAGGGTGAGGTTGTGTGTCTTGCCAGGCGGCATGATGTGTGGTTTTTCTCTGTTTCTTTCTACAGTTTTGTTTTGAAAATCAATCCTTAGTTACGTGGCGTACCGAGGAGGAAAAAGGGGGAATGAGTTTGTTTTAGTTGTGGCATGGACACACTCCTCTCTTTGTGACTGATTGCTGCCTTCAAGGACTGCAAAATCGAATTCAGCTTGAATGTTGCAATGACAAGGAAATGTAATCCATGCGTGTTCACGTCCGAGTAGGTGGCTTATGAACAAGATGACACGTATAAATTGTTGTGCATTATTGAATCTTTTTTTTTTTTTGATTGAACTGAACTGATATTGCTTTCGAAATCAATCTCTTTCCAGAGATTTACCCTTGTTAGCCTTGTTCAGCTGAGTGTGGCTGCCGCTCTAGCTGACGTTTTTTTTTAAGCTCAGTAGAAATAGGTGCAACGTGCTGAATCCCCCACTCTTTCTGGCCTTCTTAGGATGGCGCTACATACCGTATGCAGCCTCCTCTCCTGTCTCCTCAGGCGTCCTGCAGTGGATCTCTCTGCTCATTAACCTTTGCGCTCCAGCATACCCCGGGAGGCTCCATTTTTTTGGGGCACATTTGCTTCTTTTATGTTACTCTGGTCAAGCAGTGCAATGGCCCCCGCACGCGAAAACCCGATCACTCCTTCTGAACCTCTTTCGCACATTTCTGCCTTCCTTTCTCTGCCTCTGTCCTCTGATAAAAGTCTTCTATCCTCCTGTTCTCCTCTGCAAACCACCAGAGGGTATCCTCTAACTCTGCACTGTCCTACCACATTAAATCAAATATATGTCCTCTTTGAGCAGGCTCTGCCTTATGCCCTCCTTTGCTACTTTTTCAAAGAGGGGATCTCATAGAAATTCGCTGAATGTCACACGCCAAGATTTTCCACAAAAACAGCTATGCACATGGAAGAAAACCAGCTAAGCATTTCAATTCAGGCTGTCAGCCGAAATTCTCAAACCAACTCAAAGTTACCTGTCTAATTGCTAGCGTACTACCACATCAATTCGGTCCCAAAATCTGATTTCCATAGAGACATTGACGATAACACCGAGGAATAGGCTAGGTCATATAACATTCAGCACAGCAAGAAATTCAATCCAGTCCAAAAGACAGTTTATGTCAGCGTTGTCATAATAAATCTTAAAGATATCAAGGCATTCCATACGGCTTATGTTTAGCCTTTTGTCCACATCTTTTATTAACGGTTTCCTGTTGGCTTAAGGCTGTTCTTTTGCAGACAACTCAAGAAGGTTAACAGCGTCTGTTCCTACAGTTTTATACAGCTATCACTGAAAGTGTCTTCCCCTGTCCACAACAATCTGAAGACACAGCACTGTGTGTCAGACACCGCATACTGTAAAATCCCTGCTCAGTATACAGGGCTCTGTCTACCAAAACATCCCACTTTGAAAACTGTCTCTTCTCTACTGCAATAAGCACTCCGAACTCTGTTATCCTTAATCCCTGTCCCTTCCACTCTAGTTGTGTGATATGTACTGACATCTGTTTAGGGTTTACTATGCCCTGTGCTAATACTGTGTACTGAGTTTACCTACTACTCTGTGTCAAAATAAATTCCGCTAAACCCTGTAGAGGGGTCATTAAACTGCGTCATTGATTTTTTTGTTTTTAGCCACGTGGGGGGGAAGAGGAACTCCACAACAAGCTGTTCAATTTAGTCTCTAACAAATGATCACTTTATAAAGCTAACGCTAGCAACAGTGGTGTTCATTTAGAGTCTGTCCAGTTAATGAATATCAGTCTATGTATACTGGCTTCCAACTCCTTAGAAAGACATCTGTGTTTTTAGCTACCTAAATGCTCTTTGCTCGTTGTTGGTTGCTAGCTGCTAACTTTGTCTGTCTGAGAGTGCCGAGACTGAACCAAGCAGTGAGTGTGCTGCAGAACCAAAACAATGAGCTGAAAGAGGCTTCAAAAGCTAACTGCTGAGCTAGTTCCTAACTTCCTCTGGCTTCATCACCATAAGTGACGTTCTTCACATTATGCATAGACATTTGATTCATTGTTAATAAAGAAAATGTCAGTTAGGGCAGCATTAAGGTAGAGTGAGTGTACCATTCACCACACTGCAAAACGGTAATTCAACTTAAGAAAAAATATCTGTAAAATCTTAAATGATCTCAGCAGCTAACAAGGAAAACTAAGGTAAAATAAGTGGGTAATTAATCTCACTCGCATGCGTTTTGACATCGTTTATTCATATATTTGCTACAAGAGTAATCTCCCACGCTGCAATTAATTTTCTCGAGGGAATGCAGGATCTTTAGCACAGAGTAGCAAGGCAGCAGCAGAGTTTGGGTCTAATGAAGCACACAGGCATCCATTTGTGTTCTGTTTTAATGAAATGACTAAACATTGCCTTGGGCTTGAATGTCAGCAGAGCAGTAAAGAATGCATTACATTGACAAAACAAAAAAAAAAGAGGCTTTTATGTCTCTACCCATCACAGGCCATGTAAAGTTTTTTTCTTTTTTTTAAATCCAATGTGATGAAATTGTTCTCAATATCCTGCCCTGAGGTTGCACAATAAAAACATTTGGGAAGCCCTTTGTTCCGCATTATTGTCTCCAGTCTTCAAAGACAAGCTTGATGAGCAGCCATGTGTTCAGTTGAAATATAGGGAGCACCTTGGCAGAAATGTTTCCACTTTGTAATTCAGTGAAATCATACAACATGTATCTGCCAACACCTATTTTACATTCCTCAGTGTCACAATAAAATAGTTTAATTGCTACACTGAGTTATTTCTAGTGCTAATATAGAAAACTAAAAATGATCATGAACGTCCTCTTTCTCTGAGTTCACTTTGCGCCTTCACCGTCTTTATCGCTCTCCATCTTTCTGTCTTATTCTTTCGCTACCATTTCTGATTCCGTTGACACCACATCACAGGCGCCCACTTTTGTCATTTCCAATGTCTTCCTTATCCTCAACAGACATCCTTGCCTGCCCCTTTCTTCTTGCCACCTTTATTTTCCTTCCCCCTCTGTGTCACTCCCACTTCCTGGGCCCCAGACTGCGGCTGTCGCTTTGCATTCTAATGGAAACGGGGGAGAAGCAGAGACATCCCAAACAAGGCCTTTCAGTATCATCTGCCTTTTCCCTCGCAACACCTCAGCAAAGTTCCTCACAGTTTGCCCTAACTGTTACACGATCTGTTCCCACCAATGAAGGTCTGAGGTGCCATCCAATTTGTTCTCCCCCCTCAGTTATCTCTTCCCTCCACCCCACCCAGCCCCACTCTCTTCTTCTTCCTTCTGACAGTGATTCTGCCTCATGTTTCACGAGGGCAATGACTATTATTCACATTCTTTGGCTTAGACAAAAGGTGCTTCTCTGCAGTACTTTGCAGCAGTTTTTCAACTGTCTTGACTGTAATGTGGTTAACCCTTTGTTAACTAATACGAAACAACAGCCATGCTAGTGGCTCTGTGCCACACGTGAACAGCAGTGCTTTGAGCTAAGTTCTTATGCTAGCATGGCAACATGCTCCCACTGACAATGCTAACATGCTAATGTTTAGTAGGTGTAATTTCTACCATGTTCACAGTCTTAGTTTAGCGTGTTACCATACTAACATTTGCTAATAAGCACTAAGTACAGCTGTGGCCGATGGGAATTATCATTATTTTTGCAGGTATTTAGTCAAAAACCAAAGTATTGGACCAATAGACCCC
Organism: Coreoperca whiteheadi; assembly: GCA_011952105.1. Classification (NCBI taxonomy): domain Eukaryota; kingdom Metazoa; phylum Chordata; class Actinopteri; order Centrarchiformes; family Sinipercidae; genus Coreoperca; species Coreoperca whiteheadi. Next base: position 29,481,292 of record CM022472.1, on the reverse strand, counting down.
TCATGGTGGTGCAAGAGGAAAAGTCAGGGGATCACCAAAGTCAGTAGAATCCATCCTCTGGGGACAACAAATGTCTAAAAAAGCGCAATTGCAATCACCCAATAGCTGTTAAGATATTTCAGTCTGGACCAAAGTGGTTAACCAACCGACAGACTAACATTGCCATCCATAGAGCCATTCTGCGAGCATTGATTTTGTTAGGCAGCATTGAGCTTTGGACAGGCAATCTCCGAGCGCACAGTTACCATCTTCAGTATTGTTAAAAACATAAGATTAGAAGGTTTATCCAAACTGCTTGTTGACAGTACTGTTGGCCTTAGCAGAGGCCCAGACATTAGAGCTGTGTGTTTGATAACTCCCTGTGGATGTCTGGAATCTAATTATGTTCAGCTCTGCACTCGCTAAACATTGCCGGGACATTTCTCCCCCTGTCACATCACTGTGCTTTCTGGGATTTCATCTCTTCCTAGAGAAAAACACAGATGACACTGATGAACAAAACGATGTGTTCAGGACTAAATGGGCCATGAACATTGTGGCCTGACCTTGTGCAAGAGTGCACATCCCTAAAAGAGAAAAATGCGCGTCACCTTTGTCAAAGCTTTGAAAAACTTTTCTCTCTACGCCTCTCTCTCTCTCTCTCTCTCTCTGTGAGACAGTCAAGGATGCCATTTAAAAACTTAGTGCAGTTCTCATCAATGAGAAAAACAGTGCGTGTTCAGCTGGAAATGATGATAACGGTGAGACTGAACCAAAACAGTAGAGTAATGGGCCGTGGAACCAAAAAAATAAGCTGAAAGTCACTAAAAAGCACTCTGGAGCTGAGGGGAACTGCAGAGTTGAGTGATCATTTTCTGTGGGTTCATCACTTCTTTCACATTACACATAAATATTTATCAGTGCAACTTTAGCCAAAATGTTTAAATAGCTTAATCCTAACCCTGCATGGGACGATGGTCTCAGTGTCAAAGTCCTGTATTGCATGCTGCTAGTGAACATAATCCAGGCAGCAATTACATGTCCTTCAAAACATATTTGGGAAACCATGAATTACCATATAAACATATTTTTGAGAAGATAGGATCCTATCCTTATAATAATAACAAGGTTTTATGGTACATTGGCAAATAGGCATTTACTGTAAAAGAAATACGATTAAAATGAAAAAGAGAATAGCGAAAAGTATTTAGCTTTTTATTAGTCTATTCATGAGGAGGTAGTGTGCTCTGTTTACATACGTGGAACAAGAATCTAACATGGCAGCTGGATTATGTGCTAACAAGAGTGCATTTTTGCAACACATCTAAAATTAGTATCACAAAATGGGATTATGGAATAATTATTAACAAGAAAAAACATGGAACTATGTGGTGCCCTGGCACTCAATCTACTGAATGTCTAAACAGTGAGTAAATAAAAAAAAGGTCCTATCATTAAATTTGACACTGACTGTCCTCTAAATGTTTCCTTATAGCTTCCAGTTGTATCAAGAGGCACGCTAACCAGTTCATGCATGTGAATGTACTCATCTGATTTCGCGTGGCCAGTTAGTGCGATAACAAACACTGTCACAGGAGGATCGTTTCATGGTGACCTTTACTATATGGCTCCTCATCTGCACATCTAAGCGTACAGTAGTTGAATATTATATACTTGAGTACATCTCCCTAACCAAGTGCATTGATGTGTACAGTTGATTCACTGTTTGGATTTGCATAACAAGTCACACTGCACAAAGGGCTGGGGAGCCATGTTAGGTGCTGAGCTATGAAGCACTGAACAAATGGGAGATTGGGGCTGTTTTACAAATTCATTGATTCTCTCCACACTCTTGTCAGTGGGCACCTTAAGAGCAGTGTGTAATCAGCTCAACTGAAAAACAATAGCTCATTAAAGCTGCTCAATCGCAAACAGAAATATTTGAGTCATGCTGAAGTGTCGTCTTTGGTTTCCATTTCCAGCAATGTTCACAACGTTCGATTCATTTTGTGGAATTGTTTGTGACAACACGCAAAAGATGTGAATGGTAAACTCTTCTTCTCTATCTCCTGGAATGACTTTTTAAACCATCTTTTACAACAAGAGCTTCAAGCCACTTAGGAAAAGAGTATTTTTGTATTTTCAATCAGCTGATATTGTGCATACAAAGGGGCCCATTGTGCATCTCTTTTTTCATTCTGGGTCGTGTCATGCCTGTTTTTCCATCTAAATTCATACTGTTCACAACTATAATCTGGTAGACTTATCATGTTTGACTGTTTTCTCTGTACTGTGTCTTTTTTTGTTGCCCTGCTTCCCTAAAGTTCACATCTGTAACTGTCCAAAAGTCAAAACCTCACCCACATACTGTGTGGTGCACTTCACTCCCTAAGAATCCTTCCTTTTATGATGACCTATCATTCAGCAAATGAAAAGATAGCAGAACACATGGATACCATACTGTGTCCAAAGTGGCTTACTTACAACATATAAAATGCATTTCATTTAGCAACAGTGTTGCCAGTTAGTTTAAATACACAGTTCTACAAATCCTAAGCTGGTGTATTACAGAGTCTCCTCAGAATCTTCCAATCTACATTTGTTTATGAAGTACTAACTTACTATACACATAGAACATTTGAGACCATCACTAGTTTCCATGATAAATCTTTAGGAGTCAGTAAAACGCTCAATACTTGAGGACTAAAGTTGAAGCATTGACTCTTTATCCATTTGCAGAGGAAAACTTTGAGACAAATGTTCCACTATCTGCAACTGCTTTAGAAGAGTAAGAAGTTTCTTCCATGGTTCACATCAAGGGCATGTGTCAACAAAATGAAGCATAGCAGGCAGCATCAAACTGTATGGTAAATGATCCATGTAATAGCTGGGATGGCTAAAAGAGGACCTCCAAAACTACTATGGGACAAGATGGAGTCTGTTTTTCTCCCTCTCCATTTATCTGTTTCCAGTCAGTCAGCATTGACAGGTTTCAGCCTCCACTACCCCATACTCCTGGATTTTCAGGGATTTTGTTGGGCCTGAACTGGGAGTTATAAATTGGTAGACCAAATATAGCAGCACTTCGCAAAGCCTGTCGATAATTGTCCTCATCTGGACAGCATTTCGTCTGGCTGATGAAATAATGATTTCAGCCCCCTTAACAACCCTTACAAGAAAGCTTGAGTGGAAGAGGGCTTGACTGCTCACAATTCACCCAGGCAAGGGTTCATTTTATTCTTTATGATTTTATTATTATCAACTGACTTGGTTTAGGCCCAGCTTCCTCTCAATTGACTCACACGGAATGCCAAATATCATTGCTAGGAGGCGTTCCATCCTAAACTAGCTGGTATCCACAGATGGAAAACCTATGGTCAGAATCTGAGACTCTCTCTATCCTCTAAAAGCTTCCTAACAAGTTCAGGGATTGAGTCATCCCCATTGTGAAAGAGGAATTCCTTATCTTAGAAACCAATTAATAATAAGAATAAGAATAATAATCCATATATTTTATATTTATACAGCACATTTCTAAGTTAAAAAGTGCTGTACAAACAGGGTATACGGTTAAAACAGTAAAAACAATCAGGGTTACACCGTGCATTTATATAGCAATAGGCAATTTGATCATTTTTAACAGGGGGGATGGGATGGCCCAATGGGATTTTGGTCATTTTGCTAACAAGGAGGATGGCATCCCCCCTCAAATTGCCCACTGAATATGGGAATAGGTGGGGCTAATAGGAGGGTCCCAACTGAGGATCTCAGGTTATGTACAGGCTCATAGGGACAAGTAAGTTACAAATATAGTTGTGGCCCAAACCCTACAAAGTTTAAAAAAATCTGCAATAAAATCTTTAAGTCATCAAGGGATCAAGAGATTGCTTTTTTAGTGGTGGCTGGATTCTTGCATGTTTAAAGCTGGTAAAGAGCCAGCGGAAAGGGAGCAATTAAATATGGACAGTATATTGGAGCCTACTGAATAAAATTCCTCTTTAAGAAACTTGGGGGGAGTAGCATCTAGTGGATAAGAAGAGGACTTCACCTGATGAATAATGTCATGTAAGGTTTGACAGTGACATTAAGTCGAAATAGGTTAGCAATGCAGGGGGACTGTTTACAAGGGAGAAATCTGCAGCCTGATCCCCGCCATCCCGATGTCAAGGGAGATTTGAAGATTATATTTTTCTCACTTTCGTTCAGATTACCTTTTTTGAGATCCTTGATTTGCTCATCAATCCATGGCAGTGCCTTTGGTCTAATAATTTAGTTTCTAAAAGGAGCAATAGAGATAGAATAGAATAGAATATTTGTGCATGCCTTATTAAAACAAGAGATAGTCCCTCAGCTGAGAGTTTTGGCTGATGGTACTGGGAGGAGTGGCGAAGAAGGCCTAGTGGAATTGCTGAGCTGAATTTGGGTTAAAATGACAAGATTGGAAGCTAGCAGTGTGTTTGGGATAGGGCACAGGGAGTAAGGACTCACAGATGACAGCCTTGTGATGAGAGACAGACTAGTAGGTTCAGGTTCGCTAGAGAGAAGGTGGGGCCCTGCGAAGGTGCAAGTCAGTCCGAGTTTGTGCTTCGACACTGACCAATATTAGATGCAAGTTGGCTAACTCCAACAGAAGCCAGCAGAGAATTTGCTGCAGCACATTCATGCTGCAATTTATCTTAAACAGAACAAGTGTGTAAGGTTCGGAGTCAAGGACTGCATCAAATATCCACAGTGCCTGGAGCACACTGGACAACGCATAGGTGCTAGCTGTTAAAACTCATCACACGCAAAGCATTATTTATTTACATCAGAGAATTCAAAATAATAACTCAAAATCACCAGGTGGAGGTGCACAGTGACAGCTGTTTATGGTTAGCAGCTTTCTCTCTCTCTTACCCCTTTTCCACCAAGGCAGAGCTGGTGCTGGTTCGGGGCCAAATCGGTTCTTTTGTTTTTCCACCACCAAAGCACCAGCTTCGAGCCAGGAAAAGTGGTTCTTAAGTAGCATCAAATTGTTGCTGGTCTAGAAGCAAGAACCGCTTACTGCAGTGGCTGGGGGCGGGGTTACCGTGACCAACAAGACGAACAGTTTTCATTTATGCTTCTTATACCAATGCTTAATACATTTTTATTTAACAGCAATGTGATCTTTTGTCAGCAAAGTTGAGGGTAGCAACATGCTGAGGCTAAAGTTGACATGTTATTGTTAAAAATAAATGTTATGCACATACCGTTACTCTCGCTTGTAATCTCTTACGGCGAACATACATAGCAACGCAACATCCGCGATTGTTGAGGGTGTTTGTGTTTGGCGCTGCCCCGCTAGCGTAACCGGGAAAGATGTGACATATACAGTCACGTAGGACCTGGCTCTGTAGCCAGTGGAAACATAAACAGGTTCTTAGAAGGCTCCTCATTTGAACCAACTCCGAACTGGCACTAGCACTGGCTCTGAACTAGCACCCGGTTCATTCTGGTGGAAAAGGGGTATCTGACTGTCCCTTCACATCCCTGTCATTTCCCTTCTGTCTATGGATTGCTACAATGGAGGGGAAATGGAATTATGGCCGACAGTACTATTTACTACCACAAAACGCAAGCAGGCTAAGAAACCAAATTAAATGACATGTTCTGTCTGTCTGTTGATCGCCTCCGCTCTCTTTCAGTGCTATGGACAGACACACGCACCCCCTAATGTAGCCAAACTCATTTCACCATTTCATAGCACAAACGCCCACCTGTTTAGCTGTGGGGCTCACAGAAATCATGCCAAAATATTTAGAGTCGAAGTCTTATGGATAAAATGTTGGCAAACCCTTTCCTGATTTTAATTTAGCATTAAACAAAAACAGAGCAAGCAACATGGGTATCCCAGTCAAGATCTCCTTATTCCTTCTTCAAGTCCTAGTTCACTAACGTTTAAGTACTGGTGTCATCCATTATTTCTGAGATAAATATATGGGTGGTGCTAAATGACTAACTCTCTTCTGATCAGTGTAAGTCTGTTATGGTCATGTTCTATATTTTAAATGTCCTAGCAGTTTGGAATTGTTAATGGTGGATATTCTTTGGCTTATTTTATTCCATTTCCATTTTATACTTACCTAAATATTAATATGACTCATCCTCCAAGAGACATTACATTATCTATACATAGAATTCCCATTTTTGCGTATGCACTTCATATCCAGAGAGACAGCCGTATTCTTTACAGTTTGAATCAGAGCTGGTAAAAATTTATGAGGATTTTAATATACACAATCATGTCATCTGTATATATGATTGTATGACATTTTCCCCATTGCTCTGTGAAATGAAAGTAATATTTATTTTCAAATGGTGTACTAAAAAGAACGAACTGAAATAGAATCTTTAAATGGCGTTTAACCATGGTAACAATGTGGGATTAGTTGTAGCAGGAAAGTTATATCTACAAATAAATCTAGCCCCATATTATTAGTATCTAATTAGTCTTATTTTCTTTTGTAACATTCATAATTTAGTCCCCAGCTGTATGCTGTTCGCTGGCCCAAAAGATAGAATATATCTAATAAATCCATTTGTGTAGCTGGCCTTTTTTTCTAATTCAAAAGGTACCTGCAGACACTAAACAAGCATGGATCGCTAGTTAGTTAGATTCCTAACACTTGCATCATTTTTGCCACACAAGAGCCTTTTATCAAATTCCCTTAAAGAAAATGAGGAAACAGCTGCGGGAAATTGTATATATTATAATTTGGCTGTTTTTTACCAAGAAGAAGAGAAAAACAGATGTAGCTAAACAACTTCAAAGCCCACTCTCAAATTTCAGCTCCTTAACACAAATTGTATGAAATAAACAGTTAAGACATGAATATCCGCAAGTATACTTGTGCAATCAGAGAATTTGTGTCAGCTTACTGCCTGAGAACATGTATATGAAAGACTCTGAACAGACTGAGCTCATGCACGATTTAATATATAGTTAATGTGAAGTGTTTCAACGATTCTTTTCTGAACAAAGTGATTTAGTGGATGCTTGGTAAACAAGCACCTGATGTGCTGAAAGAAAGCACTTCTGGCAACAGAGTACTTTGAGTGTTCTTACTTATACCTCTTTGTAAAGTAATCAAACTCAATTATTTCAAAGTGAACCAGCTGCAAATGAAGCTCATTTCACTCAAATTTTATAATAGGAATTTCAGATCTTTCTGGTCCACTAGCATTGATACAATATGTCACATCGCCAGTCCTTTGGAACTCACACCACTTACACTTTTATGATACACTATCATAGAAGGACAGAAGTAAAAACGTGCAATGCAGTAAAACATAACCGAAGCCCAAATAATATTTTTTTGGCTCTGAGTGTTTGCCAGGCAACCAGCGGTCCTGTATCTATATTTTTTATAATATATTGCATTCATTAGTGAGCTTTAGAAATGCTGTTAGGTGGATTTTTGTTACCGTTGGAAAGAGAACAGCTCTCATTTTCCCTCTGTTTCCAGTCTTTATGCAAAGCTACTAAGCTTCCCTTTCAAGGGAACTTCAGTGCTGCGTCAGCTGACGCTATGGGGAACGCCTCCAGCGTGACGGCCTCTGAATCTCTGTAACAACTTAGACCAATCTTGATTGGGTTCGGCGTCAACACGTGACGCACGCCGGCGGAACCGGAGGTATAAAGGGAGCCGGCTTCACTGTTGTCGTCAGTGCGTGTATCCCTGCCCGCGCTATATCCCTGACGGCGACACCCACGATATGTGTGCGGCCTGTTTGGGAAGAGAGCATGCACTAGCAGCCCTCGAGGGGGCTGGCTGTGTGCATTGTGAGCGTTTCCCGGTTAGGAAGCTCCGCTCTCGGCTGGCACTTTTCGAGGAAGGCGGCCAGCTCTGCTCCCCACGCGGTAAGGGACCGGCGGTTGCTGAGGCATCCCGGCGACTACTCTCCTGGGGATCGCAGATGGACCTTGGCGATGAAGGTGAGACAGCTTCGGCTCTTTCTTTCCCTTCATCCGCGGGTTCTTTCTCTCGCTTTCGGGATCCGGAAGCCCGCACCGAGTCTGCGGCTTCTTCCGTCCCGGAGCGGGAGCCCGCTCGCCGAGACTCCGGTTCCAAGGAACTGGATGTACTCGGAGCGGAAGGCGGTGACATGGGGGGCTCGTCAGCCCAGTCTCCGCAGTATGACGAGCTGCTGGAGGTGGTTTCAAGGGTCAACCAAGTACAAGCACAAGTGATGGAGCAAGAAATTCACTCCCTCCTGTACAAAGGGGCCATAGAACAGATCCCCGACAGCGAGATGTTTACCGGGTTCTACAGCCGGTACTTTATAGTTCCGAAGAGAGACGGTGGTCTGCGCCCCATTTTGGATCTTCGTCGCCTGAACCGGCCTCTGAGGAGGCTTTGGTTCCGGATGTTAACGATCCCTATGATTGTGAGTCAAATTCAGTCCGAGGACTGGTTTGTCACGATCGATCTAAAGGATGCATACTTCCATGTCTCTGTCATTCCGGGACACCGGAAGTTCCTGCGGTTCGCTTTCGGGGGCAAAGCTTACCAGTATCGGGTGCTTCCTTTCGGCCTAGCACTCTCCTCCCGCACCTTTACGAAATGCATGGATTCCGCCCTGGCTCCTCTCAGACTCCAGGGGATCCGCATCCTCAATTATTTGGACGACTGGTTGATTCTAGCCCAGCTCCTCGCAGTACAGCATCGAGATGTTGTACTTGCGCACTTGAGGTGCTTGGGGTTGAGGCTCAACGCGAGCAAGAGCACGCTCACTCCGACACAAAGGATTACGTTCCTAGGAGTAGTGTGGGACTCAGTTACGTTGCAGGCACAACTGTCTCCCGCACGCATCGAGTCAATCCTGACTATGGTACTCAGGGTGCCGCTAGGCCGACACCTCACTGCAAGTCAGTTTCAGAGACTGTTGGGCCTCATGGCTGCAGCATCCACCGTAATTCCGCTTGGATTGCTGCACATGAGGCGACTGCAGTGGTGGCTCAGGGACGCCGGATTTTCCCCGAAGGGCAATCCTTTTCGCCTGATCAAGGTTACGCACAGATGCATGCGTGCCTTAGACAGGTGGAGACAACGGGCGTTCCTGACCCAGGGCCCAGTGCTGGGCATGGTGTACCACCGTCGCACACTCTCGACGGACGCCTCCAGCACCGGATGGGGCGCGGTTCTGGAAGGCCGCACAGCCTGAGGTCTGTGGTTAACCCCGCATCTAGGGCACATAAATTGCCTAGAGATGCGAGCGGTCTTGTTGGCCTTACAGCACTTTCTCCCAGACCTCAGGAACCACCACGTGCTTGTCCGTTCCGACAACATGGCAGTGGTTTCCTACATAAATAATCAAGGCGTTCTGAGGTCGCGCCCTCTGTGCAGACTGGCGCACCAGATCCTCTTGTGGTCCCGAGGGAAGTTGCTCTCTCTCAGAGCACTCTTCATACCTGGGTACCTCAATGTGGGAGCAGACATCCTGTCGAGGCAGGGGCCGAGGCCTGGGGAATGGAGACTGCACCCCGAGACGGTGCAGATGATATGGAGGCGATTCGGCAGAGCAAAGTGGACCTATTCGCGTCCCCGGACAACGCTCACTGCCCCCTCTGGTTCTCCCTTGTGTATCCAGCGCCCCTGGGGCTGGATGCCATGGCACAGCCGTGGCCGAGGCTGCGGCTGTACGCTTTTCCCCCGATTGCTCTGCTCCCGGGGGTTCTAGAGAAAGTTCGCCGGACGGGGACCCAGCTGTTGCTCGTGGCCCCGTTCTGGCCTGCCAGAATCTGGTTCTCGGGCCTGGTAGCCCTCCTGGATGGCCCCCCATGGGAGATTCCCGTCAGGAGGGACCTGCTGTCGCAGGGCCGAGGCGAAATCTTCCATCCCCACACGGGGAAATTGGGTTTGGCCCCTGAGGGGGACCACCTCCGAGCTGCCGGTCTCTCTACCGAGGTAGTTGAGACCATTCTACACTCTAGAGCCCCCTCCACGAGGAAACTGTATGCGGGCAAGTGGAAAGTTTTCACTAAATGGTGCCTGGAGCGCCATCTTGACCCAGTTCACTGCCCGATGGCTTCAGTACTGGAGTTCCTCCAAAGCCGGTTTTCGGCTGGACTCTCCCCCGCTACACTTAAGGTGTATGTGGCTGCGATTACGGCATTCCACAGTTTGGTGGATGGCTGCTCGCTTGGGAAGCACCGCTTTGTTACCAGTTTCCTTCGTAGCACCTTGAGGATGAGGCCTCCGGTTCGAGTCAGAGTCCCTCCATGGGATCTGACAGTGGTGCTGGATGTATTGACTAAAAGCACCGTTCGAGCCACTGGACGATGCATCGGACAGGTGTCTGGCCTTAAAGATGGCATTTTTGCAGGCCATGACCTCTCTCAAGAGAGTTGGAGATCTACATTCCCTGTCGGTGGCTCCTGCTAACCTGGAGATCGTTCCAGGCGCAGTCAGAGCCATCCTGCATCCTAGGCCGGGGTATGTACCTAAAGTACCCACTGAGGTGGCCCGGCCAGTAGTCCTGCAGGCTTTCCATCCTCCTTCAGTATCGGCGGAACAGGAAGGTGAAAGGCTGCAACTGCTTTGTCCAGTCAGAGCCCTGGAGGTTTATGTCCGGAGGACATCCCAGTGGCGCAAATCGGACCAATTGCTGGTATGCTTCGGGCCCCCTCGAAAGGGCTGCCCGGCTACCAAACACACTATTAGCAGGTGGATAGTTGAGGCTATCGCTTCGGCTTACGAGGTGCGCGGTTTGCCTTCACCTCTGTCGATCAAAGCCCACTCCACACGGAGTATGGCATCCTCCAGAGCTTGGTGGTCGGGAACCCCCCTCTCCGATATATGCGATGCTGCGGGATGGTCCTCGCCTCACACTTTTGTGAGATTTTACAGCCTAGACCGCTTACATAATCCGGGATCTGTGGCTCTCTTGTCTTGAAGTGTGCCCTGCTGGCTTCACACTCGTGACAGGCATCCCTTCAGCATGGCGGAGTTGGTACTGCGTTCCCCATAGCGTCAGCTGACGCAGCGTTGAAGTTCCCTTGAAAGGGAACGTACCAGGTTACGTAGGTAACCATGGTTCCCTGATAGGGAACGAGACGCTGCGTCTCGCTGCCATACTTCCGGCATGCCTGTGAGCGGCTTGCTTCAGTCGATCAGAAGGCTGACGACAACAGTGAAGCCGGCTCCCTTTATACCTCCGGTTCTGCCGGCGTGCGTCACGTGTTGACGCCGAACCCAATCAAGATTGGTCTAAGTTGTTACAGAGATTCAGAGGCCGTCACGCTGGAGGCGTTCCCCATAGCGTCAGCTGACGCAGCGTCTCGTTCCCTATCAGGGAACCATGGTTACCTACGTAACCTGGTACGTTCTGTTGGCTGTAGCCTTTTAAAATATAAGGCTACAATATAAGTTATATTTACTAAACAGATATTGTTATTTATGTATATTTGTTTATTTAAAGGGGATAGTGCACATTGTTGGGAGCTCACCACATGGGAAATAACTAAAGGGCCAACCTGTAAAACTGAAAGCCTGAAACAAAGAAACAGCGCCAACACCTCTCAGGTGACCTAACTGAACGTTGAACTTTAATCCGGAAAGATACGGATTTCTTCACAAAGAGAAGTATAATCGCTGCGCCCTGCCATCTCCTCACTAAGTCGAGTCAGCTGTTTCTGCTGCCAGAGGACCAGCTCTGCTGTTGAACCCGTTGACAGAGCGGCATCCCAGCCACTGTAGACATCCAAGCCTGAGAGGACTCCGCCAGGTAATCCAAATGGACTGACGCATTAAATCGCTACCAAGAGCGATCTCAATTTAAAGGGCTTGTGTCTGGGCAGAGATTTATAACTGTGTTATTTGACTTGTGGTCCCTGATACCAGGTTGGTGATTAGTAATCATTATTAAGAACTTTAGTAATAATAATTTTATTAATAATAATAAATTGCTTTGATATTTGCTAATAACCAAACCTGCCCTACCAAATTCCCCACTACATTAATCAACATTAACATTTAACAACATCAAGCAGAAAGTAAGTCAGCATATTTCCAAAAATGTCAAACAATTTATTGTCAGGACTGTGACAGAACATCAAACTCTAAATTCCTGCATTAACGTCAGATGCGCTACATTGGCACTGAACTTTGGGTGTAAATCCTGCCCAGTGAAATCATCCAAAATAAATGCAAGTCCAAGGATACCAAGTCTATGTGGGAGGCTAAAATGTACCAAATTTGATGAAATCTTGAAAGTAAAGATTCTTGAAAATCTTACGTCATACAACCGTGTTCAGGGACACATGCCTGACTTGAAATCTGATGGTAAAAGATAATACATTATGGGCAAATTAATAGGCATTTTAGAAGACAAATGAGACAATTCTGGCTAATGGGTAATGGCTCATTATATTGCAGGGTGATTATTCAGTGGAATTCAATTTAAGGGAATTCAGCCCAGAGAGTCATTATGCTCTTAGTTAGTCCCGTGTGTGCAATTGCACTGCCATGCATGATGAGAAAAATACCTAAATTCAATGAGGTGACCAGAGGGTCAAACAGGGTCAACGCAGAGAGAGAAATATGTTCTCTGCCGTGTGCACCGGGATCTCAGCTTTACACAACAGTGGCCACGGCAGCATGTTCATCTGCGAGTGAGCACAATATATTTGACTAATGTGAAAATTCAGTTCATGTTTTTCAACTATTGCATTTGCCTTGCTAACTAGCTGGACAGCTAATAGTAAAAGAAACATCAGTTCAACCTTGAGGCAGCCAACATGCAGCCTATGGCATACACTAATGACCAGCTGGAGTCAGACATGGCCTCAAAGTAAAAGTAGTGATGAAGAGGTAATCAGTTGATTCAAACATATATCTGTCATTATCTCCGTGTGGCGTTAGCATGGTTTTTAATTATGACCCCAAAGACACGTCTTTACCTGAAGTCAAATTAAGGCAAAAATGTGAAACAAAAGGCTTAGATTCATGAAGGACAAGTTGATTAAAGTTAAATTTACATCCTTCAAGATAATCATAAATATGTATATGCTGTTAGGCTGCGGGTCAATTTATGTATCTAAATTCCTTGAACTCCTTTTTTATATTGATTGCAAATCGCATGGCATGAAATGATTCTTGATGATTCTTTTTACTGTGGCTATATTTTTAACAAACATGTCAAAAAAGGAACACGTAGCTCTAAAAGTGTCAAGAGGGTAGGAAACATTGCTCCTAAATTACCTCAGTTCAGCAGAAGTTAGTGACGGGTTTACGCATAGAGTTAGTGTTACCTGTAAAGCAACGACCCTGAAACATCATTCTCCGCCGTGCAAATGCATGGAAAGATCTGACGCCCCCTCATGCAGATGGCACTGATTTGTTTCGGAGCCGTCGCTTCTTTTATTATCTTCCTTTTACATTTCTAGGTATCTATTTTGGTAAAAGAATGTCTTGTTTAGAGAAGCTCAATGAAAAGCTTCCCCAATTTACACTAAAAAAAAGGCAGGAAAAGCAAGCTCAGTTAAGATTCCCACAAAGTTATAGTTGATCTTCAGTCTGCTAAATATAAACAAGACTTTTCTTTTTGATCGATGTATGACGACATTATCTGTGATTATGTTTGTATCTTCCTTTGAGTACAGTGAGGTTATGTGCTCTTCATTTTTTTCCTGTGAATTTGGGAGTCTTAGTAAAGTGGGAGAGTGAAAATAATACATTTTAAAATCATATACGGTGGGTAGTTAATTGACTAATTCCAGTATTTTTAGATGGACCAATTACTATGTGTAAAGTGAAAGATGTTGCTCAAACCCACAGAGAATTATCATCACCTTAAGCTGGGCTCAGACTACAGGAGATTTAAAATCCTTACCGATTTTCAAATCGTGTTGCATCACGCACGCGAGGAGAAACTTCGCAGATCTTCTTCTCTCTGGTCTCAAACATGCTCACACGACAAGATTTGAAAATAATGACGCATTACACACTACAGGATATTATTAGGGTTATCGTGCCAGAGGGAGTGATGCACCACCTCGGGTGATCTCACGGGGAAGCAGATGTAAACAAAGTGGAGCAACTTGCTGTAAAACAAAAGAAGAAGACACGAGTCTGGATGGGAAAATGGTTGGGGACACGCGGTAAACACGTGGTGTCTATTCTTCAGCGAGAACTGGCGCTGAGATTTTAACTGTCAGTTACAATATCTTTCAACAGTGGAATGCTAGCTAATGGTAGCCTTAAGGGCTAGGATGTTAACCATTCCTTGGCAACACCGTCAGCTGCAAACGTTAGCTTTTAACACTTCCGTCTCCTTGTAGACTTGTCTCTCTCATTGACTATTGGGGTCCCGCTCGGAAAGTACTGACATAATCATCCAGATTTTAACTCGTAAATATTATCGGGGCGGCCCCGATGAGTCTGCGAGCTGTTGGGGAGGTTTAAGACTGGATCTGTAAACCCCTCACATTACCAGACAATCTGGGCCAAACATTGGTCCCAGACCACTACTCCTGTCGCCTGAGCCACGGCTTTAGGCTGCAGTTTCCCTCAGTTCTACGGAGCATTTTAGCGTCTTTCAGTAGCCTGGCATCGCTAGAATTCGAAAATGTGCCCGGAACCTCTCAGTTCATAATTGATTTCCAAGGGGTGTTATCAACGGGCGCAGACCTAAAGGACTCTGGACACAATTGGATAGACCTACAACCAATTGGTGCAAAGGAATATGTGACGTAGCGTACGTAGCGTAAAATATGTTTCTGAAAAGATTTGAGGCGGGAAATAAGCAATGCAGTAACAGAATCTTGATTCATATTGAATTAGCGCTGCCTAGTTTGACAGTTTGATCCGTGTATCGTGAGCCTGGTGCGTTGCACTGGACAGACCTGCAGAGTGGACGCAGGTCCAGACCTGCAACCAATCAGAGCAGCAAAACATGTGACTTTTCAAATCTGGACCGGTGACGCTCCTCTGTCACTTACTGTATCAAACCCGGCCTATATTAGATCAACGGTTGTGATTGGGCTGACCTCATTCACTTCAGGTGAAAATGGGAGGGTGACCAGCCGTATCTGCCAGAGCAAATGAAAAATGAGCTTGGCAGATTTGTCTGGTTCCCAGGCTAGTCTTTCACCCTAATTGTTTTTGTTTTACAGTCCGTAGATTTACCATTTTGTTTGAGGCTCCCTACTCTCATCAACAGCGTTTCCACACACAGCAGGCAGCTGTTTTCAGCGAAAAAACTCAGATGAACCAACTATGTGTTACCTGCCAAGCACGAAACGACAGACAGGCAATGTTTGCAACTAACTAGTGGACATAATGGAGCATTTAGCAGCTTAAGAGCTAGAGATATTTCCCTCAGGAGTTTGTGGAGCTCAAAACAGGCTAAAACAAGAGAAAATATTTGACTTATAGTCGCCAGAAACATGACTCCAAAGGAATGCTAATGTTGTTCTGTTGTGCTGGTATGGGTAACTAGGGAATTTGTTTCATAACACATTCACCGTATCAACTTTATATGGTGATAATATGTAAGTGTTGTGTTTACAGCTTGTTCTGCTGCCCCCAAGTGGCCAAAACAAATCAAGTAATACTGCTTTAAATTTGTATACTTTAAAGCCAAAAATAAATAAAGGATTCATTATTTAACCACCAGAATTGTAATCCTGGCATTGTAGAGACATTTTTGAAACAGCATTTAGATCTTCATTTTGGGAAATACAATTTACAAAAAAAGTAAATGAAAAGTAAAGTAAATGATTCAAAACAATTTCAAATAAGCAAACTTTCCATTAGAAATCTCTCAGAATTTTCTGATGGGGGTGCCTTAAGTCCACTGGGACTCATGACCTCAGTATTTCTAAAATCCTGGCTAAGGCACCGGCCACTTTTCACAATCTGCGCATGAAAGCATCACAGCTGATTGCCCGTGTGTAATCTGCACCGTCTCAAGATGGAAACCAAGCTCTACTGGAACTAAACTAATCCATGCAACTGTTAAATGCAATAATTTATCACCAGAGGATGTGAAATGTATAGCAGCAACATTTTCTAATTGTTTAGGGAATTTGCAGATTCTCTCCTAAGAGTGTTAAATACCTGAAAATCAAGTTGAGCTAAATGACAATTGGCAAAGCTCCTTGAGTGTAATACCCCTGGATCAGACTGAATTAAAAGGGAATTTTCCCACAAATCTCGGGGAAGGAATTCTTCACATCACCACTTTTATCGGCGTCTGTGTGTACAGTCTGCTCTGCCGCCGAAGTGTGAATCCGAAGCTATATACTCAGAATGGAGGAGCACTTTTTGCAGACTGAGGGACAGACGTTGCCAGCTTTGTCTCGCCTTTAAGCCAAGAATGCTAATTGGGCTATTTAAAGGCTGTCCATTCCTGGCACCAAAAAAAAAAAAAGGAAACAGTGTTTATTTAAGCTGCTTCCAGGATAACTATATCATGTGTCTGGTGGAAGACACATGCAGAATGTGGGATGACTATTAATTCATAGGCAATGTGGGATGACAGAGATGTCACGGACAGAATGTTGACCCTAGCTGATTGGCTTTTCTTTTTGTCCTGGCGATAAGAAGCATGGCTGATCTTTGAGGTTGTATCCAGTATTTCAATTAGGCTATTTCAACTGATGATGAATTGATGCCATATAACAGTCAGTCAGTCAGTCATTTTCTACCGCTTGTTCCCATTAGAGGTCACGGGTGACTGGAGCCTATCCCAGTGACTTTGGGCCTTAGGCGGGGTACACCCTGGACAGTGTCTGGACAGACATATAACATATAGAATATAATAAATCAGTTGATTTGAGCTGAAACAACTGCTAGATTTATGAGTTTGTGTGCACAGGCAACACACACACACACACATACACGCCTTCTGACTCACATCAGGCCCCACGCAGTTAAAGACAGGGTGACATGATGTGAGAGGAAAAACTCTCACTGCGGGATCCATGGTACAATTAATGAAGTGATGACATTATATATTTATTTGCAAGTCATTAGGATTCAGGGCCTGAGGAGTCACATCCTGTCTCTGCCAAGGCTCTCTAAGGAGCATTCATTTTGTTTGGTCTACATAACAAAGAGAAAAATTAAAAGCTGGCATAGAAGCCCTCAAGCTTCGAGCACACAAAGCCTCAAGTTTGCGTTGTTGCCGGAGAAGCTTTAAGCATGGAGAAGGAATTTTGTGACTGAATGTTTATAGATTTAATTAAATTACAAGATGAGACAAAAAGAAGCCCAACGGCAAAGCGCTATAGTGTTTAACAGAAGCCGGCTATGGCTATTGTTTGGAATGAACAGTCAGCTGGAATTCCTTTTTAAGGTTGAATTCTGCTTTATATTCTGTATAATATGCTGACTAGTAATGGTATCAGTGGGCTTATTAATTAATGGCTGTACCGAAGAACAATTCTCAATAGTATGATCTGGGAAAAGAAACAGCAAGCATAAGTGGAAAAAGAGAGAAGTACAGTGTTTGTGTGTGTGTGTGTGTGTGTTCAAGTGTTCTTTAATGAATGCTTGCATGTGCGTGCTATATTATTTATTTTTCTCTGTGAGCCGTAGGTGTGCAAACCCTCCATCTATACCGCCCCCTCCCTGCTCTTCTCATAACCCACAGGTGAAGAATTCAATTCAATTAAATCCATTGTTATTTATATAGCGCCAATTCATAAGAGAAGCTGAGTAGTGGGCTGCTCTGGCATTACAGAAGCCCTTCCTGTATGTTTTACTACTATCTTGCCAGACTACACGGGTTTTCGCGTTCATTCGGTTTCATTAGCGGGTTTGGGAGTTATACCATGGAGCCTTCTGTGTTTTGTTAACTTCTTTCTTCGAAGGGCAGTAGTCGAGTGGTGATCAATTGGTGATCAATTTGGGACGGACTGAAGTTAGCCTCGGAGTCATAGGAGCAGTACTAGGGCCTATCATTATCGATGTCCACATGAATATTAAAATCACCTACGATAATTACTTCTGTTTTAAGAACTAAACTTGATAAAAACTCTGAGTGTTAAGATGAAAAGCAGAACACCAACCAGGAACCACTATGACAAACAGAATTGGATGTAGTTCTTTACCAGGTTGGGTGTAAAAGCCTTAGAACAAGGCTTTCGAATGAGTTACAATGAGTTAGTTTAGGGTTAGAGTAGATTATTAGGCTTGAGTCAACGATGGCTGCATCTCCACCTCCTCGGCCGGTGCCTCGAGGAATGTGAGTATTAATATGAATGGGGGAAATGAATTCATCTAGGCTAACAGTAAGACAAAGTCAATATGATAATCTGTTATTGGCTCTTTATGTATAACTCCCGTTCTGTTAACTTTTGATTTAATTAAAAGTGCTCTAGGGGCAGACACCGACACTAAGGAATTTTGGTTGGGTAACTGCTCGCGACTCTGTCATGGTTTAGGTCCACTAATAAACTCAGCCAGATTTCTAGATATGAGCGCTGCGCCATCCAAAGTGAGATGAATGCCGTCTCTCCTAATCAGACCAGGACATCCTCTTTGCATGTGTACACACCGACTCAACATTCATTTTAGTGACCTTCGACTGCCAAAATTGGGAGTCATTACCACAGACGTGAATAACAATCTGGCTATTTACACTTATCCTTAGCCAGCAGTTTTAAATAGGATTCCCTGTCACTGGTTCTGGCCCTAGGAACATGTTTAACTATGGGCGCTGGTGTCACTAACTTCACGTTTGTCAAAATGGAACTGGAAAACATGAACTGGTTGGTGGTGGACCGTGGGCTTCTGCTTAGGGCTATGCTGGTGTCCCCAGTGCGAGGGTCCGCGGGCCAAAAATGACTTCATTGCACATTTTGCGTTGGTGCAATGGCACTGGTGGCAGTTTTCCCCTTTCCGCTGGGCAAACTGCAAACTCTGTGACAGTTCACCCAACACGTGTCGCGGAGCTTGGACTCGCACCTCTGAATTTTTTAAACTAGGCGCCTATTCATTTCAACATGGACGCTGAAGCCAGCCGAGCAGGTTCGCCTCTACAAACACAACTACCACCCTTCTTTACAGCCAAATGACTCTTAATCATAGAGGGAGATCACCACCACACTGGCAAGAGAAAAGTGATTTTGGACTCAAGTGTAGAGAAGTCTGAGGGATTGCCATGTTAATGATAATGGCATTCTTCCAGTAACAGTCGTTGACCTCTTGCTTATTCACAGGGTATTTGGTTTGTTCGCCGCCTGGCGTGTCGGAGAATACTGCAATGAACAAGGTGCTGAGGATAAACGCCTCTGCGCATGCTCGCTGTTAATGCTCGCTTACTGTTGATACTGGCGTGAGCCAGAGGTAGCTTAAGCCACCTCTGGTCGGTCCACTCCGGCTACTGGGGGCTGACTAATTACAGCAGCTAACGTTTGAGTTCCCATGGTGCAGAACGGCGTTTCAAGTTCACTAAGCCTCGCCTCCAGCATGACAAATAAACTACATTTATTACATGTAGCATTATCACTAAAGGAGGCAGAGGAATAGCTAAACATTTGACACACTGAACAAGAGAGAGCAGGAGAGGGAGAGAGAGAAACCATTGCTAGCTGTCATCAATTAATCTGGTGACATAACATGCCCTCTGACTATACTGAGAGTTCATTCTCAGAGCGCCCTTGACCATGTGTATCCCCTGTGACAGAAGCCAAAATGTTGCCAAGCCCTGATATTGCTGTGCGGAAGGTGGTGCTAAACAAAGGGGCTTGTCCAAGTACTTACACTTTTTACGTTTAACAACAAAATGGCCTCCCCCACTCCCAAATACAACAGGTCTGCACCAGAGTGCCACTTCGGAAACCGTGACCTTTTCCACACGGAGTAAATGAGTTCTCAGTGCAGCATGTGAGCTTCTTGGAAAGCCAGCATGAAATGAGCTTAAGAGGTGATTAAATTGGAACACAGCCTGATTCAAGTTAGGGAAACAAGGGAAACATTTAGAGTGGATTTGAAAAAATCAATCCAGCACCTGACTGAACCAAACAGTCACGTTGCCAACATTTGTCACCGTGCTCCGGGATGCAAAACTTAGCATTAGCCACACACTGCAAATGCAATGACACAAGAAATGTTGTGTATCATTTTGGTCGAGTTTGTCTCTGTGAGAAGTGAACACACCCCCATGAAATCCACTTGCTGCATGACACGCACACGATGAATAAAACAGCGTGAAGCCTGAAACTGATTGGAAAAAAGACCAGAATCATAATTTGATGATGAAAAGCACTGAGGCTCGAATGCCCTACTGATAAATACTGGTAAACACAAAATCCCCTCTGCTTTATGCATATTTAGAAATGTACATTTAGAAAACAGGTGCTTTTACCTATATATATTTTGCACCATGGCCTGGGACAAAATCTACTTTATTGTAACAGCAGGTTCAATTCACACTTTTCCCCTTTTCTTAAAAGCAAAATGAAATTGAGGTACAATTCCCCATTCCTCTCCAACATAACATAGGCCTCCTCGCATTTTCTAAAATTAGTACGAACCCTCACCTCTCGTCCAGCTCCCAGAGGGCCAGTGGCCAGGTGTTGCAGGGGGTTACTGGGTCATCACGACGCTGGGAGGCAAAGCAGCGAGTGGGAACCAAGGCAGAAATAGGGTGAGAGAGGAATGGCGAATTGAAAGTGACTGAACCCCTAGTGGAGCAGAAGAACATGGGGAAACATGGATGCACTGTATAATTTATGGAATAGCTAGAGTAGCCATTCTAAAAATGTACAAAAGTGACATATCCATTCATGATGCATAAAAACAAAAGGTTTGACTTGAGTTGAGACGTAACATTAGGTGTTGTCTAGAATACAAAGCCATGAACTCTTACGGCACTGAGGTAGGCAAGGGTAGGAAGGTAACGTCAAAGGCAACGTCCAGCTTGAAAACCTATAGAGCGTTCCCAACCTTTTTAGTGCGAGAGATGAGCTCAAATGCACCATTCATCCACACCATCCGTTATTCTTTTTAAAAAAAAAAGGTTTTATGTAAGATTTCTGGTTGGGCATGTTGCCCTTTATTTTATTGTGTTCAGTGAAGGAAGAGAGAAATGGACGACATGCAACAAGTGTCCATGACAGGATAAGAATCCCCGAATGGCAGGTGTGTGCAACAGGCGTTGGTGGTCCATTTGAATTAACATTAATTACAATGGCATTACATATTCAACACTCTTAATTATTTCAATGTCGATATTGCTACACACATTTTATTCACAATGTGGTGAAGTGTCGGTGTCGGTCTCTCGTCCCCCCCAATACATTTAGTCAAGTTAACACTCATATTACCACTTTGAGTACCATTGGGCCATCATCACCTACTGGGTATAAGTAACCCTGGTTGTGAATCACTGCCATAGAGGACCTTTAGCTGGAAGGTAAATTCAACTGCCACTTCCCAAAGAACACGCCTGTTTATCCACTTCAAGGTTACTCAGCGTTTATCCCTGGACGGGTCGGCAACCTATGGCAGCGCCTCTGCTCTTTTATTCTTCCTCTTTCCCACTCACTCTCTACGTTTTCTCACCCATTCTTTCCTCATTTCCCCAGCTTTCCTCGCCATTAAAAAGGTCAGACAAGTGCTGCTACAAAGCGGGAGCATTACCGGGGCAAAAGCACTGCGAGTCTCTCGCTCGAAAAAACTGAGCCCACTCAGAAAATAATCTGAATTGTCAAGTCAGCCCGTGGATCAAGTCAGCCATAAGCAGTTAAGCTGATGCTTTGCAGAGAAAACAAAAACAACATAAGCACAATGTAGAATTAATGAATAGCAGCACAACAAAGGCTTTCTTTAGAAATGCATTATAATAAGGTTATTGATGTATTTCAGAAAATAAACCCACTGTCAAGTTATATATGAGGAGAAGCAACCATATATCACATTAAGCATATTTAGAGTTATGTATTTGAACACGAGATGATACAACACAGTTTAGTATTCAGTGTATAGTGAGATAATTTAAAGTCAAAATTATATCTATTTGCAGTATCCAATGAGCTGTTCCAATCTCTTCTCATCTAATCTCTGTTAAATCCTGTTCTCCCAAAGCGTGAATTTAAGCTGGGAATATCCATGTTGGCATGTAGTCGTGCATGGTGATTATCTGTTCGCCTCACCCACTACATAACCAAGAGCTACAGCTGCAAGTGCATTGGCATCGTAAAGTAAGAAGTCCAGCGCGAGCCAAACAATGTTTGGTAAAAACGCTGAGATCATTGGAGACGTGGGAAACGCACTGCAGCACAATCCAAGTTCGAGGGGTGTTTGTACACAGCGCTGACAGTGTGGAGCAAAAATCGAATTCGAATCTGAGGCATAAAATAGTGCAGCAGCAAAAATATTGGACTAAAATCTAAAAAATATATAAAGTATCTGCCCAGCCTGGGGTTTGCCCGTCAGGAAACTCCGGATCCAGTCACGCGGGGGGGCGGTGCTGGGTCCCAGGTCTCGGGGCTTGATGCAGTGGAGGGCGCAATGGTATTGAATGCTGAACATTCAAGAACAATACTTTCCGCTCATATCTTAAGATTTACGATTTCAAAGAGAGCTTAATTCATTCCGAGGAACAAAGAACAAAATGAAGAAAACGGGTCAGAATTTTTGTTTTTAAAATATTTTTGGGCATCAATATGGAAAATAACGGTCTTTTCCTGTTTTCATATTAAAGAAACAACAAAACCAAAAAAATCTTTCTGTTTGAGATTTTTTTCAGACACTTTTCTTCCCTGTGCTCAAAAAGTAGAAAACCATGTTTATGACAGATTATTAGACCAGAAATATCCCGAATTATAGGCTACAGTAGACCAAGAGTTGTAATTATAATAAAATAACCTCAGCTTCGATGCTAAAAAAAAAGGTCCACATCACACATTATCACATTTAGTGAGGGGGAGGAGATTTTCTACTCGTGTGCTGCCTTTGGGTGCGTGATGTCTGTTTGTAAAGTAGTGACATTAAGTTTTGTATTCACTAACTCGCAATATTTGCTTAATCCCAGAAGACTTCCTTCCTTAAAAATAATCCCAACACAGACAACTGCTACCTTGTCTCATTCACATGATCGCTTCTGGTGTGGAGCTGTGTGTGATCAAGATGCTTCCTAGTCGACCCCCTCCATCCACCGCTGATGAAGCTGAGGATGAGGATGCTCTTAAAGCGCCGCGGGCGGGTTAGTATTGGAGTGAATGGACGGCTGGAGAAGTTTGTCGGAGTCTAATGTTGCCACGGATGGTTTTACATTGAAAGCCCTGTACGCTTTACCAGGTGAGCTACTGTTTTGTGTGCACTTGTTCACGCCTACGTTCGCAACAGGCTACAAGTCCATTGAAATGTACCAATTCCAAAAGGGTTTCACAAACTTTTCCTTTGAATCTGCGTGCTCCCACGAGGTAAGTGCACGCTGCAGCTCAGACTGTGCGGAGAAACAGTACAAAAAAAACAAGAAACAGAAATAAGACTTGTTTTTCTTCTTTAAGAGATTGCCCATGTCAAGACGCAAACAAGACAAATCACAGTGGTTTTTAAAGCCTACAACAAACAAAAAATACGTTTTTCCATTTTTTTTTGTTTTCCGGCTTGAAATAATTGAACGGATGATATACACAGCCAAATGACATCCAGTAATAGTAAGTGTGCCTCGCTGTAAAAGCCTCCTGAGGACATAATTCGGGGCTGTTCACGCCTATTCATTTTGAGAGAGCAATGGCCAATGGGGGAACTCCAACACTTGACCGACTTCGTCTCTCAGTCAGCCACTGACTTTTGCCTTTGGGCGGCCCCCCGCCCAGCCAAAAATGTAAATCACGTGACATGAATCCAATGCGTCCCCCACCTCATGTTTGTAAACGGGTTGGGGAAAACATTAGAAACAACTCTCAATATAACGCAGTCGAGTTCAACATCACTGAACACTACAACCTCAACAATAAAAACATATTAAATTAATACTTCTCTGACAGTCTCAATGGAAACTGAACATTATGGTATTTGTAAAGGCAGGATTTCTAGAAGAGCTGTTGTATTGCATTAGATTAGATTTTATAGGTATATTGAATCCACCTCAGGAAAAGGTCAAAGCCAAAAACATGAGCAAGATATTGGCAAACCTTTTTATACTGTAAGGATCAAAATGTATGTGTGATGTGTACAAAAATGTACTGAATAGTAGGGTTGGGTATAGCGTTGCTATGACGATCAGCTCCGCCTACGTTGAGGGGGTACTTCCCGCTGTCTAAATCAAACAGCCGGATATTAAAGTACCAAAAAAAGGTACCGTTGGGTACCGGTGCCGTATTTGCATCGGTTCAAATGTGAATGGTACCCCAACCCGACTGAATAGTTTGTCAGGAACTGAAATCTCATGAAAATAGAATTGCTTGTTATATTAGGTGAAAAAAGTTATTACATCATTTGCTCACCATTTACATTACTGGCAGATTATTATTGTACATTATCAGTTTTTATTACATTTTTTAAATTACATAATCTGCAGTTATTACACGAGTTTCTACAAGCCACGAATCGCACAAAATGGAAACAGTGGGAAATTGATGAACGGTGCAAATGTTTTATCGGGCTTCCACAAAGTGTCATCTTAAGCGTTACTAGCAATTTAAGCTGGATGTTTCATACCGAAATGCACCTTGGGAGCTGTAGTTAACTTCAAAGGCCTTTGATTTTTTTTTATCAAAGAACCACAAATTTTCTTACACAGTTGCTCAACTTTAGTACTGATATAAGTCTAATAACTTTGCAACTCTAATGTAAGCCTGACATGTGAGGCTTAACCCTTAAATACTATACTTACACAAATGAGAAAAAAAAGTAAGAGTTATGGGAGGTGAGACAATGGACAGTATGTGTGGGAATGTAATTTACATTCATTCATTAAAACGGTTGCATCGGATTCCTCATTTATCCCCACCACTTAAGAAGTAAAAGTGGAAAGATCAAGGTAGAGACCTTGAGCAAATTACTGAGAAAGACAGAGGGAAAGACATCATGAGGGAGACGGGGAGGCAGAGGGGGGGGTGTGCGAGTTTGATTATACAAGCGTGAGGGCTGTTAATTACCACTACAGTTCAAAACAATCTCTCTCTCCTGCTGAGTTCCTCGCTTCGCCGTACGCCATCAGCCACATGGTCCGTCACATGGCAGCCCATTCATCAGGCTCGGGGGCCCGTGTTACGCATCGCGTCCTCATCACCCCAGATTGCTGCGGATCACCCTCTCACCCTGTAATTAGCTCTCATAGTCCAGCAGCCACGATCGAAGCGCTGCCATCACTGTTGTAGGAAGTGCAAGGCTCCTGAGTGAGCAGGATGAGTAGGATTTGTCGACTGCTGTCTCTTTCTTTAGTTGCAGGTCTTCCTGGAAATACTTCAGGTCTGATGCCAGCATCCAACACAATTCAAAGTTGGCCCCTCCTCCCAGAGGGAGGAGCTCAGAGCGAGAGAGAGGGCTCGAGAATGAATGAAGATGGCGAGCGGCGTTGGCGAGGACAAAGCAGTCAATGAGAGAAATTAAATGTCATTTTCCTATTGTTTCACAGCAGTTATGTTCCAAAGCACAAACAACATCGCCCGCACACCACCACGCAGCCCTGTGGGAAGGGGCCAGCTTCATCCTGTCTCCAGACTTCGTTTTAGAGCTGTGCCAGCGCTGACGATAAATCTACGACACAGACGGAGAGACGGAGACAGCGATGTAACCTGCTCGCTGCGTTTTTAGAGTCCTGACCTCACAGCCTGCGCGCTGTTATTGGCTGGGGGCTTCACACCACTGCCCAACGGTTGACGCCCGCAAACGTCCCGAACACAGCAAAATAATAAGAAACTGAGAATATACAGGCAGAGCGCAGGGTCTCTGCAGATAAAGACACCGCCCCACACTTTTAGTGGGTCAAAAAGTGATGATTGAGAAGAATTATTTTTGTACGAGTCTATAGATTGTTTTTTTTTAGGAAAATCTTACTTATTCTGCCTTTAACACTCCTTTAAATGGTGCTGTTTGGAGAGTACATTCAAGGACACTTTCAGGCAATTACTAGTCCTTGTAGGATTGCTGTATATAATGCTGACGTATATTTTTCATTATTATTAATGGTTCTGTATATGAGATTTTGAACATTGACGTAGCAGCAAACCACTATTTGCTAGATACAGTGGAGTAATGGCGTCCTGGGCAGAGAATGACGTCCCACTCCCTCTGTGTGTGTTGTCATCCGAGCTTCTCTGTTCTGTGTTTTGGTAGCCGGTCTGGCTGTGCATGCATGTTAGTGCATGTGAGTTTCTCCCTTTGAAATTGCTGGCTTTGAAGAGAGCGATATACAGTGAAGACTGTTTCTTTTGTCATCTAACGTGGTGAATTAAGGGTTTACTTTGACCAAACTAGATTTGGTTAATTGTTGGAACACTGGAAAGACTAACAAAGATGGTCTTGGTGAGTATTATTTTGTTTCTGTCCATTTTAAATGGAATGGGTTTCAAAACGACCTGCAAGGGAAAAAATGACTGTCTTTCTCAATGGAGTCTGGTGGGCCGTAGCGCCCATTCGGTTCGGTCTGAGATTCTAGTGCAACATTTAGTGGCAGTGAATGTCGCATACAGCACCGTTGAAGAAGTACATATTTGCTATAGGTCTTTCAGTTACTCTGGACCTTGACATGACCATGCATTCGATCCTGACTGTATCGTTCAGCGTTTTCATTGCAGTTTTTGAGGAACTAGTCCTCTAATCTTAGGTCACATGAGAATGTCAGCTCGGTCATATCATCCAATTTCAAAAACAAAAAATATCAAACGCTTGAACCTTTTGACCACAAGGTCTCCTATCCCGTTCGAGTCCTAATTTGACGTAGGGGACACAGTTGGAACACTCATGTGTTTAATCTGCACAAAAACCGAAGTGTAAAAACAACACGTTGCAGTCTTCTTTCTTCTCCTTTGCTTTTCTTTTTGTACAGTTCACTTTTCGATTCTGGGTCACGTTCGTATAAATTCAACAACTACAGCACAGTGTTTTGTTTTGCAGAGGAGGCTCATGGGTATTGTAATTTGCCATACCAAACTTAGGGAAAATCATGATTCTTCAGAAAACGAAGTTGGAATAATAAGATATGATGATTAAAAACTTAAACATAAGAGCATCATCCAAGAGATTCTATTCTTGTGTTTCTATGTTGAGGAACATAGAGGATATCAATTAAAGAAACCTACAAAATGGGAATTTAAAGTGGGGAAAAATACTTAATCATACCATAACCAGCGCCTCCTCCCACTTCTACAGACCTAATGTTCCATACGTGCCTCACGTGCCTCACTTGCAAGGAAACACCTCCTAAATGTATGTACATACCTGTGCATCTTGTAAAAGCAATGCATCTGGTAATCCTCCACGCCATATACATTCCAATCACACCTGCACATGGTCCGACTTTAAACAGCTTGCATACATATATGGTCTGTGCTTTGTGTGCAGTAGTTTATTTTTTGTGCGCTCATTGTGCTATTTTGGACAGAAACAATCTGCTAAGACCACTTCCTGGTATATGAGAATCGTCAAAATGAAGTAATACCGATGCTGATATTTTGTGCCAGGGCACAAAGATAAATGGCAACAGAGCTCACACGGCGGTTTCATATCTGTGCCAGGGAGGCATGGCAGCCATCGTCTTGGAGCCCGACCGTTTTAATGCTGTACTCTAATTGATCAGCATTCATCCCTCATCCACACTGGATTTACGGAGACACAGCCCACGGCTGCCATAGGGCTGCCAGACCTAAAGAGAAATGGCCGGAGGAGCTCTGCCGTCCACCATCCACACTGGGAGGTTCCAGACGCCGTCGCCACACAGGCTGCTTACTAATCAAGAGTTACGCTGTTTGTTTGTATACATCAATAAATCACTTCTGAGTGCACGTGGATGTCCATGAATCTAAAACAGGAGTAGATCTCTAATTGCCTCCCACAGGGCTGAAGCAAATATATACCACGGTAGTACCACCCAGGGTTTAATATTAGACTACGGGGAACAAATGCTTTGTTTTTAATTGCTGTATAACCGTGGCTTCTGGGGAGATTTTCATTTTTAGGCAATCTTGATAGCAAGAAGTGATCGTCCCGCGTGCCAGAGGCAAGGCTGCGGATTCATCAGCCACTTATTCAACTCCATGTTTTGAAAAAGTTCATTTCTTCCAAGTCCCTGTTGGAAGAAAATAGGTGTTTTCTAACTCAGGGATGAAATGATCCAACAATTAAACCAAACGCACCGCTAAAGACTCATGTTTAAAATGTCGTCCTCCGACGAGGGTGAAATGGGTCATTCCCTGAGGCTTAACCAGCGCCTTCCTAGGAGGGGTGGAAGGGAATATTATATGTGTCTAATGGAGAATGGGATATCCTCTCAAGGTCACAAAGTGAGACCATGATATCTGTAATAGACAGGAGGACCCTTAGAGGAGAGGAGGAGGTGCAGGAGCTGAGGAGATGGTTTAAGTTCCTGTCCTTGGGGAAATCTCCATCCATCTGGGGAGTCGCTGAGAGCGCAGCCAATTCACATGCTCCAACAGGCCCTTAATTTGAGGAGACATATGCCACCGCTTAGGCTTTTTGGAATCTGTTCACATGGCAGAAATTGGTTGTTATGGTGGACATTAGCTGGTAGACTAAATAAGGCATAAATAATGTTATTTACAAGTGATGTACACACTCTCTCCTAAACATGCTCTCTTATTTTAATCTCACCTCATGGATTTACACTCTATTATTGCCTGTGACACTAAGAACTATTGAATTTTGCACATTACAATATGGAAAGACCACTATCTGAGCACATATAATCCATGACACGAAATGCCCCTTGTTTTTCTGTTCGGGGATATTGCAAATTAAATTCACATAGTATTACTGAGCCAAATCCCTATTTGTTCCTGTGGATAAAACCTGGAGCCAAAACCGCAGGATCAGTGGTGATGGAAGTACTCATCTCCCACTTATGTAAAAGTAGGAATATCGCAATATAAAAAATACTCTATTTCATGTAAAAGTTCTGCATTAAAACTTTACTTTAAAAACACATAAGTATTAGCAGCAAAATGTGCTTAAAGCAGCAATAATGTATTTTTTTTGGTCACTTTGGGGGCACTGGAACAGGCTGAAAACATAACCCTGACATATTATCATCTTAAAAATTTGTCATGGCGGACACGTTAGCTAACAGTTGCGGATTTACAGATACAGAAGACACAGGGCAACATTAGCATTTAGGTTTCCACCTAACATATGTACGTCCAATAGTCACTCTCTTTTTAGCTCTGTTTCGGTCTCCACAAACATCTTAGGGAAGTATCTGGCTCCCTAGCAGGTAAATATTTTACTATTGTAACAAGCTAGTTGCTAACTTTGTCTGTCTGCTGTTTTGATGTTGGGCAGGTAGCGTACAATAGGTTTGTCAAAGCCTTTTTGCTTAAAACAGCTGCCTGCTGCAGCTGGAAACGGTTGATAAGAACCTAACAGTAAATTTTGCGGGCCATAAAACCAAAAAATATAGCTGAAAGATGCTAAAATGATCCATGAGCCTGAGGGAACTGCAAGTCGGGCAATTCTCTGTAGGTGTGTCATCAGGAGGAACCTCTTTCAAATTATATGTTACCATTTGATTTATTGTGCATAATGAAATCTAACCTCAATACTTCTTTTATAACTTAACTATGCCCACAGGAAAGAGAGAGTATCACGTACCAAAGTTGGCATCCAACATCTGGTGTCGTCATCAAATGTCTTACTCTTTGATCAAATCGTTCCTGATTTATTCTGGTTCTTTTTTATTGTATTAAATATCTAAATTTCTTTCTACTTCTTTGTACGAGTGCTTCTGCTTAGACATATAACATTTGAGGGGTTTTTTGGTTAATTGAAAAACACATTTTGTAAAAGCATGTGCTTATATTTCTCAAAAGTATCTCATCAAAGAAAGGGTATTGATAACAAATCGATACTAAATTTGGTATTTATGTGAAATAGGTATTTCAAACAATACCAAGTCTCAGTAAACAGCATGTAATGTTCAGTGTTGGGCAGTAGCTGCGCTAGTTACTAGTTACTGGCGTTACTAGTTTAACAGAATTTCTCTATAGCATGGTGGTAGTGTTGCTATTTTCTGAATCAAATAGTTAGCTTTCTTCTTTTATTGATCAAGTAGTGCTTGCCCAACACTGGTAATGTTGTAGCTGATCATGGTGGAGCTGACTTTATTTTCTTCACAAGATCGTCCTCCCCGAACATACGGGCGTATAGGTCGTCTGTGTAAGCAGCTTATTATGACTCATATTTACGCTTATTGTTCGGCTTCTAGTGGCCTTAGTACTTATGACGGGAGCAAAAGAGGAAGTCAGGTGAGGTCGTATAAAGAGCGACAAAGTCTACATAGGGAGAAGGCCTGGGTGGGTCAAGCACAGGACTTACACGTTAAGTCAATGTTGACCTTTTTGTGTACTAAGTACCTAAGTTACATACATACGTACGGTAAGTTAGGTAAGATTTTACTGACCACCTTTAAAGCACTTCGTGGTTCAGCTTCTAGCTAAATTGCTGAATTGCTGCTCCCCTATAATCCAGGGCGGAGCCTCAGACCCCCCCCCCCCGTAACTGTAACGGTTTTTGCAGTCAAGGCCCCTCAATTATTAGTAATTATCTTTATTGTTTGCGAGTTTTATTTTATTTCATTCTATTGCTGCATTATATTAATTGAGTTTATTTGCCTCAGTCCTGAATCGTTTAAATCCTGGTTCAGTCAGGTAAAGCACACTGAAACTTTGTTTTAAAAAAGTGCTGTATAAATAAAGTTGATAATTATTATGACTATTATTATTACATTCCAAGTAGTTTTGGTGCCTAAACCTAACCAAAGTGCGACTGTTTCGCAACGTTACCCACGTGTTTATTGTTACCGTGACAACGAAGGCCTGTCGCTGGTACTCTCCGACGGTCATGCATGTCGTTTTGGGAGCCATTGGCAAACAACTTATTCCGTCGTTTAGGTATGAGGACATGTTGTTCTTTACATACAGTCGAGTAGTGCAATCCATAACAATGCATCATATTTTATAAGGATATGTTTTTAATAAAAACATAATCTGCAAAGAAATGAGATCAGATGAGATGAGCTCCAATAAATGTAAAGGAGCACAAAGTATTTCCCGCTGAAATGTAGTGGAGTATACAGCAGCATAAAATGGAAACTCTCAAGTACAAGCACCTAACAGGAAATTGTATATTGAAATTATAAAATAAAGGAATGCACGTGGCTATGTGTTGTTGGTCCTCCCTGTGGTAGGGCTCCCTTCAGGGGTGGAACAATCCTCCCTCTTTGAATAAACATATTTCCCAGGGGTCTTGCACAGTCACCATCCGTCCAAGCTCTGTCTGCTGCTTACTGGCCTGAATAGTGGTAACATCTTAACGCTGATTATTCACACCCAGCCACTGTAGCGATAGAGTCACAGTGTCAACTTTGCAGTTTACTCTTTACAGTTGCTCTGAGCCTCAACTCTGTCCTACCGCAACACACCACAGCAGTGGGAGAAGTCTTCTACTACAGTGGCAGGCCCGTAGGGAGCTCGGAAAAGTGTGGAGTGGGCTCTTTCAGCAATTACAGTCCCAGCCCCCACCATGCGCATCAGAGCCTGAGGAGCAGATATGGTCCGGATTGTGAATCCACCCACACTGCGTGTCACTCCCTATAACACAGAAACTGGGAGCACGCTATCTACGGCCGCACATACATGTGCACACACCTACACAGTCGCGCAGGAAAACTGCGTGGCACGCATGTACGGAGACATGGAAATCTTCCCATAAAAAGATGGGAGTTGATTATGGAATGCATGTACTGCAGATAACAACAGGTATTAGAAAGTCCTGCATTCCCTTTGCACTTATTTCAGAGTGCTTCCAGATACGCTCCTTCTGTAATGATCTATAATCTCGTCTCGATGTTGCATCTGAGGTTTGATTATGAGTGGGAGCTTGGCATGTTGGCACGCTCTTTGTCTGCCTCCTGATAGAACGCTTTCCACTCGGCTGAATTGCCCACTCCATGATGACTTGATGCAGCAGAGCAAAAGAAATGATGCTCCCCAGACTCCCGTGTATTCAGATTCTTTCAAATGGATTCCTTAGGCCCTCCTCATGTTGCAGACACGAGTGCCGGTGAGAATATAGCCTGTTATGGATCAAGGCTCTTTGATATCCAGCTGATAAGAAAACATGAACTACGACTGGATTTTTTTAAATAGATTTGTGTGTTTGACAGAGGGTGTGTGTCTCTGTGTGCATGCGTATATACAGAATATGGTCAAGTGAATTGCCATTACCGCAAAATGACAGGCAACCAACTACATGCTCGTTTGACTAAAATGCTCAAATGTGCACTTGCTGTAGCGTTTCTCATTTAGTCTCCGTTCCGAACATGGCTGCGGATGCGCTGCAGAAATTCAGTTCATTTGAGGGTATTACCATCACTGGAAAGAATTAAATTACACGTTAACTGTACTGAGAAATGAAATTGCTCAATTACCAAGTGGAATAACAGGAAAGATTTTAATTTAGATTATTTTAATTTCCATGCACAACGAGGTTGCAGTGCTTGTACAAACTCACAGAGCCATTTATTAAACTGTTTTACTTCTGTTGCGTCGAGACTCTCCCCTCTGTGTGTCATTGATTGGTTTGACCCATCGCCTGTCTCCCCTCCTATCAGCTCTGGGTGCCCATCACTCCACGCGCAGGCGGGGGGGGGGGCACTTCGCCTGACCTTTGAACTTGTGTTGACAACTCATCCGCCTCAAGTAGCAGAGGAGGCTCATGCGTGTCGCGGTTGGCATGGCGATGACATGAGGAGTAATGTCACAGGAATATATTGGAAAGCTGCTCCCATTTCTGTATTGACAGAATACAGAAATAAGATAAGTCAGACAGTATGCCGAATAT
Organism: Coreoperca whiteheadi; assembly: GCA_011952105.1. Lineage (NCBI taxonomy): Eukaryota > Metazoa > Chordata > Actinopteri > Centrarchiformes > Sinipercidae > Coreoperca > Coreoperca whiteheadi. The sequence goes on along the minus strand of CM022472.1, from coordinate 29,448,314 downwards.
ATCAATATTGTTGTGCTATGATCCATTTTATGTTCTTGTATATTTGGTATATTTAGTGCGGATGGAACAATACATCAGATTATCCCTGTTTATACAAAATTCTGCAATATTGCACGTTGAGATAACATCAATCATTCTGCACACTGTAACCTTTCCACAGCGATAGATCTATAATCTATATGATGAAGTCATTGCTGCAGTGAAACAGGGAAATTGTTATTGCATCTGTTTGAATGTCACATGCAACCTTCATCACATCATCCCCTCTCGCTTCCCTTTCCTGTCACATGAGTGACAGGAAGCAACGCATGAAGATCTTAAAATAAAGCTTTAAAAATGAAACAGCCCAGAGATAGTCAAGTGGTAAATTTCCACATCTGCGGACCCAGCGGCCAAGGGCGGGATCCCACCAGCTATTTTTTCTCTTGTGTGACTGTTGTATCCGCCTGTCTAGTCACCCACCGCCTAAATAAAAAAACAACAAGATTGTAAGTCTAAAGCTTTCTTAGTGGGCCTTAGGAGTAGGGCTGCAAGCCAAATTGTGCTGAGGCTGGTGCTGGAGGAGTGTCACCAGAATCAAAAGGACCATCTTCTTGGGAGCGTGATGATGTTCAGCAAATTGTATGGAAATAATCCCGTTAGACTATAAGGTATCTCGTGTGTAAAACTGCCATTTTGGCCTGAGTGTGGCACTAGTGAAAGGCCTACGCGGTAGGCCAAAGACAGGGTTCATCCTCCGGGAAGCATGAACGTGCACATACAATTTCATGGCAATCTGCCAGTTAGATTTTGTTGCGTAAAACTGGTTACAGGACAAGGTCCGGGTGTCACCAAAGTCATTGCACACCATCCTCTGGGTGCCGTGGATAACCATACCAAATTGTATGTCCATCTGTGGAGATGTCGTGCCCCGGGCCAATGAGTCGGGCGGACAAATGGACAGACAGACTGTCCAACACACCGTAATGACCACCGAAGCAAAACGGTTAGCTGACACACCCTCTCTCTTTGGAGGAAACAAATTTAAATGACACAGTGAAATCCCATGCCACCCTGTGACCACAGTATCCCGAGACACAGTACTGCTAAGATTTGGCTCCACCTAAATTCCCTCTCCCAGTGATGGCTAAAACTAAAGCCTCTTAAATGCAGAGATGGGCTGCAGAAGCACAGAATCTTTACTAGCTGGATTATCTCTCTTGTAGCAGCCTGCTCTACAAATGCCTTTCTATCTGGCAAACCATGTAGCTCTAAATTCAATTAGGGCCACATAAACATTTTCATGTGTGGCAAGTGAGCTGTGAAAAGGCAGCAAACAAGCTCAGGCTGCAGCTGGGAGAGTCGAGCAGGGCCTGGTCTACTTCTGAGAAACAGAGGAGGGAACAGATTTGAGATGCTGCAGGAGATGCGCTGTAATATTTGGCATGCACCGAACTCGCCGCCTTGTGAGTCCGAGAGCTCGGGCCGTGTGTCTCTTTATCACTCGGCGTATATCTGCGGCTGTCATGTTTCCATCCATCTATCTGACTCTCTATGCCTCTCCCCTGCCTCCTCTCATCACACACAACACACACACACACACACACACACACACACACACACCATATCTATTCATTTCAATCGCAATCACAGAATCTTTATATCTGCCAAATGGCATGACATTTGTCTTTGCAGGATTTCTCCAACAGTATCTGTCCAGCCACACTCTGCGTATACAACATGCAACATATTCCTCATTTAGTACATATGTGCATTGAAGCTGCACAGGGCAAAATGTGGCTATAGCTCTAAAGCAGGGATACTGAATAATCAGTGGTCTCTCCCTCTCGCTCTACTTCTCTCTCTGTCCTCCTGTCCTGCAGCGCCTATTACACTTCATTATTCTTTAGGCTACCCACTCCCTCTAGTGATGGACAAGGGCACTGCCTAAGGTGCAGCCAGCAGGCAGGCAGGCAGGCAGGCGGCAAATGTGGGACCACGGGAATGACAGGAAGAGTCAGCCTCCTTCGCTACAGGCTGGATGGCGTGCCAGGCTGCCGGTGGGAAACGGCAGCGGACCGAGAGGAACGCGCGTGTGACAAAGGACGCACAAAACAGTGCGCGTAACGACAGCAGACGGAGCGCAAGCGTTGCGCTGGGTTTCAGGAAATGTGCTGGGCGAAAGTGCTGAAGGGCCCGCCCAGAAACAACAACGTAAGCACACAGGAACAGGCCGAGGACAAACACAAATGCGCACACAGACGCACAGAGACAAACCTGATAAACTGCTCTCTGCCGTGAAAAAGCATGTTCACTTGTAATTAAGTGGCGCAACGTGATAATTACCTGGGCTGGGTTTCTTCAGAGCTGCATGCTACTCTGTGGCTTCCCAACAAGGCCTAGTTTCCTTCAGCCCCCGCTACCCTCATCCATCTCACTGGTCTGGATGATGTAGCGATGCCTTCACTCGTGGCCCTACCTCTGCGAATGTTAATAATCATACACAGCCTCCACTTTCCTATCTGCATTGCCAGCACTTATCAATTGGATATCTTCTTCGAATGACAGAAGCCGCGAGCAAGAAAAAAAAAAGACCCCAGGTCTGTTGCTTTAATAACCCATCAGTTATTATATCGGATTGTGTCTATGTGTTCAGAGCAGAGAAGATTAGCCCACTAAGAATCAAGCTGAATGTATAGACACAGTGACTATAATAGCTCACTCCTGAGCTACACGCGCCGAGCAAATTACAAGCTGAGTCCAAATTCCACACACTGAACTGAATAGAATTCATTAAATAAAGTTGCTACTAGGCACTCTCCATGCAACAAATCATTGCTTCAATTTGAGTGGTCTCATTTAAATTCCATTATGTCTTTACACTAGCATGTTTAAAATCAGATAGGGACTGGAATGAGATCCATCCCCTTCAAGATAATTGATACCGCCAGAGTCTGGGCAGACCACACGGTGAAAATGGGGCATTATTCATAATTCATAAAATTTTATATAACTGACTTACTTTTGAAGATTACACAATAACATATCCATTGTTAAAGGGAGAGTCGTGGTCAACCCAGACTACATAGACAGCGTTGTATTGAAGGTCCATGATGAATTTAAATGGTTTGTACGTAGTCTTTTGCCAAATTACTAGATAACCACCGTGTGTGTTTGTGTTTCCAGAATAAAGATTATCTCGCTGACACTGGCATAAATATGCCAATGTGTATGGTTTCATCCATGTTTCCTGTCGTGATCCTGCTCATCTCCCTGTTGAAAAGGTCAAGCCTGAGCAAATGCCCCTGCTATCATATTGTGACACCTCTGGGATAATGTGTGATAATTAAAAGGGCTTCGGCATATGGCTACTATCGCTAACATGCTGTGTGAGTCAATGGGAGCCATTTGTGCCTTGTGGGGAAACAAAGCAAAAGAAAGGCCGTTGTGGATGGGAATGCACCAGGAAGCGAAGTGTAAAAATCAGTGTTAGCAAACAGCAAAAAAAAAAGCTAATGCAGCCACCACCATGTAGCCTACCTGGGTGAAGAGCTACATGGTAGCAAACAGTTGCATACTTACAAATCCAGCAGACACAGCATTAGCATTTAGTTGGAGTCATGTTTCTAGCCACCAGGCAGGATCTAAGTTTAATATTCACTTTGCTTTAAGCCAGTGGCGCAAGGTAGTTACTAATTATGAAGCACACACACCATTAGGCGTATATATATTTGACCAACGATGTGTTGGATGTGTCAAATCATTTACTAGCAGAGAAAGCTTTAAGAACCATGAATAGCGCCTAAACTAGCTAGCCTACTGTATATCGTATCATCTCGTCACATGATCAAATGGAGGCTTGACACTGGACAACATCAACATACATATTACCCAACAATCATCATTTTTATCTGTAAATGATAAAAATACATTTAATTTATAGTTTATTTAGAGTTTTTATAGTTTATGTAGAATAAGCACATCATTTTGTCATAGCGTACTATTTTAAAAAAAAAAAAAAAAAAAAAAGCCATGACAGAGATGGGTTTGCCTTTGCGATGGGTTATATAGCGAATGGCATGAAACATAATTTAATGTGACTTCTTCTTGGAACACTGGCATATTTCTGAGGTGGCAATCTGAATCACTCGCAAGGGCCCATTCTCCGCTTCCGCCCAAAACATTGTTGGAGGGCCCGCTCTCCCCATGGGCCCCCCCCAAGCCCAACAGGCCCCAGTGCAACCACACTGCCTATATTTATGCCCCTTCTTTTAGGTCGGTTTGGTTTCCAACAAACTCTGAGAAAATAGCTGGGTCTGTACCTTGTAAAGTGTTCAACTTTCTTCTAAATCAAAAAAGCTATCATCGTCCTGTTGTATTTTGCTAAAATGGCTGCCTACTGGGAATGATGAACCATACCAGTAAAAGTGTAGGTTGTAAGTATTAAACATTAAGCCAAAAGGCTCTGTACAGGGTTGGGTGTCAGCTAATCTACAAAGATGTCAGCCCTAGAACTGACATTACAGTAATTTGATTCATTGTTAATGTCAAAAATGTTGCTAAATGCAGGTTTATGCTGTCGTTAAACTACACGAAAATACAGCAACCCAACAAAGTCTGACAAACTTTTACTTGCATTATTTTCAATGTGGCCTAAAGGCATGTGATACACCCCAGGAAGGATACTGAGCACCATTGATTATAAAGGCACACTATCAGTCTCTATGACAGGACTGGGGCAGCAAGGTGGCTACCTTCACTGAGAATTATTGGGATTTAGAAGGTTTAAGCTTCTACTTTGGGGCAAGAAATGTACTAGGGGATGCCGGGTTTGGGGATAACTATGTGTGCTTTTTGCTCGACGAATGAACACAGCAATATAAGAGAATATTCAAGAGGCTCTCTTCATTACAACTACTACTACTACTACTACTACAAAGAAAAAGGTGATAAAGCTTTACATTAAAAAAAAGAACAAGCGCTCGTTGACGCTGCCTTTTATGTGCTGCTCTCAGCACAACGAGCCACAGTGCAGAAAATCACTGTGCTGTTGACGCAGGAAAAAAAGAGGCTCGCAAGCTGGAGAACGTAAAAAGTGTCAGACTAAGGGTATTTATTTAGTTACGCGCCTGTTACCACTCATTACTCAACATTACTGCTAGTGTACGGTACAACCATCACGACGCCGTGAATAAAGATGCGGGAACAAACAGAGGAGGTGGGAAGACGAGCGATGAGGGTCCAAGTGGGGCCACTTGGGGATGATTTTATTACAGCAGCAAGAAAAAGACATTATTTAGCTGTTGAGGTTAATGTAAAGTAGAGGAGACATCAGCGCTTTCGTTTTCATTACGGGTTTGCTGTGTATGATTATATATCCATTTGTGGCATGTTTTTTGCTACAGTGTGGCAGCCTACTTTTATTTAGTTGCCGCAAACAAATTACCCACTGGGGAGATGAATGAAGACTGGACTTTTTGAGCTCCAGCTCTGATGCTTGCTTTGTCAGTTAAATAAACCAAAGCTGACAACTCTTAATTCATCATGCTGCATTAGGTTTTTATGCGTTAGTGGCAGTTCACATCCATTAGCGGCAACACACATTGACAACACACGCCGGCAAATATGCATAGAAAAGTGCGCGCGCACACACACACACACACACACACACACACACACACGTTCACACATCTTGAGCTATTGATCACCACAAATGTGACAGCGTGAGGCAACTGCAGTCTAGTTTCCAGACTCTTCGCAGTCACACCGGGCAGCAGAGACGTGGACGAATGCAATCTCCTCTCATCTCTGTACTGAAAACCGACAGACGCTGACCAGCAACAGAAAGCAACAGCCTCGATCGGCTGTGCAGTAGCTAAACAAACTTGATTACAGGTAACAGCTTGTTGTCTGCTGGAGCCAGGTGCCAACTCTCAAAGATCATTGAAAGCAATTATCAGCTGAAACAACTAATCAAACACCATTTGGCAGATATTTTGCCTGTGATTTTTAGGCAGTGCCCAGAAAAATAGAAACCCCACGTAATGCAGTCAACAGCGACGTGGCACTAATAAATGCTATTCCGGTCATACTTCAATTTTATTTCAGACCACACAATCTCCACTCAAGGTCCAAGTACTCGCTTGCTCCGGAGCCTTTGATGGTATCATACTGTTTCCATCATCAAGAATCCACCGTTGTCATGGAACCTCTAGATATTCAAACTTTCTATTATTCTGTCAAAGCAAGCCTACGTAGATTTTGCCAAACAGACAGTGTAGTGAGTGGCAAATGGTCTGTACTTGTATAGCGTCTTCCGACCACTCAAAGCGCTTCATCTTAGTGATAATGGTACTTGCTAAAACATAGTGTACAGCGCAGCAAACGTAGAGAAGAGTCATAAAGTGAGTAAAGCGATGCATTAATATCAGTTACACACCAAAATCGATCTCGAAGGTGCCAACATTGGCCATCACGAGCTTACTGGTCAAACCAGATCACGTAAGGCTGTGGCGGCAAAGCCCCTGAGTGCATTGAATTGAGCACCAGTGCCTTTAATACTGTATTTATGAATTTAAGTTTTCCCTTTGATTTAATTACGTGTTTTTATTTCTTCTTCCATGAGTAACATAGTGTCTCTTTAAAAGTTGAGCCTGACAACTCAGTGTTGACCTTATAAACAACAGTTCCAAGGCCCCTTAAGGCCCGCTTACTCACTTGTTCTGTGGCATACGGCCACATCACCGGGTCGCATTCTTTTTTCTTTTTTTTTAACGTGGTTGAGCTCGTGTCAGAGAGACTTTGATTACTTTCCTGAGGTGGACAAAATATTAGAAACGCCTTTCAATGTAATGTGGTCCCAAACACCATTGCCACAAAGCACTGTGTACCACAGCGATGTGAAACACATGACTTACAGTAAGTCTCAACAAGTGCTGACTTTTTACATAAGGAGGCATTAAGTGGCCTGCATTACATCATACACTTGTTTCTACAGTATACAGCATGAGTGCATACCTTTATAATGGGGCCTCAGTGGGAATGAAATGCCACAGGCTTGCAGTATTAGTGCCACCTCTATTCATTGAATAACTGAAGGGATCGTTAGCGATACCTTTACCTTGGCCTGTCTTACTCGGTGTAGTTCACAGTATTTTTCTAAGCAGGATTATGTGAAGGCACTGTACTTCCCAGTGGAAGCTCCACCTCACAGAAAACACCTATAAAAGACCATGGGGATTAATAATTCATTGATATCCATGACCACTCTCCTTTATAAGGCAGGCTTATATTAGTACCGTACCCATCAAGCAGTTCAAACAACTCTTACGACATCATTAAAATTTTAAAAGCAGCTCAGCATGGAGGCTGGGTAAATAAGAGACAATTACTGTGTTTGATAGAAATGTAATGTGGTTCCCACTCAAAAGACGTAAGCGCAAACCTTAAGGGGAGGAAAATGACTGCTAGGCGATTGAGGGATGATTTCTTTGAAGGGCACTTTTCGAGCTTTTCAAGGAGTTCCCCGTGCCAGATACTATGGCCAGTCAGAAGTTCAGTCACGTATGGCAGCTGCATGAGTATTTTGTGCAGCGTGAGAGGGGTATTAACAGGAAATAGGAATCCAAAATCATCTATCTCCCGCCGCCATCAATGAAAGATGCTTACACAATCTGTTTGGTAATGGGGGGATGTTTAAACAGGTTATTACCTTTAAAATCCAAAAAGAAATAAAGAAGGGGACCTGATTGTAAAGTTAATGCAGCGTGGGCCCATTTTATAGGCACTTTCAATCTCTCATAGATAAACCAGTAGATCACTTTAATTAGACAATGTGTTAATTGACTGCAGGTCCTGGGGTGTGATGTGTCAACATTAGTCTCCATCAACGACAACCTCCTCCAGGCACGACACCATTCACTCCAACAGAGAGCGAGACGTGATACTGAGAATGATTGAGGGCGTGTGTGTGTGTGTGCGCGCTCGTGTGTGTCTGCCTGTGATTCCTTTTTCACGTGAAACACGCGTGTGCATGCAAACAAGCACGTCCGGACAGCGCCGGCTGATGAAGGACAAAGAGGAAGAGGAAGATTAAAAAAAAAAAAAAAGCGAATAGAGGGCAAGGCAGAGAGAAAGAGAAACACAGCGTGCAGTTTTTCGCTTTCACTGTGGTCTGACATTATTACGTGCTCATCGCCGGGCCCCTCTCCGCGGCTTGGCCGTGTTTGGGAAATGGCAAGGGACATCAACATGACAAGGTATCGCACTTGGCTCTGTGAAAAAGGTGGATACGGTCAAGATGCATTGTGCCTCTGGGAAAATCTCCACCTCAAAGCTCGAATTTCTTTAAGTCGATCCATAGGTGTTCAAACTGTGCGCAGCAAGAGGAAGACACTGGGAGGGCGATGCGCTGCCCTGGTAGGTGGTACCCCGCGTTCTCTGGACAACCCAGATGGGAAAAGGGCATTTAATAGATTAGAAATTAAACTAAATTAAATCTGACACTGGGGTGTACCAGTGTAATTAACACACATATACTTACACACACATACACACACGCTCTTTCTATCTCACACACTTTCCCGCACACAGAAAATGTCAGCACCCTTGTACTGCCGAACAGGATCAGTGGCCAAGCGTATGATTATACTCAACTCTCTGAAGTCGTAGCGAGGTGGCTTCCATCAGCGCCTCAGCCAAAATGGCAATCATACAGGAAACATAATGAGGCCATTAGGTTTGGCGAACGCAGCCTTAAAGGCTCTTGTCCGACCGGCTGGGTTTCCACTGTGCACGTGCCCATAGCTTCAAAGCTTTTAGCGGCCTGACGCGATCCAAGATCCGCGGCGGGCTGCAGCAGCAGGTGCAATGCATCCTGATTGGATGGCTTCCTGAATGGCTTCCTTAATGTGGTAGCATTCCTGTGCCAAGCGCTAAGGAGAGTTTTAACATTATGTGACGCCTTTAAGTGCATCCGGAGACCTTTAACAGGAATTCGAAAATGCAATCTCAAATTGTGCTCACCTAGTTAACTTCAGGTAAGCCACAAGGGTTAGATGACTTTGATAGCTGCATGTGTTAATCTGATATTTTACACTTAACTGTATTTTTCGGGTTATATTTCAAATTATGTGCCTACGGTGTTCTGCCCGTCCCACACAAAACCTTTGTAAGCAAATACTGCTTTTTATCTTGCAAGGCCAAAATCATTTTTTCCAGAAATGAAACATGACCTGCCATACATTACGTGACTCATCCTGCACATGGTATTTGGAAGCTTAGGCATATAGTAAGCATTAGGTGACATAACATAGCTTATAAAACCACCCTGCGTGGAATCAGGAGGTCAAGAACGAGTCTCAGCCTTGTCCCGACTGTTCGGGAACTGCAGCCAAGAGCTGAGCTCTGGGGGCCAGTCAAGATTGGGTCTCCATTCATGTCCTGTGGCATATGGCTTCTTGCCACGACGCCATACTTCCAATGCAAAAAAAAAAACAAGGGAAGGGGAAAAAAATGTGTAGACACTAATTAGAGGAGGAGGAGGAGCTGGGAGGAGAGATGGAGCGATAAGGGAGATAAGGCCCGCTGGAAGCGTTACATTATTTATGATATTCACTGGGTTTCCCCCCCCTATTTCTTTCTCCAATGTAGAGTGCCACCAGGGTAGCGAGAGAGGGAAGAAAAGAAACAACTTTATAATGTATTACCATCAGTAATTTAGGCTGAGGGGTGAGACGGGTTGATAGAAACTGAGCGGGAAACAAGACCTGCCTCTACATCCTAAATCATATCCCCTCGCTGCAGAGACTGTGGTTAGAAGTGCTACACACGGCTCTGTCCTTGTGGGTGGGTCTCTGCGCTCTTTCTACACTATGGAGGGTGCATATAATCACAATAAACATGCAAGTAGCAGCCAACTGGTTAATCAAGTATTCTACAACAACATTTTTGCAGGACGTTGGATTGTTTCAAAACAGGAATCTTTCGTCGACTACTATTCAGACAGATGGCATCCTGCAAACATGGGAGCATTGTATTTGTCTGGTGTTTACCTTTAAAGCTCTTATGCACGCCTGGAACATGTGCGTGCTGCTGCTGCTGCTGCATCTTTGCCTGCAAATGCCGCTCATGAGAGTCTGCATGTGTTCCTCCGCTCCTCAAGAGGGACGATCTGGGAGTTTCAAACACACACGGCTCTGTTGATGACCCGCCAGATATGGCTGACCCCGTCTCTGCGTGAGCTCTCGTGGCTTTAAAGACCACTCAAGTCGAGCCCTTACTCGCGCCGCCTTATGCTAATTTCCTTCAAACCCCTCCCCAACCGGTCGAAGGACATCAAAGGGAGGGCCGTGTGCCACGGTACATGAAAAAAACATCTAGGAAGGAAAACACAGCGTTGATCAGCGAATAAGTTGAAGCCCTGTCCTGGGCTGTTGGCTAAATATGCTGATATTTATGGTCACAGTTTTCTTAAAGGAACATATTCATTGTGATTATGCTGTTGGAAGGAAATCTCAAGGTTCCCTTAGAAGCGATGAATGTTTCAAGATCACACTAAAAGAGCCCCCTCTAAAGCTATCCATTTTGTTTTCAAGCTGTCAGTCACAATGCCATTATGCTCATGACTGCTGAGGGGGGGGGGTGCACAGCCTCAAAGATACTTCAGGAAAGAACTTGTCACTTTGCTGTGGGGATGCTTCATTGGAATTACGCCCATGAATATTAGAAATGACAGTGAGCCTCAACATTCTCAGTTAATATCTATAAGGTTAAGGCTTCGACATAACCTGTGTAAGCCTGAGGCGGAGGCATGGAGACACATACAATGACAGAGAGTTAGGGCAGCAGGGGCAGAGACAGCAAGTTGGACAGGTACAGGGAGACAGTGAGAGTGCATTAGCCTTGTGTGCACGCCTCAGAGGACAACCCCCCCCCCCCACAGGGAGCCCACTGCAGCATCAAGCCCTCCCAGAGGTAGTCCCGGTACAAGACACAGCCGACAAATCTGGCTGAAAAAATACTGAGAGAAAGTCTGTGGACCAAAGAGCTTGTGAATATATATGATGCCGGGCCCAGTCAACCAAAAAGTGTACCAGTCAGCCAGCTGAGATTCATTTACATTTATATTTTAGGCATTTAGTCCAGAAGAATTAACTCGTTGAGGGAGTGGGAGTTCAGTTAATTGACTAAAGGTCAGTGGAACATGCCACCCATCCAATTAGTAAGTCGCTCAAGATTGGTCATTTCCTACCAAAACGAAATGTGGTAGCCAAGGGTGAAAGTAGGCCGGCATGGCCCAGTACTCCACTAAAAGATTCAGTGCCGTTACACAGTACGAGGGGAAGAGGGGACAGCAGCTGCCTGGCAAAACCCACATACAACAAACCTGTCCCGATTGTCAGTCAGTCAGTCAGTCACTTTCTACCACTTGTTCCCGTTGGGCGTCGTGGGTGACTGGTGCCTATCCCAGTGACTTTGGGCCTTAGGTGGGGTACACCCTGGACAGTGGCCAGCTCAAGCTTACAGCACCCGGTATTCCCAGGCGGTGTACCATCCAAGTACTAACCAGGCCCTACCCGGCATGGCTTCCGAGATCGGACATGATCGGACTAGATTGGGCGCTGTCCGAGTCCTGTCCCGATTGCATTTAGAATAAGAAAACACATCTGCAATAGGTCAACATGAACAACGGTTAGTTTCCTTTGCTTCGAAAGTGTTCCAGTTTGTGCCATAAACTTTACATACAGGCAGTGGTTTGTGCCAGCAGAGACCTGTGGGTTCTTAACCCGTGCTGGAGGGAACCCCACCGCCTTTCCAAAACTGTTTAGCTGGCTAACAGCAACTTGATGTCTGATGTCGAATGCTGTGCTGTGAGTCGTTTCTTGCGAAGATCTTCCGAGTAAAATGACAAGACGAAATAAGTTGCGATGTTGCATGATGTTCAGTTTCATTCCAACGACAAGGACAACAACCAAGCTATATGACTCCCATGGGCTGTTCTGTAACTCTGGCATAACAACGCTGCGCGTGCGCCTCTTTTCTTCCTAAACACACACAGTGCTTGGAAGCTGTGCGTTTGATTTATTGTTTACGCACTTTTCCGGGGGTTTTACGACCAAACCACGCACTTTAAGTGATGCCATTTGCACCGGGCAAGGACGAATGATAAATGATCCCAACCAGAATTCCAGACATTGCAGGGACTGCACGTGGTTATGTTACCAAGAATGACTACCTGGTTAAAGTTCAGGAAAGATTGTGGTCAAGGTTGAAAGAAACTAATGCTTGGTTTCTTTGGTAGGAGACGAGGCGGAAACAGTGGTGTCCAGTGTTACTGTCAGACGCTTTGTACACCCAACCACCCCAACTTCCTTCCTAAGAGGTTCCGAGGCAATAGCACTGGCATACTACTTTTGCGTCATTATTTGAATGGCCACAAGATGTCGCAGGAAAGCCTAACTATAGGTGGTTTAAGTTTTATTATATGAGGATTATTTAAGGGGAAATTTTGCCTTTATTTGGTAGCTGAAAGTGGCGAAACAGACAGGGAACGTCGAGAGAAAGACATGGGTTTGCCGTGAAACAAATTTCCCCAGCTGGAATAGAGCTGGGGGTATTTTTGTTCTTTTGTACGCCTCAGGTGGTTGTCAGATGAAAAAATGAAAGAGCCCACAAATGTACAAGGGGTGGTGAATAGACATTCAAGATTAAGGTGCTTGAACCAATCTGGTCATCCATCCAAGCAGCTAGCCAGACACTCACTCTTCCTCTAACTTAACTACTGCTGCAGTTAAGTTAAAGCACTTCAAGCTCAATCTCTGTGTCCTACCACTCTATTCATCATGAGAACAAACACCGATGGCCAATGAGGATTAAATAGCAGGTCTCCTCTCTTGAGGATGATCTCGAGGCCAGGCCCGATTTCCCTTCTTTTGCCGCAAAAGAAGAAAGGACTTTGAAATAGAGGCCTCAGTCTTCAAGATAATTATTAAAGATTTAAAGCTGAGGGGCAGCGGTACACAATAACCTTCTCACCCTCTCCAACCAGTGCACACTCATGCAGACCCACACACACAAACAAATACGCACACACCCATACATGTGCCCCGAACAGCGCTTCAGTCTTCACTGCGGGTTAAAAAACAAGTTCATGCGGCGTGTAAAAATCAGCTCAGACAAGACTGAATATGAGGGAATTTGTTTTTTTGTTTTTTTTTTTTTTTTTAAAAGAATGGACTATAGCGAGAGGAGCAGCCACAGCAACAAATTAAGCTGGTGAAACCACAAAGAAGAGCCCATCGGCTCCCTGTGAGCTTACATGGTTGTGTAAATGACTTTGATTCATTTTGTCTCATTATTCTCTTCCTATGAGGGCCCTCTTGTGTAAGAGGGGCAGGATTTTCATCCAATTCGTATGCAGAATGCGCTTGAATGTGGTAAGTGTCATTTTAGAGACGAGCAAGTGGTATTGTGAGAACTATTTACCGCTGCGGTCAAGATTTACACATCTGAGGCAGCAGGTTGCCACTGTCTTTGACCTGTACAGTTGACCTGTTGCCCTTCTGCGCCCAGAAAGCAAAGGAAATTGTTATGGTTCCAATTTGAATTATATTTTCTTATATTGAGCATCTAGTATTCTTGAAGTATGTCTAATTTAGTTGTTTCAGGAATTGGGCATCGTGTTAACTGATACCTTAAGTGTTTAGAATTTTTTTAAAAAGGAGAGATTTTCTCTCAATTTTCGATATTTTATGTCAGAGCTGTCACAGTCCAATAATTCGGTGCAGCATTTAATCCCTGAGGCCATGTCATTAGGCACCTTTGTTTCAAGGAGGCACACGTCTCCTGTTTAGGATTAATGGAGATGGGGGTGAGACCAGACCTCCAAACACTGAACACCACCCCTTGGAAATACTGTGGTAATGCATCCAGGTCTGACACCTTTATATTTTCTATATAAAGATTGTATCACACCACACTTCTGGTCAACCATTATATATATATATATATATATATTATTTATTTATTTTTTATTTTTTTTAAACGGTCCTGAATGGTCAATAAAGCCGAATTAATTCACTCTATTTAGTCAGTGAACCTAAAAATTAAAAGGAAGCACAAGCAGTCATACAGCGGAGAAATTCATAATCTAAAGAATTTAAAGGCTTATTGGAGATTGAGCAATAATTTATGACTCCCTCCTTCCCCATTCAATTAGTTTGGATGAAAAACCTCATCATTTGGGAGGAATGAATCATGCAATGGCAAATTCGCTGCAAGTAAATCATGAATATTTCCCCCACCAAGGCTCTAAATCAAGACAAAAATAAATATTAAACCCAAAATGCACGAATTTCGGAGCATGCACAGATAGACAAGAGTAGATGTTGGGATAATGTCACAAAACAGCAAAGATAATGAGGGACCCCCCCCCCCACTGCTGGGAGAGTCAAAGGTCGCGGCTGAATACGATTCACAGTCGCTGCACAAGTCTGGCATTTAGGCAACAGTGCCGTCAGTGCGCATCTGTAGCTTCCAGTGCACCTGTTACCAGTGAAGCACAAGTCAGCGGCACGACAGAGCGCCGAGTCTCTGCTCTGTGCGTCACGGAGTTGGTTCACCCGGCAGCTCAAAATATCCCACTCTCAGGAAAGAGTTCCTGTGAAATGTGGACTCGAGAAATGCAACAGACTACGCAGGTGGGGAAAATGTGGTGACTTACGCTGCTGTTCTGCCCCGACCAGTAGACCACCGCGTGGTTATGCGCAGAGTCCCCCGTCAGTGCGAAAGTGCTGCTGGTGAGCTTGGGCTCGTCCTGCCGGTTATTCCCTCTCCCTTCGTCCCTGTTCCATCTGAACTCGGACCTGCCCTGCCTGTGTCCGTCTAACAACGAGCCTCGATCCTCCGGAGCGCCCGTATCCATGCGAGTCCGGCCGGCCCACCCGATCTCACTGAACTCCGGACCGCTTCTCCTCGTTCTCCGGAGCGCAGCATCCTCACCCGCCTCGGGGTCCCCTGCCTTATCACTGCCGCGGACACTTTCTTCACTGGACCCCGGCGCATCTTCCTTTGCACTAACTCCATCCAAACTGACATCTTGGGGGAACTGGGGGACATCCTCGACAGAAACGCCTGTCTCGTCCACTCCAGTATTTTGGTCGGTAACCCCGAGTTCCCTAAACTCTAGTCGGATGTGTTTTAGGGTGCCCAGCTCCTCCGTCGGGTCAGTGCGCATCCCCAGCTGTAATTTCTCCACGTGAAGTTGAACTGGCGACGTGCAAGATGCGCAAGTTATCTCCGCCTTGGCATTTTGTAGGGTTTGAGCGGCTATCATCACCCAGATACCCAGAGATAAGTGCAAGCCTGGGCAGAAGCCAGCCCAAGTCTCCATCGCTGACAGAGATTTGGGGGGTGAAGGACCGTTGGAGACCTTATCCGACACCTTAACTCCCTTCTCTCAAGTCGATATGGAATTACTGACGCCTCGATTGTCCGTCTGGTTGTTTTAAGGGGGGGGGCGAAAAGTGCTCTTCAGCGAAACTGTGCACGTCCAAGGATCTTTGTTCGGGAAAGCCAACACACACAGGAGGGAGGAGCTGTATCGCAGCCAGCTGCCGAGTGTGCGTCCGGAAGAGACAGTTAGAGAGAGACAGTTAGAGGGAGAGAGAGAGGGAGGGAGGGAGAGAGAGAGAGGGAGGGAGAGAGAGGGCGAGAGAGAGGATCTGTCCATGGTGCTGAGCCTTCTCCTATTCTAGAAGCAATTAAGCAACGGAAAATAGTCTCTGTATGGCACTTTTTTTTTTTTTTTTTTATGTTTTTTACATATCATACCATGATGTACAAATAATAAAAAATATATATTAAATTGCATTTTTCTTATATATCACTGTCTTATATTTTTTTCTCTGCAATTTTCAAATATTGATTTTTCATTAAAGTTACCAGTATTAGCAGTAGGACTGCTCAAACACAAGAAAACACAGCTCAAATGCTGTAAGGGGGGGATTTACATTGCTCTTAACTAGGCCTACGTTATGAAAACTTTACTAAAACCGTGCCACCTAGGACGGGTTGAGAGCTGACATACTTCAAGGGGGAAAAAACCCTGGCGCTGGCTCACGGGTAGGGGTGGGATGGGGTCGGGGGGGCAGAACACTTACTGATGGATTTGGAAGAACGGGCAGGGAGTTGCACCACTCCTAGGGGGAAATAACGTGGCGCCTAGGGAGGCATGAGAGAAAGAGGGAGGGGAGCGCTGGGATACAGTGCTGCCTGGGTCCGGGCAAGTGCAGATGGAATGGTGAGCAGGAAACGTGTCTGCATTTGTGTGTTGGGTGTGTGGTGTGTGGGAAAAAGCGACAGAGCTTGTATGAATGTATGTATGTATGTATGAATGTATGTATGTATGAGTGAGTGAGTGATTGTTTGAGTGTGGATTCCTAAGTGCTGCCGGGTTACTCAATAGGGATCTAGCGTGTTATGCCCTTTTCAATCAACTTGAGTGCCCACAAAATGCCCATCAGGGAATAGCCCACTCAGGGGACTGTGTCTGAATTTCAACAAATTCACAACCATATCAGTGTGAAAAAAACAGTTTTGTGGATTTCCAACTCCAGCTGCAGAGGAAACCAGAGGCACTTTCTTGTATAAAAATAACAGCTGGAGGGAATCAGTGCAGCATTACATACAGAGTAATCAGATTCCTCTGTGTTCCACAGAGCAGACATGCATATTTCACCAGAGTCTGGCGAAATCAGCTGTCCTTACAGCACCATATTTTTATAATAACAACAATTATAAAGTAAATGACTGATTCATAAACAGGCTTATTGCCAAGTAGGCTTTCACATACAAGTCATTTGCCTGGGTGTTGTGGTGCACAACGGTCACAATAGAGAAACTAAGAGAAGAGAAACAAGTACCAAGAGTCATAAATGTAAAAAAGAAATTTACAATTAAAATATGAAAAATATATATTCTAAAATGAAGAGTGGTACGTGTTTAAAATTAAGAGGGTGGAATGTGTAAAATACTGACTAAAGAATGTACTAATGTTCACAGTATAAAGTCAAAAAGGGTTGAACCTACAGAGGATTATCAGCTGAATCTGCAGCTCTCCTCAGCTTTACAGACACACCCTCACACACCATTACGCGCTTGTATATATTACCAACAAAGCTAGCTAGCTAACGTATATTTGCATCGTCTTGTCACATAATCAAATAGAGACTTGACATTGGACAGCATCAACATACATATTACCCAAGAAGAAGACAAAGAAAACATGAAACAATTAATTTCATTGAATAGGTTATTTATAGTTTACGTAGAATAAGCATAATCATTTTGTTGACTATTTTACTAAAGAGCAAAAAGAAGACAAACAGACCGTTTTTTCACTTGACGTGAATTCTTCTTTGAACGCAGCCATATTTCCGAAGTTGTAATCTGAATCACTCGCAAGGGCCTGTTCTCTCTATGGCCCCCCCACCCCAAGGGCCCCAGTGCAACTGCACTGCCTGCACTGTCTATAGTTACACCCATACATGTGGCCAAAGAAATCCGTTGTTGCAGGTTTAAAGGGACTTAAGGTGGGATGATACAGGTTTCTTGAATTTATGAGTTGAGCCCACAAGGCCATGCTGGTTAGCCTGAGGCTAGTTGTTCCCATCCTGGAGGTCAGCTTGCAAGATAACTCTGACAGGTCATAACGTGATAGGAAAGCAGAAAAAAAAACCAGTACAGTAGAACGCAAAATGAATTTTATCAGACTTTCTCCTCATCTTTTCCTTGTGAATTACTGATCATTTTAGCTCTGTAGGCCTGTAAAAATGTGGTTGAACTGGTGTCAATGTGAGATGGTCACAAGTAAACACATCTTAATTTTAAAGGAATACTTTGACATTTTGGGAATACACTTCTTTGCTAAGGAATAGATGAGCAATACCTCACTCTCAACGGATTAGCTTAGCATAAAGCTAAAGTTACTGCCCCCAGTCAAGGAAATAGTCCCACCCCATTAAACGACAAATTGTGGTTTTTACACAAAGGTTTTCATATGAATTAAACAAACGAGATAAAGTTTGTTAATTAGTGATCTTAAGAGATGGTGGTAGGCAGATTTTGTTACCTTTGGACAGAGCCTGGCTAGCGTTTTCCCACTCATTCCAGTCTATATGCTAAGCTAAGCTAACTAGCAACATTTAGCGTACAAACTTGAGCGCGGTATCAATCTTCTCATTTATCTTCTCAATAGAGGAAAATAAGAACAACCCCAGGTTCCTTTTTAGCACTGTAGCCAGGCTGACAGAGAGCCACAGCTCCTTTGAGCCATGTATTCCTGTAGCCCTCAGTACATTTACATTTACATTTACATTTAGTCATTTAGCAGACGCTTTTATCCAAAGCGACTTACATATGAGAACATTCACAAACCGAAGGCGCAGCTTCAGGAGCATTTTGGGGTTCAGTATCTTGCTCAAGGATGCTTCGGCGCATGGCTGGGGGATCGAACCGCCAACCTTCCGATTGGGAGGCAACCGTTCTGCCACCAAGCCACGACCGCCCCGCCCAGTAGTAACGACTTCATGAGCTTCTTTAATGATAAAACTATTAGAGAGAAAATTAATCATGTCCTGCCCTCAGCTGGTGCCAACCGATTTTCAAGCATAGAGGCTTTGAAGGGAGCTGTGAAACCTGAGGTGTACTTGGACTGCTTCTCTCCTGTCGACCTTACTCAACTAACGTCAAAAATGTCTTCATCTGAACCTGTCTCTTAGACCCAATTCCAACTAGGCTGCTTAAAGATGTTCTACCATTAGTTAGCACGTCTTTAGTAGATATTATCAATCTGTCTTTACTGACAGGTAATGTACCACAGTCTTTTAAAGTAGCTGTTATTAAACCTCTCCTTAAAAAGCCCACTCTCAATCCAGGGGTTTTAGCCAACTATAGACCTATATCTAACCTTTCCTTTATCTCTAAGATCCTTGAAAAAACTGTTGCTAATCAGTTATGTGACTTTCTAAATAACAATAGTATATTTGAGGATTTCCAGTCAGGTTTTAGAGTGCATCATAGCACAGAAAGCACTGGTGAAAATTACAAATGACCTTTTAATTGCATCAGATAATGGACTTGTCTCTGTACTTGTCTTGTTAGATCTTAGTGCGACATTCGATACCATTGACCATCAAATTCTATCACAGAGACTGGAACATTTAATTGGAATTAAAGCAACCGCTTTAACAGAGTTAAATTCTATCTATCAGACCGATCTCAGTTTGTATATGTTAACGTTGAATCATCCGAGCACACCAAAGTTAGTCACGGAGTTCTGCAAGATTCTGTGCTTGGACCACTTCTATTTACTTTATATATGCTTCCTTTGGGCAATATTATTAGAAAGCACTCCATAAAGTTTCATTGTTATGCGGATGATACCCAATTCAATTTATTGATTAAGCCAGATGAAACTGATTAGTTAGTTAAACTTCAAGCATGCCTTAAGGACATAAAAACCTGGATGACCAGAAATTTTCTGATGTTAAACTCTGAAAAAACTGAAGTTATTGTACCTGGCCCCGAACGCCTCCGAGACTCACTGTCGGTGGATATAATTACTGTAGAGGGCACTGCCCTGGCCTCCAGCACCTCTGTGAGGAACCTCAGAGTTATCTTTGATCAGGATCTATCCTTCAACTCCCACATAAAGCAAACTTCAAGGACTGTCTTTTTTCACCTATGTAACATTGCAAAAATCAGGCACTTCCTGTCTCGAAATGATGCAGAAAAATTAATTCATGCATTTGTTACTTCAAGGCTGGATTACTGCAAGTCCATATTATCAGGCAGCCCGAAAAAGTCCCTTAAGATTCTCCAGTTGATTCAGAACGCTGCAGCACGTGTACTGACAGGAACTAGTGAAATAGAATAGAATTTAAAATACTTCTCCTCACCTACAAAGCTCTTAATGGTCAGGCACCATCGAATCTTACAGAGCTCACAGTACCTTATTACCCGACTAGAACACTGCGCTCTGAGAATGCAGGGTTACTTGTGGTTCCTAGAGTCTCCAAACGTAGAATGGGAGCCAGAGCCTTTAGCTATCAAGCTCCTCTCCTGTGGAATCAGATCCCAGTTCGGGTTCAGGAGGCAGACACCATCTCCACATTTAAGAGTAGGCTAAAGACTTTTCTCTTTGATAAAGCTTATAGTTAGGGCTGGCTCAGGTGAACCTGAACCAATCCTTAGTTATGCTGCTATAGGCCTAGACTGTCGGGGGACTTCACATGATGCACCTCTCTCTCTTCACCTCTGTGCTCCTCTCCATCCGTATGCATTCTCATCCCATGAGCATGTTACTAACTTGACTTCTTCCCTATCCCGGAGTTTTGTGCTTTGTCGTCCGTCTCTTCTTTCTTACTATCACTTTCAGGAGGTATTTCAGTGTCCGGAGATGTTTCTGGATCGGTGACTATGGCGACCTGCTGGGGCAGTGTTGCTGTGTCTATGGTGCAGGGGACGAGTGGCTCGGGTCCTGCTCGTTGGGCTCCACCTGGAGCTGCTCGGTTGTCCTTCTGGACCCATCATCTTCCCTTATGTTTGACATCCCACACTTTTCAACATAATTATATATATATATATATATATATATATATATATACACAACAATTTTGCCATTGCCATCATAACTGTATATGTTATGATTTTTATGCTATGAATCTATTCTGTACTTACGACACCTATTGCATGTCGGTCCATCCTGGGAGAGGGATCCCTCCTCTGTTTCTCTTCCTGAGGTTTTTTATCTTTTTTTTTCCCTGTTAAAAGGAGTTTTTTTGGGTAGTTTTTCCTTATTCGAATCGAGGGTCTAAGGACAGGGTGTCGTATGTTACAGATTGTGAAGGCCTTTGAGGCAAATGTGATTTGTGATATTGGGCTATATATATATATAAAATTGAATTGAATTGAATTGAATTGAATTTAACTCTCGAAAGAAAAGAGATTTCCCAAAATGTCAAACTATTCCTTTAATGGGTCTCGAGCCAAAAAGCTTGGGAACCACTGCCCTTATAGGCCATATCTTCTACCCTAAAAGGAGTATGACCAAGCAGGCCGTCACCCAAGAAAAATTAGGCAACTCAGATCAACACAGACAGGGACTGTATGCCAGGACTGAATTATTTCAGAGAGAGACATGTAATGAGATTTTAATGAAAGTGAATGAAACTTCTCATCTCTTGTGATGCTGCCATTCATCATTTACCATAGCTTACTAATGGACTGGAAATTATTAATCCCTTTTAACTACAAATCAGATGGAATTTTTCAAATCAATCAACATCCAAGTAAGATGTATTTTGTAACTTGCAGGAGCACTGCACCAAAAAGGAATTGGTACATTTTATGACTCAGACCTACCACACACACGTATCTCTATATGGAGCTGTCTTTACATGCAGGGTGGCTTGGGCCTGTTCAATTCAATTCAGTTGGATTTAGATAGCCCAATATCACAAATAACAATTTGCCTCAAAGGGCTTTACAATCTGTATAACATACGACACTCTGTCTTTAGACCCTCGATTTGAATAAGGAAAAACTACCCAAAAAAAACATTTAACAAGGAATAACAATGGAAGAAACCACAGGAAGAGCCACAGAGGAGGGATCCCTCTCCCAGGACGGACAGAAATGCAAAAGATTCAGTGAGTACAGAATAGATTCACAACAGAAGATCATAGTATATAAAATAAAAATAAAAAAATGTTAAAAGTTAAAGGACAAACTGTCACATCAAGTAGCTAGGTTGGTCTTAAGTGCTGTGGGAAAATGTTGTCTCCAGTGCGTCATGTTCTGGCAGACAGTTTACGCGGCCATGCCAATGAGTCTGCAGGCCAGTCGTCCACCAGCATTGTCCATCATTAGACTCTCCTCACTTTAACAGGAGGAAGTGTCCTTCAGCAAGACACATAATTCCTCCCTGAACCAGGGTATGGTGATCTACAGCTGACCCTACCCTCTGTCCTCCAGCGAGGCAGCTGAAAACTAAGACTAAGTATCACATTATATGATAGTATTATATTTTAAAAAAACACTGTTTTGATATGAAGCACTTCAGCTGTGAATGTCATATTTTCCAATAACTTTATGTGATATAAGAGTGGGTGTTAATGATTTTAAAACTAAGGAAGAGTCATTGATTTGTATTCATAAAAGATGCTGATGAAAACTACAAGAGAGCCTTAGACTACAATCCTGTTAAAAATCAAACTTTCAAAGTCACTTTCTGGCAGTGACAGGGACGTAGCGAAATTATTTGGATTTGTCATCTTTTATTTACTCTTGAATTGTCATTTTTTATTCTGTACATTTTATTTCTGAACATAAATTCCGTTTCAATTCAGTTTGTTAATTTGGTCCAGACCAAGAAAAAAAAAAGATAAATTTTCTTTTCTGATAGTTCTGGTCCGTTTCCTATTCAAACGGGTATTTTACGCTAAGAGGAGTGAACTTGAAGTTTTGGCGACTTTCAGCCTGCATCATCAGCACTACGTGGATGTGTGGGAAATGGGAAATCAAATTCCTTAGACTAACAGCAGGTGTTATGCATCACTTCACTGCCTTTTACTTGTATATTTATTTACTCTGGTGACAAACAGCTCACAAAGAAATAAGTCATTATGAGACTGAAACTCAACCTCATGTTACGAATAATGACAAAGAGATAGAAACAGAATGAAAAACAGGAGTCATGTACTAGTATCGGGGGGGTAGTACTGTGTGGTCATTATATTATGTTACTGCAACTGCAAAAATACAGAGAATACAAGCACAACACAACACTGTTTTAAAGGGGAAAATCCCCACACTAATGTGACAGACACATAAGTGTTACAATGGTTATCAAGTGATCTTACATAAATATATATGCTGCATATACAGCATAGGCCACTTACAAGATTCCTTGACAGGTCATGAACAGCAAATGGATTTAAGTATAGTTAAGCTTATTAATTTGTGCTAAAATCACAAATCTACTGTCACAAAATGCTGCGGTTGGTCTGCTTTGCTTACACACCACAAACAAACACCCCCTGAGTCCACGTGCGGCGACCCTCCTTTTCAAGTAGTCTTGGTCCGTTTGTTTGGAGCACACCAGAGTTTGATTGACAGCTTTCACACCAGAACCAAACTAAACGGGCAAACACATCAGAGCTCGCTTGAACTGAACCGAAAAGGTTACCAGTCGGTCTGATTTGTTGCTTAACAAGGCTAAGAAAAGTTACATTGTTGCCTTTTTGTTCTGGTCTGGTTTGCGTTCACGCTAGCTTTTTACTAACAAACCGAGAGCTGTAACCATAAAGTCATATGGACTGAAAGGTAACGCATTCATCGGACTGTTTTGGCAATCCTGAATCAAAAACACGACATGGACCCATAAATAATCCAATCCAAAGTTCCTAAAAGAACAATAGTGCACAATACCTATGAAATATGATTTTAACATACATTGTTCCCGTTGTCTGAAAAATATTTGCATTTTACGACCATAAATCATCCTAGCTCTGAGAATGTCACATATTTCCTCACAAATGTATTTTCTGCATGATAACTGATGTTATTGCTGGCAGCTTGTGTTATTACTTAAATTAGTTTTCCGAGTAAACAATGGCTCCCCCACAAACTTCCAAGCAGAACATGTCAGCCTAGTCAGCATGTAAAACAAAACAATTTGCCACAGCTTCCAGCAAAGCTAACAAAGTGCTTTGAAAGCCAGTGACTCAGTCAGTTGAGGTTCAAAGAGGTGCAAAGTGAAGTCTGTTTTATGGCAAGTAAATGAAGCTTAGCCCCTTAGAAGAATGCTGATTTATTACAAATCATGATCTCATAAAGACAACATATGTGTATTTAAGGGGGCTATGTCATAGGAATCCAGACAGAGGTTCATTGTGTTAGCCTCCCTTATTACTGCTGAGGTAAAAAAAAATAAAAGAACAATCTTTGCTATATGTAGGTGAGTTTGCAGCTTCTTAGTAAGAGCAAATTGTTTTCTTCTCAAATTGTGTCCACTGCTACTGCCTCTGGGTAAATAGCAGAGGTGGAGGAAGTATTGTTTAGTCAAGTAAGTACCAATACCACACTATAAAAATTCTGAAGCAAAAAGATGAGTTTTAAGTTTGAATTTAAAGGACCCAACCGAGTCACACTGTGTAATGTCAACAGGAAGGTTATTCCAGAGGAAGGGGTTACAATAGAAAAATGCCGGAGCCGGAAAGATCCGCAGGTGGGGCCCGAACAGGCACGTACAGATGAGTATTATCAGCGTAGCAGTGGAAATTAATTCCATGACTGCACCGAATTTGACCAAAAGGTGAAATATAAATAGAGAAGAGCAGAGGGCCAAGATGACGGCCCTGAGGTACTCATCATCAGAACATTTTAATTTTATTTGACTTTAACCATTCGAGAGCTAGAGATGCCAAATTGATTTTCCAGTCGGTCTAGGAGTGTACAATGATCTATGGTATAAAAAGTCGCAATGAGATCCAGTAATAGAAGCACTGAGGTGGAATCCGAATCCATGGTAAGCAGAAGATCATTAACTACTAAGTGCAATTTCAGTGGAGTGACAAGACCTGAAAGCAGACTAAAAAGGTTAAAAAAGATTACTGTTAAATATGTGGGCAAGAAGTTGCTGAGACACAACTCTTTCTAGTACTTTGATATACTGTTATATATACTATTATATGGTATATTATTAGATTATTATAACTCATGCATTGACGTTTAAAAAGCGTTTTTATCTCTTACTTGGTTTTGGGGAAGTTATTGCTTAACTTTTTTATACTGGACTGCAGCTATTGATTATTTTTACTATAGGTTAATCTACTGGTTATTTTATTGATCAATCCATTTATGCAATATTATATGCCCAATAACAGAGCTTAAAGTGGCACCTTCAAAAGTGTTTTGTTTACTGCAATTTAAGACAAGGAAAAGCAGCAAATTGTCCCATTTGGGAAGCTGAAACCGTGAAATGTTCGAGCGTTTTCACTGACCATGCAAAATTTTTCTATACTGTTGGGTAAATTATTTACAAGGAATTATGTTTTAAAAGTTCATCATATGTTTTGTATGTCAAATATTGATTTGTAAACTAGTAACTGTCTGATGAATAATTTGCCTCTTGAAATGTCGGTGAGTAGAAGTAGAAGTGTCATGAAATGGAAAATCCCAAGTTAAGTACAGATACCTCAAATCTGTACTCAAGTACAGTGCATGAGTAAATGTACCTAGTTACATTCCACCACTGGTAGAAAAAAATGAAAAATTTCTTCTTTTGAATATAAAACTTCTCATCATATTGTTTATTTTGATGTTCTGAAAACATGTTACTCATTGAAGTTCATTGCACATATATTTAAAATATCATTTGTATGTAACATAACAAATGGTACACAAGCTATGTAGACTTTCAGACCAGATCATTAAAAGTATATTATGCCAGGCTTTGTTTACAAGAGATCTAAAATTGTTTGCTTAACATAATGTATTCTACGTACTGCTACAGAAAATTAAGAGCAAACAAATATTGGGTCCAAAATTGGGATATCCACTAAAGTCCAAGTCCTTCTCCTTCACATTGAAAATAAGACAGTGTGAGGATAAATGCGTTTAAAAACTGTTACAAAACGTATTTGTCTGACCATTTTTTATAATTAAGATTTGTTTAAGGTCAAATTTATTTATAGAGAACTTAAAAAACAAACCAAGTTCTTGTCATAGTGCTTTACAGAAAACTTTATTGAGCAAAAACGATTATCACAAGACATTGGTACTGGAATACATGAAATACACACAAACACACACATACAGACATTCATGTATATCAAGGAAGAATGCAAATCAAGTCAAGAAACGTTTCAGGGGTAGGCAAGAGAATAAAAGTGGGTCTTAAAGAAACCTTTTAAACAAGCCGAGAGATTCTGCTGTTCTTATGTTTATAGGGACACTATTCTAGAGTTTTGGTGCAGCTCCTGAGAAGGCCCTGTCACCAAAAGGTTTTCGACAAGTATGTAGGATAATTAGTAGCCCTTGATCTGTAGATCTGAGGGGTCTAGCTGTACTGCATGGGGATAGAAGTTCTGCAATGTAGCTTGGGACAAGACCATGCAGGGCTTTGAATACACACAGAAGAAGCTTGTAAGGGATTCAGTACTGAACGGGGAGCCAGTCCAAGGATGCCAATATAGGTGTAATATGGTCCCTTTTTTGCATCTGCATAGGAGTCTGGCCGTAGCATTCTGTACCAGTTGTAAGCGGTGAATCGAGGCCTGGTTGATAGAAAAGTACAGACCTGTACCTGTTTATCCCTAAGCCCATTTTTCCTAACTATTTTCCGAAATTACATGCCCAAATAGATTGAGTATATCTTAACAACCACAAAGGCTATATGCATGATCTTGGTCTCAAAAGAAAGCTAAGACCTGTGAGATTACAATAGATGTGTAGGGATTCAGGTATCTATACTCTGTCAGATAATATGCATCTGGAAAGCAGTAGAAAATTGAAATTTCTACCTCTGACTAAAAAAAACCACATCATTTATAGTGAAAACACATTAGAATCATCAAGGAATAAGCCTAAACTTTGTAGGAATGATTAAAATAATATTTGCTAAGTAACTGTGCAAAAGTAGATGCTAAAAAAGTGAACCTAAGCAGTTTAACACACATTTTATCACAGATATTTCCAGGCGAAACCAGCAAATATGGCATTTGGGCCCATTTGGATCCATATGTGCCATTGACCTGTTTTAGGTACCAGGCAGTAAAAATATATTTATATTTCACTAATATGTCATTATAGTAACTCATTCCATCAAATACAACTGTTTTTGAGTCATTTAGAGCTTATAATCTGGCTCAGATTCACCTAGGGACTCTCTCTGCACCTACACTATGTCTCTGCATCTGCCTGTGTGTGACCTGTCAAACATTCACAGTTCAGCAGCTCAATGGCCGATCTGCATAAATGACACCTCTTTGTGACTGTTAGAGCCAATAGAATCGAGTGAAACCGCCCACGGTTGGCTTAGCAACACCAATCACCATCCAGAAGGCAGATGGCTCACTTTCTGGCCTTTCTTTTGGTATGTTGGATGACAGGATTGCTGCTTCCTAGCTTGTGTACTGTTCATTTGGACTGTCCAGGACTGGACAGGACTGCATACAGCCTCCTTTTTAGGGGGGTTTAGGGATGTAGAGGTTCAGGCGCCAGGGTTTATTTTTTAAAATACTGATTTTTGAGATCCAAATTTGCTCTTTAACAGATAGGACTTTCTCTCAGATAGGACTTTTTCTGTCACTGTTAACAATACATCCTCTACCCCCGCATATCTCTCATGTGCTGTCCCTCAAGGCTCAGTCCTTGGCCCCCTCCTATTTTCCATCTATATGCTCCCACTAGGCGTAATTATTCAGAACCACAATATCTCATTTCACTGTTATGCAGATTACATGCAGCTGTACTTCCCCATCCAACCCAATGACCAGATTGGTCCCACTACCCTCTCTAAATGTCTGGATTATATTAAAGGATTGATAGCTAATAACTGTCTACAATTAAATGAAAACAAAACAGAGATCATACTGTTCCACCCCCCAAACTCCCCCAGCACTGCTGCCCAGTCCTTCAACCAGTTATCCAATCACATCAGACCCTATGCAAAAAATCTTGGAATAATATTCGACAGCACTCTGAAATTTCAGAGACAGGTAAACATAGTTGTCAAATCTAGCTTCTTCCAGCTCAGAATCATATCCAAGATCAGGACGGTCTTATCCCCTAAAGATTTTGAAAAAGTCATCCATGCTCTAATGTCCTCAAGAATTGATTATTAAGGACTGCATTCCCTTTTCGTCCCACAATCCCTGAGACAGTGAACACATCATTGACATCTGTCTGACGTGTGACCCCGGAAGTCACCAGGTCACTAAAACAGGTCACGATCTCTGCTCTCCCACTCTTCCCTCAGCGCTTCTCTGCTGGACGGCTGCTCTCTTCTCTCTGTGCTCCCCTGCTAAGTGGACGAAAGCCGTCCGCCCCATGTTTCCTTCTGGCCTCGTGCCAGCCAGCAGAAGGCCGCAACAAAGAATCCTGCCTTCCTTCAGAACTTAACTCTCACTCTTATAGCGGCGGCACGAGATCCTGCATAACATTATTGCAACAAGTATGGTGCGCCATGTCTGCTAGCTAAACTTTAAGAAGCAACTGATTTCACGGAGCACGACTGACAACAGGCGCATGTGAATGTCTTCCATGCCTGCACACGTAAACAGCAACAGCTTTTTCCCATAGCAGAACCACAATTCTTCCCCCGCCTGGCACGGACGGACATATGCCGGCCCACGGACCAGAGGTGTCAAAAGTATTCACATTTATTACTCAGGTTGAAGTATAGATACTTGGGTTTAAAAAAACTTCTGTAGAAGTTGAAGTATCAACTCAAGTTTTTTACTCAAGTAAAAGTGTAAAAGTACTGGTTTCAAAAC
Organism: Coreoperca whiteheadi; assembly: GCA_011952105.1. Lineage (NCBI taxonomy): Eukaryota > Metazoa > Chordata > Actinopteri > Centrarchiformes > Sinipercidae > Coreoperca > Coreoperca whiteheadi. Next base: position 29,419,776 of record CM022472.1, on the reverse strand, counting down.
TACTTAAAGAATGAAAGTAAAAGGAATGTAAGGGAAAAAATGCCATTAAGGACAAAAGCTTAGGCCGCGCAACAGGGGCCTATATTGCACTACCCCCCTCCTCAAAAAACATTTTTCTAAAGGCCATAATGACTATAATGTTATTAAAATGTTAATATTGAAAAATTCAGGATGCACTAGGCTACCTATTTCAGCCGCATATATGCCCATTGAAAATGAACTCATTTTAGTACAATGCAAATACATTAAAGAACCATATGTGTCACGAACATCTTCGTACTTGGCTACATACGTGTGCTGTAACTTATTACTTTTTTTGAGTAACGGCCCAACACTGGCTGTGTCCTTGCTGGGGTGTGACGTGATCTGTGTCATGTGCAGGCTTGATGGATCGCGTACAAATCAATAGGGTGTCAGAATGATATATTTTTATACTTCTCATCAAACCACAATCAAATTCACTCTATCCGGATGGCACGATTTATCTGCATAGGATATAGTTTTATTTTATTTTTTATTTTTGTAACATTGACAAGCCAGAATGAAAATAAGCCAAAATGAAATAGGAGTAACGGGGCTCTTTTTAAAATGTAAGGAGTAGAAAGTACAGATAATTGCGTGAAAATGTGAGGAGTAGAAGTAAAAAGTCGGCTGAAAAATAATTACTCCAGTAAAGTATAGATACCCAAAATGTCTATTTAAGTAAGGTAAAGAAGTATTTGTACTTCATTACTCGACACCTCTGCTACAGACTGCTAACAACCACTGGGCATGGCATGTTAGTTTAACAGGGAGCTTAGCATAGTTTAGTACAGAACCGCTAGTTAACTTTGTATATGTGACGTTAATGATGTGATTACATTAAGATTTATTGTTGTGATGCTTTTCAATCTCTTAGTTAATCTGGTAGCCACTGCTAAATTGATGCTAGTTATTTATGCACAGGGTCTTTGCATGCTAACTAAGTCCTTTTAACTTGGCACTATTAGCTTTCAGACCACCTTTACCTGCTAGCACACAAACCCACACATTGGTGACCTACATGGCCTTATCGCCATCTTTACATTTCTCTTTGTCAAGCTATGCAGCTACTGCTTAGCTTCACCGTCACTTTAGCAGAGCCACACGCTAACCGAAATGGCCACGCCGCCATTTTGAATTAGCTTTCATTAGTTTGATCCATTCAACGTCCAAGCAGCCATCTTGGGCATGCACATCCTTTGTCTGTAGTTTAGTGTATTTAGTTAGTCTTCATATTGTGTGTTTTTGCTTTATCATTTTAAATAAATATATATTGTGTGGTTTTTTTAATGTCAACCTCTTCTATGTTACATTCCAAATCCTTCACCTACTAGCTATTAATTTTGGGTTATAGCTATTAATTTTATTATTATACTGAGGTCCAGATTGATAGTTTAGTGTATTTTATGAGACTCAATCAGTTAATTGGCTATCATTTCCTTTATTCAAAGGTGGTGCCCTGAGGTCTTTGTTAATTTAAAGGATTATTTTTGATTATCTTTGATAATCTTGATAGCCAAATCTAATTGATTGTACCAACCTAAACTTGGTGCCCCTTCAATCATGGTAAACCCCAACAAATGGTACTGCCATGTGAGGCATATTATTGTTAAATCACAATAGTAATTAAAATATCAGCATTTCAAAGTGGACATCCACCTTTGATTCTATTTCTCACATTTGGTTATTGGTCCCTGATCCCAGGGTGGTGCCTCATAATTATTCATTCAGATTAATTATTTTATTAATATTCATACAAATCGTTGATATTTTGCTAATAACCAAACCCTACCTGAATCCCAACAGTAGTGACAAACTTCACAGAAACGCTGGCGAACAATATGCCTATAGCGACTGTACAGTCATTGCCGAACAAGGAACCATGGGTTGATGGATCCATCTGTGCTACTTTGGCTGGACGTGCTACTGCTTACAGCTCAGAACTTGCTGTCGGAGAAGGAATAGAAGGCAGCAGCTCTTTTTCACAGAAAATTGAGTACTTCTGACCTCTGGATTAAGATTACAAAGAATATATAAGTTATATACAAAACTTATTTAGGGGTGTGATTTCCATAGAAATTTAGATATTGAGAGTGAGTGACCGAGAGTCAATGGGTTTCAGAATGCTTGAGTGAAATATGAGCCGCAGATGTAGACAAGTGTATTCGTTGAAACTAAGATGGACAATTGAATAACTCGGCTTAAACTAGTAAATGGGGAGTAATTCAATAGAACTGTGCTCTGAATTTAAATACATCTTCTGAATATCTTAAACTGAAACTGGTTATCAAGCACTTTAAGTTTAGGTAACTCAAAACTTGGTTAACCTTAAAAGCTCCCGAAAAGCTAGTACCTGGACCTTTGTGGAAGGAGGAGGAGTTTCTCCTCATGTGTTTTGGTTGTTTTTCCTCCCTTTGGTTTTCACTGTCTGTTTGCCCTGCAATAACCCCTGATTACTTACTTAGCAGCCTGCAGTGAGCTGGTTCAATTCATTCCAGCCTCTCCCTACACCTTTTCGATGTTGGTTCGTCTTTGTATTTCTGTTGGTTCTGTCTGCCTGTTCAGTTTTGTGTAAGAACTGTTACCTGCCTACCTGCCTGCAACCTGTCTGCCAGCCTGCCAGCCTGTCAATCCAGAAATAAACATCCAAGTCATCATCCTCTGTTGAGCTGTCTGCGTCTGGGTCCTTTCCCTCTCCCTGTTTGCCTACACGACACGACACAATCATCCTCCATAAAAGGTTTCGCTACTCCTGCCTTTGCTTTTAAGAGGCTATTTTCAAAATAATAATTTGTCAGGAAATGGTAAACATGATAAACATATATGATGGTGACTGAACAGCATTATAGTCCTTCAGGCTTTGTTTTGCCCAGTATGGGGTCAGTCAGTCAGTCATTTTCTACCGCTTGTTCCCGTTAGGGGTCGTGGGTGGACTGGAGCCTATCCCAGTGGCTTTGGGCCTTAGGCGGGGTACACCCTGGACAGTGGCCAACTCGTCGCAGGGCTGACACATAGACAGACAACCATTCACACTCACATTCATACACTCGAGTCAATTTGGTGTCATCAATTAACCTAAACATGCATGTCTTTGGATGGTGGAAGGAGGCCGGAGAACCCGGAGAGAACCCACAGTAACACGGGGAGGACATGCAGACTCCACCCAGAGAGATCATGGTCTGGTCCGGGATTCGAACCCACGATCTCCTTATTGGGAGGCAGGGGCGCTAACCGCTCTGCCCAGTATGAGGTGATTGGTCAAATTAACTTAATTTGTCATAACAATAAATGAACTATGAGTAGAAGATTTCCAAATAAATGAGGATATTCACTGAGAGAAACAAACTATGGGAGAACTATTTCATCTTACAAAACACATATACAGCCTAAGCACTAATTGTAGGATTTTATCAGTAGGAGGTCAACATATTGAATCAATACAGACAGGGGACAGGGTAAATACTCCGAAGCCTGGGGAATCAAGCACTGTCAGGAAACATGTGACATTTGGATGAGGCTATTGTGGGTTTCCTGGCACATCAAGCTAAAAGGTCAGGCTATGATAGAGAGTCCTTGGACACGCAACTGTAATTGACCTTTTCCTTTGATAGTAGAGCATGGATTGACATATGCTTCTATAGGGGCCCAGGTTCGTTCACTGCTGTACAAACATAATTAGTTAAGTTGCTCGGGGAGTCATTAGGGGCAGTAAGTATTAAGCATAGAGGACTGAGTTCAGCAGTGATAACTGAAGTGAAATACAATAGCTCTTTTTGACTTTGTATTCAGCATTGGGGTGGATTTGCTGCCAACAAAAGATTTGAATTTGAAAACAAAGATATTCATCATGTCATTGGTGGGATAGGCCTTTTTGTGTTCTATATCCAATGACATAACTGTTGCTGTGGCTTGCTTTTGCCTCTACATGTTAATATTTCAAATTTTATGATGTAGTCGAAAACATATTGGGCTGTAAGCTTCTGGTATGACTAAAGCAAGGTAAACAGATGCCTCAATTAACACAAATGTTTCCCAATTATAGGTGTCTCTTAGCCTCTGCAATACAAAAACATTAATTATTTTACAGTGACGTCCACCATTGTGATTAGCTGACAGATGTTCTGATGAGTGCCAGTATCTCGGGATCTAGCGCTATACGGTATCTCTATAAGTATCACTCTGCCTTACATGCCTTTTTATACCAGTAACCTAGCAACCTACCAGCTAGGCTACACACGGGACCAGCGTCATGGAATTTCTACTGCGTGAAAATACATCATAGCAACTTTATTAAACGTATTAGCTTTGACTATCTGAATGAGCCTCAAATAGATGTTGATTAATTAAAGAGTTTACGTCTCTCCCTTCATGCAGTGCCAGTCAGAGTCAACCGGCTGTCAGTCATGCTGTCTTTCGCCAGAAGCTGGCTGGCACATCCTGTGTGTACATCAGCCACAGCAAGGACAAATACTATTCATATCATGTCTGATACAGTAATGGAGGCAGATAGATCATGACCGTAACCGGACACAGATCAGAAACATCTTTTAAGAGTCTCTGCAGACTAGAGGAGCAGGAGCTGACAGAGCAATATTTTCCAGTGCATATGAAGTTTGACTGTTTTATCTTGGAGTTGCTTTTTCTTTGCATAGTCTACATTCACTTTCTCACTAGTTGCTTTCTACGAACGTCAGTAAAAAGATACGAATAATATACTTTAGAATGTGTGATACCGTTTGACATTGTTTGGACAGATTAACCTGTTGGGAGGCCTTGGGGCAACAAAATTGCTGTTAGGGCCCTATTGCTTCAACTAGTCTTAGACTTCCTGGGAGTCTACTCTAGAAATGTTTTGGTTGCATTTTGGAGTTAACCTTCCATTGGAAAAAATGCGCTTCAATCATCATGTCACTATGTAACTGCTTGCACTTCAGCTCTATTTTACATGTTTAACTATGACTGGATATATTAACAATGGAGCAAATGACCACGTGTAATATGAAAGGGGTCACTTGTGGAAATGAACCCACAGAGAATAATCTTGCTTTGCAGTTGCCCTCACCTCCAAAAAGCGTTTTAGCGTCTTTCAGCTCTTTTTTTATTTTAATTTTATGGCCCACAACTTTATTGTTTTGGTTCACGCTCACCTCTCTCATCAACCTCGTTTCCAGCCACAGGCAGCAGTTTTCAGCAAAAAAGCTCTGATAACCCTACTGAACACTATCTGCTTGGCACCAAATGGCAGACAGACAAAGTCAGCAACTAGCGGGTGGACGTAGTGGAGCATTTAGCAGCTAAAGAACCAGATATTTCCCCTCAGGAGTTAGTGGAGACCAAAAGAGAGTGAATATTGGAATCACATTCATCAGGTGGCCAGAAACATGACTCAAAATGAATGCTAATGTTGCTCAGGGTCTGCTAAATTTGTTAAAAGGCAACTGTTTGCTAACACTTTTCACCATAACACCTTCACAAGGTAATAATTAGTCAGTGTTTTGTTTACCGCTCGTTCCACTGCCTCCAGGTGGCCAAAAAAATCAATGAATTCTTTTAAAAAGCATTTCAACCACCTAATAAATATTTGAATTGTCCATACTTGCGATGGTTACCCTCTAACACAGAGAACAGAACATACTGTTTCATAAAGGGAAGTGTTATTTTGGTATTGGGCTGAAATAAATCTTCTCCTCTAAACCACCTTACACTTTCCCCCCATGGCCCTTGAGTGATTCTTTGTGTTTATATGTGGAAAATTTAGATTGGTGGTGCTACAGGAAAGGTAATGGTGGTCACCTAAGACGTTAAAATAAATTCATCTTTTTTTCCCTTTTTTGTGACAGAGACGGTAATAGTAATATTTATTATTATTGTTATTATATATTTCTTTACTAATTTTTTTTGTTAAACCTATGTACTCCCTATCTGTCTGGGCAGCTCATGCAGGACACGCAAGCTACTTTGAAATTGTAGGGTGATAAGCTACAATTTACTCTATATTAGATTAAGGTTCACTACACTGAAGCTACCCTAGGGTGGCCATACATCCGGATTTTGGCGAGACAGTCCGGATGTTAGGCCCCCTGTCCGGCGTCCGGCACGGCCTCCAGCCGGACACTAATTTGTCCTCCCTTCTGAAATTGCGCTGAATTGGCCTAAAAAAACCCGCTCTAGAATCTCTGCTGAGGCGCACCAGCATAGCGTCTGATGCCGTAAGATCTCTGGTCAAACAAATGATTGGCTGAAAGCGGTGTCAAATAAATATCTGATATATCATTGGTTAAAAACGTAAGCAAGCCTCGACGTACTGGCTACAGGCTACGTCATAGCCTCACGTCAACGTGCCGGAACGTCAGACCTCGTTTTTTTAATCCGGAACGGACAAAAGAGCACGAATTTAAAGCAAAAAGCAGTAGAGACGCTGCTTCTTTGTTAAGAACTGAAATGTGTATTTATTTATTTTTCGCATTCATCATTTGTTTATTTATGTATTTATTTTATTTCCAGAAGTCCAGAAGTTGTCAGGCACTATGCACTTTGCGAGAACTTTTTGAAACAGACATCACAATGTCTTGAATAAATACAAATACTGTGAACAAACCCTTTTTTGCCTCTTCTGTTCCACTCAGGTCTACATCCAATTGTCTGGCAATGAATAGAGTAGGCGGTTTCAGAATCACTGTATCATGATACCATCGATATGATGGACAAAATTGTATTATGAGTATGTGGTACCTGCGAGTACACCAGAGTCCTATGCAATTATTCTTGCCTCACTAAATGCGTCTCTTCCTTTTGTTGTTATTAAAATGGCCACCCTAAGATAGAGAAAATGTAGCAAGCTTAGCTACAGCAGCAGGGCAAAAGTAGCTTAACTACATAGAAGTTTTTTTTGTTTTGTTTTTTACATTGAACATCTTCATTGCCAAGTCATTGCTATATCAATAATCCTGTCAATCAGCTGTGCTCTCTGCTCTCACTGCTCCATTACCAACCACGCGAATAAAATTTGTAGCCTGCTAGTGAGTAGCTGTTGACAAGTTGCTGGGCGGTGTTTGCAGATTGCACTGAATGGTGGTTAGCATATTTGGGAATACCTGAATGCGTAAACTCAATCGTGTCTGTATTCCGCCTGCAGCAGAGAAGTTGTAGGCATCAGCCAGGGATTGGTGCGAGACGTCACCGTCATACGGAGGTGCTCTGTCGGCTACAGTCTACGGTTGGCTACACATACGTCCGTGTAGGCGGTGATGTCACTTACTGAGCACCAAGCTCAGAAATGTAGTTAAACTAGTAGCGATGCTACATATACTGCTATGCCCAACACTGTTATAAGCAGCATACCACTAATCAAAATTTTACAGATGCAGCTGCTTCCATTGGTTTGGGGGGATTTACAACGACCAGTGGTCACTGAGGTTTTGCCATTACTGGTATGACCCCATTCAGGATGCACAGTATGGTGCATCCTATTAAGATACTTCCCGAGGTCTGCAGCAAGCTTGCTGCTACACATATTTCACATAACTGCAGCATAACCTCGTCGGGACGTATGCCTGCATCCTATTCCCAAGATAATGTGGCCCAAGTCTGCAGCAGGCTCGCTGCGTCGCAGAAAAAATTCACATAACTGTAGGATCTCCTCTTTCAGGGTTTATACTTGCATCCTAGTAAGACATAATTCTGAGGTCTGCAGCAGGCTCGCTGCTACACATAGATATTTCACATAACGTAGGATGGCCTCTTTCAGGGTACATGCTGCATTCCTATTAAGATAATACATTCGGAGGTCTGCAGCATGCTCGCTGCTACACATAAACATTCCATATAACTGTAGGATGGCCTCTTTCAGGATGTATACTGCTGCTTGGCCCAACCAAAGGAGCATTTGAAAGCGGAGCATTCATCGCCAAACATCACTATATTTCCATTTGCTGGTGATAAATGGTTAAATCTATGATGAGAGTGTTCCTGACTGAAGGACAATATAGACACTGGGCAGGGACAGATAATGAGGACATGAGGGACACTATTATTTAGTCTTTTTTTTCTTTTTGAGAAAACTTAATATGATTTGAAAAGATTTAAATCTCTGATTATAAACATCCCCAACGATTTTCACTGAATTCCAGCCAAGAGTTTTTAGAGGTATTGGTCACGGGGACAGGGCAAAGGACAGGGGATCACCAAAATCATTAGCAATCCTCATCAAAGTGTTGGATGGGCAGACCATGTAAAATGTTCATACTGAACAATTTCAATGGACATCCTTTGTTGTGGTTTTGGGTTGAGTTGGGTGTTTTCTGTGTTTTGTGGAGTTTCTGTTGTGGTACTGTCAGGGTTTTGAGTTTATGTGCTGTGGAGTTCCTGTTTTATTTTTGAAGATGTCTGTTATGTCTGGGTTTGGGATTCAGGTTTGTTAGTTCCTGTTTTATTTTGTAATTTGTCTGTTCCCTCGTGTCTGTCAGTTTTGCTTCCTGCCTGTGATTGCCCCGATTGTTTCCACCTGTGTCATTGTGTTCACCTGTGTCTTGTTTTCGCCCGACCTGAGGGTATTTAAGTTGCGGTCGTTCACTGTTCCTTGTCAGTTTGTCATCGTCATTACTGCGTTTGAGCGGTCTACCTGTTCGTGGTGTGGACTGTTTGCCTACGTGTTTCCCGTCTTTCGCCAGTCTGTCCGTCTCTGTCTGCTTGTACCTGTTTTCTGCCTGTCTAACTGCCAGTCAGACATTAAAGAGCTCCATTGTAATCATCATCCCACATCATCTGTGTGCGTTTGGGTCCTCTCCCTAGCTACCCGTTTGCCAGCACGTAACATCTTTATTTATTTAAAACATGTAAATTGAATCAGGAATATGCTCCCTTAATGACACTGGTAAATTGGAAACATAATAAACAATATATATTCTCTGTATTTTTAAAATTAAAGTGGTCATTATATTGTACAAAATATTTAATGTGTTGTAAGTTGTGAACAGAAAACCTATACTAATGACCACTAACAGCATTACTATTGCTTCCAGTTCTACCATTACAGCCACATAAATAAGAAGAATACACGGTAATGGTAATTGTGATTTTTGAAGAGACGTGATTTTACCGGACTCCCATTTCACACTGCACTGACCAGTACTGCACTTCAGAATACACATGTTGTTTTCTTTTCCAACTGACTGAGGAAGACTAGAGTTAGTTACTAATTCAATGTACTGAACAGCTTTCAAGAGAACTGTCTGCCGCCCCAAGACAGACAAAAAAGCTAATGAGGAGGCACATCAGTTCAGCTGCTACCACTTTAGCTTTTCCAGGCCATGTATTTGTTGAACTGAGCTCATAACATTTACTGGAACTTATCACTTGTCATACAGTATGTACAGTGGTCTTAAATAGACACGCAACAGCTGTAATTAAATTTATAGCTCATTTGGGTGTGACTGTAATGGTGACGTTGTGCAATTTAAATCAGAATTCATTAGTGGATGTGAAAGTAAATGAATCTCTCATCATTGAACATCCAGCCCAGTGTATATAGAGCTATTGTCTATGTTGTGTTTCTTATCCAAGATCACTTGAATATATCACACTGTGTCTCTCGCTTGTTCACTTATCACTTGATCAGTCTACCACTAATTGCTTGTTCTTTGCACTATCACATCTGGCAGCCTAATTACTTGTATTGCTTTTGTGAGTTATTTTTCTTCAAGAGACGCACAGGTGATGAATCTAACCCTGAGCAGTGTTGTTTTATGTGACTAATTGTAGCAGCCTTGAGGCATCATTGCAGTGAATGTCATTTCTAAATGAGCAAGGATGCAAGAACGTAAAAAACGGTGAAGTTTTGAAGTACTTCAAAGCCTTCCATTTCGGCAGAGAAAGCATGAGGGGCAGGGTGAATGGTTGCCGTATCGATTACTGCTTTAATTCTAAATTGAGACTGACAGTTCAGGCAGCTACTGGATCCTCCAATGGCTGAGTCAGTGCCTTGTCGCTGTCACAGCTGTGCTTGCCACTGGCAGGTTCGTTCCCCTATCAGTGGATAAGGATATCCATCTTCACACCTCAGGGTCCTCAGTAGGCAGCCGCTCTCCGAAACGGCCAACTTTGCTGAATCTAAGCAGGGCATTTCAGGTAACCAGCCTTCCTCTGGATGCATTATATAGCCATACTTCAGGGATGTGTTTTGGTGCTGGAGCAGGAAAATCAGGGGCAATGCTTTGAACTTCCTCATACCTCTTTTTAGTGTGCGATACATTTCATGAGTTAGCCACCATATCTAGAATCATGTGCCAATATGTGCCGTGTTCAATATGTTAACGTTTCAGGAGGAGAAAAAAAAAAGAAAGGCATGTCGGGACAGACCTGGCAATGTGGTATTAAGAAGACGGAGAAGTCCGAGTTGAAGCACTTTGTCAGCAATGCTCGCCTCATCCGTGCTTAAGTACCCTTGAGCAAGTTACTGCTTGCTTGCATTGATGTGCTGAAGCAGACCTCAGATCATTTGGGACGATGAGAACGGAAGGATCGCTACGAGGATTGATGGGAAATATAAAGTTAATGAACCTTAGCAACAGGAAGACTTTCATCCTCCCCGACTCCTTCATTCATTAATGCTGCTAGGCCACACCTCTTGACTTACATCTCTGCTTCCTTCATTATCCTGTCAGTTTAAAATCCAAGAGGCAACTTCTTCTTGTGTAAGGTTATCCAATCACGTGCCTGACATTTCCAATACTTTCACTCAATCACTAATCACAGACCCATTTATCAATCAAATTAAGTGCACAGGTAGCATGATGCCTGATCAATATTGAGCCCAGATGGAGTCTCTTCTAAAAACGCATCATGTTCTTAAACTAGTCGCTCCGGAGTGAATTATTTTTAGTGGTAGTAGTTCTTGAAATAAAATCTTCTGACTAAGCAGAGGGAGAGAGATATTATTTAAATTAAAAAAAGTTAATTTCAAGTTCAAAATGCTGCCGCCGAAACCCGAAGACGATTTCCTGCAAGGTGGAAAACGCAACGGTATTGACCTGTATTGTTTCAAAAGCAGACTCTTCGCTTGTTGCTCTCAGTGTACTTACACAAAAACCTCCAGAAAGGATTCACCTGAATTTTAAATATGCCACACATCACGTCAAATCCAAAACTTAAAATATGTAACGTAGTGTGAGGCTGTGACAGGAATATTCACTCTATAGTCCACCACATAGCGATCCTTTTTGTAGTGATCTCTGAGCGACTTGTCAGAATTATTATTATCTGAAAAGTGGACTTAAAGCCAATATATATATTAAAAGTAGTGTATATTTAATGATTACTCACCAAGAGCTATTTACTGTAATGTCCACATATAAACTGTAACAATTGTGTACACCTGGACAAAGTTTAATCCAAATCACTGGATTTAAGACCAGACACTGATTTTTGTTCAGTCCATTGATTTGGATTCAACTTTCTCCAGACTTTGTACCACCTGCACAACTGAGGTGAACCTTCACAGACTTAATTATGAGTGTCTGAACCCTTCGGTCAGGCGTGTTTGTCTTACCATGATGGTGTAGATGATTTTCTCAGTCCTCAAAAAAGGGTTCAGAGGTGAGAACCTCTGGAATCCTCCTCTCACTAACTGTCTCCTCAGCTACACACCATTATTTTGTCAAGTTGTCCAAACATTCAGTTTTGTGGACTGGTAAATCACCCTTTAAACACTTTATAGATGCCCAGAGCTGCTTTTGAAGAAATATTTCCTGTATAACACTAACCAATTACCTTGTTCCTGTAAACAGCTTGTGTGGCTGTCATAGACCACCACAGCCTCTGGCAGCAGGAATGGGCCCTCTGCATCCTGCAAAGAGTCACCCAGAAAGGTTCGACGCACAAAATAATACTAGAAACTGAGGAAACTAAGAAACTATAAGCTGTACGCAAGGCCAGTTTGATGACGCACAGACAAAAACAACCCGACGGCCAAGAAAAGGATAGCTCTCCATAATGGCATCAAAATAAAGTAATTAATAAGGGAACTTACATCCCAATCTACACATAAAAGCAGCACTGAAAATTTTTTTTATGTTGAACTTACTGAATTTGATTTTCAAGTGGTTGCACGAAATAAATGTAACTAAATCCAGATATGTTTTCAGTTGTGTGTGCTTATTACTTTTTAGTAATCTCAAATTAATTATATTTATAATTAATGCATTTTGAGTTGAATTGACTCACTTTATGTTCATTATACTAACATTATTTATGTACATTGTGATACATGTTTAATGGTTTACTTTCTACATACTAAAATTAAGTTTAATCTAATATTTCTTTCGATTTGTTGTATGTTAACTTTCAATACATTTAATATTCAGACAAATAACACAAACCAAAACATTTCTCTTATTTTATTTTATTGATCCAAGACTAGATAGAACACCAGCTTTGCTCTCCCAAACATGAGTTCCAGTAATGTAACTCGGTGCACCATTTCTTGACTTGCTTAATATCTTATAAACAAAATGTACCAATCAAATACTTTTTTTTAAAGTACCAGTTCCATTAGCATAAAAAACAACAACGTACCAGTACCATTTATAACAAAAACAACATTGAGCACGGTGACACTTATATTGGAGTCAACATAATACCTGATTTTTCACTAAAAACCTATGTCCAGGGCTTCAATATTCAGTTCAAGTGAATATTCCAAACGTTCTGTCATTCAGCTTTAAATGTTCACACCAGCGGCTGTATACATGTAGAAAATACTACAGTCCACCACTCACTTTGTCCATTACTTTGCAACATCTTCTAGAGCTGCATTTCACATCACATTAAATGTGCTCTATCAACGCCCCCCCAACACAAAATAACAACAGCAGTCCAGCACTGATTTTGTTCTTTAGTCCGAGGACTTTGGGGGAAAGCCTTTCACCATCCACCTGCAAGAGCACTTTCTGAATGAATTCTAAGGAGTACTTCAGCTCTTTGGAGTAAGCCACGGTCAGCACATAGACGACTCCCAGCATCGTTGCGCGAGCTCGGCTACAGAATGCCGATGTCACCATGTGCTCCAGTTTCCCCACCCTCCTTGTTGATGACATATATGCCCATTGTGGATCTCTGCAGGTCTCTCAGGATGTCATCTCCTTCAAAGGTTATTATACATGTGTATACAGGGGGGTGGCTGTGGCTTGTTAGCAGAGTGGTCGTCCACCAATCGGAAAGGTTGGGGGCTCGATCCCAGGCTTCCCCCAGCCAAATGTCGAAGCATCCTTGAGCAAGATACTGAACCCCAAAAATTGCTCCCGAAGCTGCGCCTTCGGTAAATGTGTAAGTCGCTTTGGATAAAAGCGTCTGCTAAATGACTAAATGTAATGTAAATGTATTTTATCTTACACACATACCTATTAATCCCTAAAGATAAATCTGGTGATTTTCTGTTTTGTTATACTTAAACCTTCCCCTGGGCCACAGACCGCCACTGTTGTCCAGAAACCGTTAAAAACACATCAGTGAGCGTCACTGCTGCACCGGGTGACACGTTCCTTCATCGCCGTGAACACAAACACTGTAGTTTTTTCTGACACCGACCTGCTGCCCCCAAACGCTCACTAGAGCACCACATGTGGATTCATCCGGCGCAGAAAATAGTCCCATAAAAAAATGCACTATTTGGTCCTGTTTGTTTTAGGAAATTACTGAGGCTTTTTAAACATGAAACTACATATTTGTGAGGTGTTTTTATTTTTTTAGATTTACGTCTTGAGTAGGAACCAATGGGCTTGGAGCTGTGAGCCAGAAACGATTGAGATGGACTAGCACATTGTTGGTTTTTGTCTTTTTAATTTGTGAATAAGAATAATGAACAAAGCCAGCCTTATCGTTTCAAGAACCAAACTGATGGTTTTAAATGTTTTAGCCAAATTACATTATCCTATAACAACAACTCTTCCGGATTTCAGTTCCTTAACCCAAACTTTGTAAAAGTCTGTTTATTAATTATTGGATGTCAGAGTTCTTGAATGCACTTGGGTGTGTTTAGAAAATGTAAATGGACTGTACTTGTATAGCGCCTTTCTAGTCGTCCGACTACTCAAAGCGCTTTCACACTACAGATCACATTTACCCAGACACACACATTCATACACAGGGCAGGAGCTAACTGCCCATCAGTACTAATTAAACTAATCATTCACACACACTCACACACCGAAGGCGCAGCTTTGGGAGCAATTTGGTACCTGCTTGCAACACTGTGCAGCAAGTTTTTTGATTTTTATATAACTATTCTCAACCTTATGGCTACTTATAAGGTTAAAATACATTTTCTGAAGTTGATGCTTTGGAAAATGGTAAGCGGTAATTTTAATGCATTTGTCATCAAAGGGCTAAAACATAAAAAACACCAGTATGAATCCTCTGCAGCGAAACACTTTACTAGCCAGAGCATTTTTCAGTAGTTGAATTAAATAAATTCAATTCAATTCAATTTTATTTATATAGCCCAGTATCACAAATCACATTTGCCTCAAAGGGCTTCACAATCTGTAACATACGACACCCTGTCCTTAGACCCTCGATTCGATTAAGGAAAAACTACCCAAAAAAAAACCTTTTAACAGGGGAAAAAATGATAGAAACCTCAGGAAGAGCAACAGAGGAGGGATCCCTCTCCCAGGACGGACAGACATGCAATAGGTGTCGTAAGTACAGAATAGATTCATAGCATAAGAATCATAAACATATACAGCCATGATGGCAAAATTGTTGTATATATATATATTATTATGTTAGAAATGTTTAGGTGGTAAAACATAAGGGAAGATGATGTCCAGACAGACAACCGAGCAGCTCCAGGTGGAGCCCAACGAGCAGGACCTGAGCCACTCGTCCCCTGCACCATAGACACAGCAACACTGCCCCAGCAGGTCGCCATAGTCACCGATCCAGATACATCTCCGGACACTGAAATACCTGCTGAAAGTGACGGTAAGAAAGAAGAGAGGGACGACAAAGCACAAAACTCCGGGAGAGGGAAGAAGTCAAGTTAGTGACATCCATTTATGGGATGAGAATGCATACGGATGGAGAGGAGCACAGAGGTGAAGAGAGAGAGGTGCATCATGGAAAGTCCCCCGACAGTCTAGGCCTATAGCAGCATAACTAAGGGATGGTTCAGGACTCTCCTGAGCCAGCCCTAACTATAAGCTTTATCAAAGAGAAAAGTCTTTAGCCTATTCTTAAATGTGGAGATGGTGTCTGCCTCCCGAACCCGAACTGGGATCTGATTCCACAGAAGAGGAGCTTGATAGCTAAAGGATTTCACAGGGAGCCACTGCAGAGGAGATAATATTGGAGAAATATGATCTCTTTTCCTAGTTCCTGTCAGTACACGTGCTGCAGCGTTCTGAATCAACTGGAGAATCTTAAGGGACTTTTTTGGGCTGCCTGATAATATGGACTTGCAGTAATCCAGCCTTGAAGTAACAAATGCATGGATTAATTTTTCTGCATCATTTCGAGACAGGAAGTGCCCGATTTTTGCAATGTTACGTAGGTGAAAAAAGACAGTCCGTGAGGTTTGCTTCATGTGGGAGTTGAAGGATAGATCCTGATCAAAGATAACTCTGAGGTTCCTCACAGAGGTGCTGGAGGCCAGGGCAGTGCCCTCTAGAGCAATTATATCTGCCGACAGTGAGTCTCGGAGGCGTTCGGGGCCAAGTACAATAACTTCAGTTTTGTCCGAGTTTAACATCAGAAAATTTCTGGTCATCCAGGTTTTTATGTCCTTAAGGCATGATTGAAGTTTAATCAACTGATCAGTTTCATCCGGCTTAATCGATAAATATAACTGGGTATCATCTGCATAACAATGAAACTTTATGGAGTGCTTTCTAATAATATTGCCCAAAGGAAGCATATATAAAGTAAATAGAAGTGGTCCAAGCACAGAACCTTGCGGAACTCCATGACTAACTTTGGTGTGCTCGGATGATTCATCGTTAACATAAACAAACTGAGATTGGTCTGATAGATAGGATTTAAACCAGCTTAACGCGGTTGCTTT